>JANUWF010003372.1:1000148-1350509 GCA_026120185.1 Voacanga thouarsii | reverse complement strand
TCGTGGTGGAATAGATTGCCTCCGAGAACAATCTAGATGATCTATTCACCAAGCCTTTGGCTAAGAGAGTCTTTAAGAGACACTTAGATACCATAGGAGTGGGCACCTACGGACTTACTTAGTCTTAGAGTGCAAGTGGGAGATTGTTGGAAAATATGCCCTCTTAGACAAGGTTTCTGATATAAATATCGAATGTTTTAATGAAATAATTTATTTTTAGAAATTATTTTTGGATTTACATTTTATTTATGCATGATTACGTTTGGAAAAGACCCATTGTGTTTATGTAATGGCACATTTTATTTAAATAAAAGGCATTATTTATCTTACAATTTCTTTTGTTTACTTTTAAGTAATATAACTATTCGATAAAGTCTCTAGTACAATATCGTGTTAAGGAAATCATGATAGAGATCATAATATGAGATTCCTACTATACTGTATGGTGTTAGTACTTAAATGGTCCCTAGTCATAGTATTAATGGGACAGGACATCATTAATGCGTTAAGACTAGCATGTGTTAGACTTCCTGATTTGATCAGGCGGTGGTTCTCATATCCATGAGTATTGAGATACTCAAAGTTAACACATGTATGCTTGTTAATGGAACAAGTTCATTGGATGACTTAGTTTTGAGAAAATCACATGAATAACTATTTAGTGCCAATGATATAATCTCAATATAGCAAATGTGCAAGTATCCATAGACTTGAGATCTCCAAGGTACTTTGTTTGCTGAGCATTGTACTTTAATTCCAATTTCCGGATCTCGTTCGAGGGCCACCTATGGGATGGATATTGGGTACGTTGTGAGGTAAACAAAAGTAGTTGAGATGGTCAATAAAGGATTCACCACTCCTAATAGTAGGGGCGAATATCTCACAGTCACTTGTAGGAATTACTACTCGAGAAGTCCTTGGCCAAGGCATATGTTTATTGGAAATAGTTCCAATAGATACACATCTAGAATAGTGGGTTCCTGGTACAAGTACTATAGCATTTGGGCCAGAATTAATTTCGGAGGGAGTTAGCACTAATTCCGTACTCCAAACCGAATAAGATATTGTATGGTGAAAGGAGTTAATTGCACTATAGTTTGTTATTGAAGGGTTCATGTCAAGCCACTTGACTTCCTGGACTCTTGGGTGGTCATGATGTGTTGCTAAATACCGCTCATGATATGGGAATATGGGTTTATTAATTGATGAATTAATAAACTAATCTTGATTAGAATTAATAGGATTAATTCTAATTAATTATAGATTATTAATCTCAAAGACGTTTGGATTAATTCATGTTCTCTAATAGGTCACACACAATAGACGATTATATAGTCAAGATGTTATTTGATAACATAGTGGGGTTAATTGAGAGAAAGAGAAGTTGTTGTGGATAAATTATAATTAGTTATAATTTATGGTCCATGTTGTAATTGTGAGAACTTGATGTTTCCAATTACAATTAGGGAATTCTAATAGGATTAGAATTCTCAATTTTGGTAGGAGATTTTCATGTAACATAGAGTAGAAACACACAAAACCCAGCAGCCACCAAAGCTCTCTTCTCTTCTCTATCTCATTTTGATGAAAACGTAAGACAGCCCTAGCCGCCTTATTTTTCTGCTAGCACAGGAAATTTTGATGCTTGAGTATTCTTCTATGTGGATTACTCTTAGAGATAATTGCACACTGTGATTGTAGTGGTTAGACGTACAACTCTCCTGGAGTTTGCACAAAAGGATTGTTGGATTGCGCCTCGACTTGAAGAAGAAAAGTTATTGTTCTTCGGACAATCAAACAAAGGTAAAAAGCTATTACATTTGATCTATTTATGTCTTGTTTTTCACACATAGGCAGGACCTAGGATGGTATCTCATTTTATTTTCCGCTGCGCCATATACGATATGCGTGAGAGATACCCAACAGTGGTATCAAAGACATGCTATGTGTGGTCTACAGACACTGTTTTGGCATGAAAAACTGTTTTTATGTATTCGTATTTATCTTTGTTTGTTGTGAAAATCATTTTCACTCGAGTCGAAATCGTTTCGAGCCTTATGGGTTGGGTTCGTAGCACAATATGATTGTGTAAAAATCACAGTGTATTTCAAAAGAAGCTTTCTTTAGGTGTTGAAAATTTTCTGCAAAAAAACATTTTCTTGAACATGGTTGTTACTTTCCGTTTCATCCTAATTTTCTATTTTGATTTTGTTTAAACTAACAAATTGGTTGTTGTTTTGAGCTTCAAAATAGAAAATGCTGCTAAGAATTGTTCTCACTGAATATTTGCAGAGGAAGAAAGTACCAGAAATTGTTTCTGGAAAATTTTCAAAATCACCGCCACTGTTCCTGACTATAGCCAGCGCTGGCTCTGTCCTCCAACCCGGCGCCAGTTCCATGCTGTTTCGCAACCATCCAAAAATCATTTCTAGAAAGTTTTTCCTAAAAATCAGAACACAGCCAGCGCCGGCTCCAGCTTCCAAACTGGCGTCAGTTCTGCTCTGCTTTTCACGATCTAGCTATTTAAAAAAAATGGAATAGAATTTTGAAAGGGAAAAATCTCATTTCATGAGAGACGGGACCCAAACGTATTTTCTCAAAATTATTTTTGAGATAAACAATTTTGTTTTCCAAAATAATGATTTTGAAAATCTAAAATTAGTATATTTTTCTAAAATATTGATTTTAGAATCTATTTTATTTTTCCAAAATAGTGATTTTGGAATAATAAAAGTGATATGTTTATTTTGTTTAAACATAATTAATGGCATGGTGGATGGTTATGGACTAAAACCAATTATATCTGTTCATATATTTTACAGTTTTGGTTTTGTATGAAATAGGGCCTGCGTGTCTTGCCTTCTCTCAAATTCGTATGTAATTCCCTTCTCATCTAACTCCCCTCGAATGTAACTCGAGGTTTTCTCTCTTTAGGAAATAATGTAATTAGATTACATAGGTTAGATAAGAGTAGAATTATGTTATTTTGGAGATGGCAACCAAGATAAGGTGAGAAGGTAAGACCTTCTACTTAAATCATGCATGAACACATAGGGTTAACTATATTAATTTCTTTTATGGCTTAAATAAATTAATTTAGGGTAAAGTCCATAACCATACCACGTAATTGCTTTATTACCATGATTATCAATTATGTGATTTATTGATTTTTATGCATGTCATTCAACGAAATTACTAAAAGGAACAAATCCCTCAATTAATATTAAACCTAATTCCTTCCGTTAATATAGTAAGAACGAGAGTCCTTTTTCGAGACCAGGTTGTTGGGCAATCCTAAGCCTACTTAACATATAGAATTATGTTATTTTGGAGATGGCAACCAAGATAAGGTGAGAAGGTAAGACCTTCTACTTAAATCATGCATGAACACATAGGGTTAACTATATTAATTTCTTTTATGGCTTAAAGAAATTAATTTAGGGTAAAGTCCATAACCATACCACGTAATTGCTTTATTACCATGATTATCAATTATGTGATTTATCGATTTTTATGCATGTCATTCAACGAAATTACTAAAAGGAACAAATCCCTCAATTAATATTAAACCTAATTCCTTCCGTTAATATAGTAAGAACGAGAGTCCTTTTTCGAGACCAGGTTGTTGGGCAATCCCAAGCCTACTTAACATTGGGCATGTTCAAGCTATGGAATTAAATGCCTTATTAACGTGTCGGGTTTACCTAAATTCTTTATTACGATTGGGCAAACTTAAGCATAAAGAAATTTAGATGAAAAGTTAGCGTAGCCCAAAAGGCTTTAAGATTAAAAGCTGTTAATCACCCAATGATCCGGTAGTTACATACGATGTAATTGGTATTGGATACCTACCAATGAACTTAAGGGTAGCTTCTTGGGTAAACCTAAGGTTATTCTTGAGGAATTAGGATACCGGTCCACTAGGAGAGCTTCCAACGGGCTTTCCCGAATCAATAGTGGGGGCTATTGATTTGAGTAAAATAGTGGAGTAAAAATACATTTAATTAAAGTCCTAATTATTTGCATATCATATGCATATACAAGTAACTAATGTTCTCTATCTTTACATCTAGTTCACTTGTATCATGTCAATAAACTTAAACTTACGTAGCATCTTGGAAACCTACAAGTTAATCGAATCAAACTATCTCGACTGGTATAGAAATTTGAGAATCGTTCTCAAATCGAAAAAGTTGCTCTACGTGCTAAATACTCCTATTCTGCCACCACCAGCTCAAGATGCTCATACTGATGAGCATGCTATCCATAAGAGGCACAAGGAGGATAGTGATACAGCATCATGCATTATGCTGGCATCCATGACTCCCGAGTTCTAAAAATAGCACGAGCATATGGATGCTCAATCGATTGTACTACATCTTCGAGAGCTATTTGATGCCCTAGCTAGAACTGAGAGATATGAGATCTTGAAGCAACTATTCTATTGTAAAATGGCAGAGGGTTCTTCTATGGCCACTCATGGGCTGAAGATGCTAAGCTTAATAGAGAAACTTGGACCTCTCGGGTTTACAATGGATCATGACTTAAGTGTTGACTTAATTCACAATCTTTGCCTAATAGTTTCTCACAATTTGTGATTAACTAGTAGATGAACAAGATTGAGTCCACTATTCCTGAGTTGATCAATCTTCTCAAAACTACGGAGTCCTCCATGAAGAAGGATTCCAATGCAGTTTTAATGGTAGAATCTTCCTCTTCTAGGAAGAAAGTTCAGAAGAAGGTTCAGAAGAAGAAGAAGAAGGCTCTTATGAAGCCCAAATGAGGTGTGAACAAGAAGGACACCGCTACCAAAGGCCCATGGCATCATTATGGGAAGATGGGCCACTGGAGACGCAACTGCAAAGCTTACTTGGAGACCATTAAGAACAAGAAGTAGTAGATAAATTCTACTTCTACAAGCACTTCTACTTCTTCTCCAGGTTTGTTTATTGTTGAGATAAATTCTGCCTTTAGAAATAAGATATGGGTATTAGATACTGGAGGTGGATCTCATTTGTGCAATAACTTACAAAGACTAAAGAGCAGTAGAAGGCTAGAGAAAGGCGATGTGGACTTGTGTACTACAAATGGGGCAAAAGTTGTTGCACTTGTTGTGGGGACATACGAGCTGAACCTGCCTTAAGGATTAATTCTAGAACTGTAAAACTATTATTATGTACCAATTTTAATGAAAACATTATCTCAGTTGCGTGTTTAGACTTATGTGGATATCATTTAATATTTAAGAATAAATGTCGTTTTTTTTCATTGAATGATATTCATTATGGTTCAGCAACTTTAGTTAATGGTTTATATGTTCTAGACTTGTATAATCCAGTTCTCAATATAAATAATAAGAAACCTAAAATGGATAACGGTTCTGAGAGAAGGAATTAAACCCTTCTAGATATGGTACGGACTATGATGGCTTCTACAGACATACTGAAATTGTTTTGGGGGTATGCACTAGAGACTTCTATCTATATACTAAACAGAGTTCTGACAAAATCAGTTGATACTACCCCATTTGAGATGTTCTTTGGTAAGAAACCAAAGTTATCTCACTTGCGAGTATGGGATTATCCTGCCTTTGTCAAAAGGCCACAGTTAGACAAACTTGACAATAAATCTGACAAATGTTTGTTTGTTGGATATCCAAAAGAATCTTTTGGATATTACTTCTACCTACCCTTCGAAAATAAATTGTTCGTTTCAAAGCATGTCGTCTTCTTAGAGAAGGAGCACATACTCAAAGGGGACAGTGGGAGTAAGAATGAACTTAGTAAAGTTCATGAAGATCAAACAAATGAGGATCAACCGTCTAACCCCACATCTATTGAGAGAATTGATGAACCTTCTAATACACAAGAATCTCGTAGATCTAGTAGGATATGTGTGGCACCTGAGAGCTATGGATTTCTCATTAGTGACCACAATAACGTATTGCTCATAGATGATGATGAGCCTACTACCTACAAAGATGTTCTGAATTGTTTAAAATCTAGCAAATGGCTTGAGGCCATGAAGTCAGAGATAGATTCCATGTACGACAACCAAGTATGGACTTTAGTTGATCCACCTAAAGGAATTAAACCTATTGGGTGTAAGTGGGTTTTCAAGAAGAAAATGGACATGGATGGTAACTTAGTTACCTATAAAGCACGACTAGTGGCGAAAGGTTATCGTCAACAACGTGGTGTTGACTACGATGAAACCTTCTCGCCAGTAGCCATGTTGAAATCCATCAGGATACTCCTAGTCATTGCTGCTCATCATGATTATGAGATTTGGCAAATGGATGTGAAAACAGCTTTCCTAAATGGAACTGAGAAAGTGTACGTGACACAACCTGAGGGTTTCGCATCCAGTGATAGCACAAAGGTGTGCAAGCTACAAAAGTCCATTTATGGATTAAAGCAAGCTTCTAGGAGTTGGAACATCCGTTTTGATGAAATAATCAAAAAGTTAGGTTTCATTCAAAACATGGATGAGCCTTGTGTATACAAGAAGGTTAGTGGGAGTGCAATCATTTTCTTACTACTTTATGTAGATTACATATTGCTAATAGGAAACGATATACCTGTCCTACAAACGGTTAAAAATTTGGTTGTCTAAACAATTCTCCATGAAAGACCTTAGAGAGGTAACCTATATTCTTGGAATAAGGATCTATAGACATAGATCCAAAAAGTTGCTAGGTCTTTCGCAGTCTACATACATAGATAAAGTGCTAAAGAGGTTTAGCATGGATCAATCCAAAAATGGATTCTTACCTATGTCACATAGTGTAAGTCTTTCAAAGTCGATGTCTCTTCCAAGACACAAGTTGAAAGGGATCACATGAGTAAGATTCCATATGCCTCAGCAGTTGGATCTATCATGTACGCTATGATATCTGCTAGGCCCGATATATCTTGTGCTCCCAGTTTGACAAGCAGATACCAATCTAACCCTAATGAGAGTCATTGCACGGCTGTAAAGAACATTCTTAAGTACTTACGAAGGACAAATGATATGTTCTTAGTATATGGATGATGTGTCCAGACTTGGGTATAAAAATCATAAAAATTAAGCACATTCCCAATCAAGTTTAAATTAATACGTTCAACCTAAATCACACATATGAGCAAGCGTACTCATCATTAACAGAGTATAGCGTTCAAACGAGTGTCGATCTTCAAAGAACAAGTAGACAATAATTACCTTTCTTTCATTGTTTAATCGACTCGATAAATTGAAAAATAAATAAAAATCAAAATAAAAGAAAAGAAAATCAAAATAAAAATATATACATGTCAATGATGTAGAATTATGCAATTTAAACCATTGTTTAGACAAGCATGATCCTAAAGAACTCAACCATTATTATAACTAATTATTCCCTTGGCATCATGAAGAATTAAAGTAGACCACTTCTTTTTCAATCCATGAATCCCTATCTTCTAGGTAACTTAGTATCACATATTCTGTCTCAACCAGTCTTACCCAAAAGATGCATTAAACATAATCCTTGACTAAATTTTCATATTCTGGAAAATTTAAAACATGAAACTAACCAATGAATCCATATTCTGACCAACATCAATTAATCTTTAATTACTTTGTTCTTCGAAATTAACCCCTTTTTCAAGCAAGTTAAAAGATAAAAAATATGAAACTAATGAATTGAAACCACCATCAACCCTTTTTTCAAGCAAGTCAATAGAAAGTAACAATCAACCAATTCCGTAATAAGCACAAGTAATTAAATACGAAGAAGGACAATCAATTAATCAAAAGATTAAATATCTCTAAATATCATAAATATCTAAAACAATGTCAAATTACAATAAAATAATTAACATATCATTGTTCAAGAAAAAGAAAACAAAGTAAAAGAAAGCACTCATAGACAAGCCTCCTTTTTCTTCTTTTGAAAACCTTCTTGTACAACCCTCCTTGCATTGAAGAATTCCTCCTTTAATTGAGTGATTTTCTATGATAATAAATGAATTCTCTCACTTTCCCCCTGTGTTTTCATCTATATATAGGCTTAGGAAGTGCCTAAACTCATAAGTTCCATGTTCTTGGCCGAGTAGAAGTTGGAAGATACTAAAACTCCTCAGATTACCAAAAATCGCATAGAAAAATCACAGCACCGCCTTAGCTTTAGGGCACAGCCAGCGTCGCCTTGGCTCTCGAAGCCGGTGCCGGTTGTGTTCTGCTTCTCTACTCATTCACCGATTTTTCTCCAAATTTTGCACAACGTCTCCAGAATGCAGCCAGCACCGGTTCCAGCTTCACAGCCGGTACCGCCTTGGTTCTGTTCCACTCTGTTTCAGCAATTTTTTCGTCGCTTCAAAGTTTGTTTCAACAGTGCATAGCCGGTGTCGATTCTAGGGCCCTAGCCGGCACCGCCTCTCTTCTGATTTGCAACGTTTTTGCTTCGTTTCACCCTAAAAATCTACAATTATGAACAAAATACCTTTTCAAGGGTAAAATCTTAAATATGAAAGAATATGGCCAGTTATTGCGCAAAATATATTACAAAAGAACCTCAAATAACTAGAAAAAGTATGACTAATTTATCCCCTATCATATTCCCCCACCCTTAGCTCTTTGCTTGTCCTCAAGCAAAGTATCAAGAACAAGTAGGAAAACACAAGGTTCAATCAATCACTCAATCAATTTCAAAACCATATCTTCAATGCTTTCTTCATTCAAGAACATATAACACATGATACTAAATCTTTCACAGCCAATGCAAGACTTGTGTAGTGACAAATGACTTAGTAGAACCATCTCAATAATTCGCAATATTCTCAAACCATTGAAACGAATTTAGTTCAAAAAGAATATGCATTCCATATGCTTACCTTTCATACACTCTCTCCACTAATCCAAGACATATCATGATTCTACTTAGATCAAGTAGGACTTTCAAGCTTGTAGTGTATGGCTAAAGGCTTGTAATGTAGCTTATCAAATGAAGGATATAAGAGAATCAAAAATCACAGAAAAACTGAGAGTTCGCAAGAAATGGATAAACAAATTGAATCAATAATTTCCAACTCTTCTTCCTCCCCTATTCCAAGAATCAAACAAACAATAACCTTATATAGCAATTACAGCTCCACTCAAACAAATCCGGCATTTTTTCTCTTTTTCTTTCAACTTTTCTTTTCATCCACTCTTTTTCTCACAAAATCACTCAACTTTCCAGCAATGGTGTCAAATTTTAATATGAACTTTAACTCTTTTGTTTCTCAGTTCAATCACCATTCCTCTTATGATCTTTCTTCTCTTTCTCTCTCAACTTTCTTTTCTTTCACTCCTCTTTTGTTTCTACTGCTGCTGTTCTTTTCTTTCTCATTTTCTTTCCATTCTTTCTAGTAGCTGTTTATTTTCTTTTCTTGTTTTCACTCCCTCTTTTTCCTATTCTCTTTCTTTCAGTCTCTCTTTTCTTTTTCCAGCTCAACTTAATATTGATCCACTACTGAAAGTAACAAGTCATGATCTTTATCCTAGCATTCTTTCTCAACATTCCCTTACATACACTTTCAACCATCAAGAGCATAAAGATTTGGAACATTATTCAAACTCTCAGCACAAGCAATGGACTAAATATTGTGATGGGTTTTAATGAAAGAAATCAACCATTTAGGCTCAAAATAGGCACTAGAGATGTTATAAAAATAGGTAGGCTTGAAAAGCTCAAACTATCCAAAGAAGGCCTATTGTCGTTATCCCTAAGTTAAATCATGATTGTCTTTCTTATTTAGCCTCGAGAGGTATTCAAGTAAGTTCTAGAATGCTCTATGAATTTTAGAGAAAAACCAGGTTTAAGAATAATGCAAAGTATTTGATCAAGAACTACTTTGTCCAAGTGAGTGCAAAAAGTCATGCATAAGCCATAAATGATCTAGATATGCTCTATAATCTATCATAAAGACATGCATTAAACATATAGCCTGAAATCTCAAAGAAAATCAGAAAAAAAATTGCAAAAATTTTGCTCAACTTTGCTCAAAGAAGGTGAAAGAATATGTATAGAAGACTTATCAATCAAATCTCTCCCCCACACTTAAACTGGACATTGCCCTCAATGGCCAAATCAATATAACAAGACAATAATACCATGGGACCAAAAATACAAAGGAGAAGAGAGATGAGAAACAAACTTCCATTCATTTGGCATTGTGCTATACAAGATCTGAATGCTTGAAGAATGAGGCATCATCAAAGTACCCAAAAAGAAGAATATACAAGAGCACACCAAAGCATAAAAACTAGAAAAGAAAATAAAGCAAAAACAAAAGAAAGAAAAAAATTACAAAGAAAAATAAAACTAACTAAAAAAAAAAACATGAAAAGAGAAAGGAAAAACAAGAGTGATCGAGAACAATATAGACAAGTATCATCAGTCCTCTCCATCATCATCATCATCCTCATCATCATCAGTCAAGGTAGAGGTGCCCGTACCACCATGTGGCCCAAAAGAATGCTGCCTCAACTCGGCCAACTGCTGGTCCATAGTAGCTTGCCATCTTTCCATGTCCTTCATAGTACCCTGATCTCTAATGAAAACCTATATGAATAATCACACTAATGACTTCTTCTTCTTCTTCTTCTTCTTCTTCTTCTTCTTCTTCTTCTTCTTCTTCTTCTTCTTCTTCTTCTTCTTCTCTCTCTCTCTCTCTCTCTCTCTCTCTCTCTCTCTCTCTCTCTCTCTCTCTCTCTCTCTCTCTCTCATGGACCGAAATTCCCTCTCTTGGCCGAATGGACTCTTCTTCCATGATCATGCTTTCGCCACCTTTCTTAAACAAGATTAGCCATCTAGGAGTTGAGATCTTCTCTAAACTCCTTCAAGTCATTCATCAATCAAGTAAGTACCTTCAATCCTCTTTTTAAAATTTTAGAATCATGTCTCTAGGATGATGTTGTGAGAAGATTATTGGCGATGGGATTGAGTATGTGATGTTGTTGATTGAAGCATGAGTATATGTATGATTGTGAAGGAGATGGGATTTATGCATGGAAGGATTATATTGGTGGATTGAATGATGAGTTGAGGCTTGATGCATGTCATAGGTAGTATTTGTGATGAAGCATGCTAGAGATTATGTCACCATTGGTGAATAGGATCTATATGCATGATTAGATTATTGAAGCCATGATCACGTTTATGCTAGTAGAGGTTAAGTCATGTCTTAATAAATTTAGATCTATGTCTATATGCATGATTTGGATGATTTGATGAGTTGAAGGATTGTGCATGTTATTGATTGTGGTTGGCCATAGAATCTTGATCATGATCTAATGGTCCCTAAGCTAATTTTATTTCATGAATAAAATGTTAATAATAACTTTTGCTAGAGAATTTCGAAAACCCTAGGAAGGGTAGATTTGGAATTATTATATATGTAAAGGATATTTTAGTCAAATAAATAATAATTTTTCTAAGAAATAAAATAAATAAATATTATTTAAAATAAAGAAATCAATTAAAGCCTTTATGAAAAAAAAAAGATTTATACTTCGTAAAATATTTACTAAAACAAAACCCTTAAGGATTTACTTATTATTTTCCAAACAAAACTCATTAAGTTTATTCTCAATTAATTTTAGCTATCAATTATTCTCTAACAATTAAGTTATTAATAAATCACTATTTTACCTAGTACCACATATAACTCTTGATCAAATAAACTCTAAATTTTCCTTAACAAGATTTAAACTTTCAACCTATTAGGATTCACTTCCCAAACCATTAATTACTTTAAATAACAAATTAAACTTAGCTTATAAACCTATTTATTTATTATTTTACCTTAAAGCTTAGGACACTAGGATCATGGTAGTAGTGAATTGAGTTGATTTAAAATTAAGGAAGTGGATTGTGGCTTGCATCTGATTAAGATTTGTATTTGCCCATGTGGGGTTAGGTCATCTGTCCGAGACCTTGTTGTTGTGAGCAAGACTCAGGTAAGCTCCTGCATAAAACCTGTTTGATGCAAAATGTTTATTATGGCAAACGAAGTGTAGAGTGCATGGACACTCATTTATGTAAAGGAAATTGAGGGTTAAATCCTTTCTTATTTCAAACATTTGAATTATTTAAAAGCCAATGAGCAGATTTACTCAAACTCAAACTCTTTCTAAAACTGATTTTGTTAAAGACTTTAGAAAACCCATAAATTGCCATTTTCAAGTGGAACTGTGTTTTGTTCATTTTCTTCCCAAGTGGGATATGTTACGTTGAGTACTCAATGGGGGTAGGCTGGTAATACTAGTTTTGAAGAGCAAGAGTGAGTCTTCTGGCAGGAGTCCACCTCCAGAAGATAAGCTCAACTTAGAGAAACGTCAGTACTACTTAGTCAGGCCGGTCCGAGCTAGCAGTTTGTTTTATTTCAGTCAAGTGACTGTGTTTTGCCGGAATGGACACCCGGTTGTTGTTTGGGTATAGAGAAAGATGAGTATCTTGCCCGGTAGGCCGATCACCTACCTTTTGTCAGTCTGCACAAAGTGTCGACATTCTGACCGGTTATGGGGCCCAACGTGTGGTAACCCATAATCCTTTCTTTCGAGTGGTTGATCTTATAAGTTATGTACGGCTAGATAAGCCAAAACGCCACTCTTGCTTTTGACTAATGTTTGATGCTTGCCAATATTTCTCTTATACAGGTTTTACACTTTGCATCCACGAACTATTTTCACTAAACACCCAAAGCACACACGGACTTACTGAGATTTCTGTCTCATCACCTTTTTATCATGATTTCAGGTGGATCCTGCTGTGGGGTCGAAGATAGTAATATCTGCCTTGGAAGAGAATGTGTCTTTTGATTTTATGTATTGCTTTGGGGAGACGAGAGTGGATAATTTTATTTATGGATTTGTTTCCTTTTGGAAATTCGTGGATTTGTTCTTGGGTTATAATAAATCTTAAGTTGAAGTATTATTTTTATTATTTTTATTCCGCTATTTTATTTGTGTGACCTCGTTATAAAGACCCCTTGTCCTTTGGATGGGGCGACATCCTCGGCCTCGGCGGGCCTAGGTAGCGGGGTGTTACAGGGGGGGGGGGGAATTTCGTGTAACATATAGTAGAAACACATGACACCCTAGATGATAACACACACGAAATAACAGCTTCTCTTCCCTCCCATTTTCTCATTTTTTCTTAAAACAAAACAACCCTAGCCGCCTTATTTTTCTGCTAGCACATAAATGTTTTGGTGCTTAAGTATTCTTCTGTGTGGATTACTGTTAGAGATAATCACACTATGTGATTATAGTGGTTAGACGCTCAACTCTCGTAAAGTTGGATCAAGAGAATTGCTGGATCGCGCCTCGACTTGAAGAAGAAATTTTTGTTCTTCAGATGATCAAACAAAGGTAAAAAACTGTTACCTTTATTATCTTTATGTCTTGTTTTCCATTCATAGGCGGGTCTCGGGATGGTATCTCGTTTTATTTTCTGTTGCGCGATATACGATATGCGTGAGAGATACCCAACATGTATGATGAGATGGATAATCATGGGAAGCTATAGAGATGAGCTAACTATCTAGATGCTATGGATGATATGATCATAGGGATTCATGATGCATGAACGGATGAGTGGATTATTAACTAGATTGTAATCATAGAAACATTTATTCTAGTTAAAGAAGAAAAGTGAAAAATAGATTAAGCGTTGCCTTGGTTGATTATTGAGATAAGTCCCTGCATAACTGTTTTGCTAAATATTGCATGTTTGCAAGTATTTTTGTACAATGATATTTGAAATGGTGTCAATATGACGATTGACATGATGATTGGTTGAATATGATGAATTGTACTATGGCATTTTAATACTTGGTTTGAGAACGTGGTCATTTTATTCTCTAAATGAGTTTGTCAAATCTCAACTTTTAAACTAAAAATGATTTCTTTTCTTTATCACTAAACGTTTTGGTAAACTTGATGTGAAAAATCACGTTTTACAAAGATAAGGTAATCAATGATTGTGAAAACAAGAGAAATGATTCTTCCCCTAAATGGGGAGCGTTGAGTACTCAGTCGGGGTAGGCCAGTGATGCTAATCTTAAAGAGTTAGAGTGAGTATTCTAGGAAGAGGCCACCTCCAGAAGATGAACTTAACTTGGAGAGACTACAGTACTACTTAGTTAGGCCAGCTCAAGCTAGCATATAGGTCCATGTGGACTTTATTTATCTGGGTTGGACAACCAATGTGTTGGGTGTAGAGATGGAGGAGTATCTTACCCTAGTGGGAGGATTCCCCACTGACCATTGTTGAAAAGTTATATTGGGACGCTATTATGGTAGTACCCATGATGTGGATTGTGATACTATTGTTTGAATCATTGATAATCCCTACATAATGAACTTATGATTATGATGAGATGATGATTTATTGAGAACTGCTTTGGATATGATAAGCAATGCTCCTTTATGATTATGATAAGGAGATGATTTTTGATAACTACTTTGGATATGAAGAGCAATGCTCATTTGAATAATTTTTTACTAATGAAAAGTCTTACAAGCATGATTTTGTAATGTTGATAAACCTACATGCACGAAATATTTATATATGACATTCACAAACACGGGACTTACTGAAATGCCAAATCTCACACTATTTTACATCATGTTTTCAGGGGAGTGCTTTTATTGAGCAAGTCGAAGAGATAAGAGATGAACTTCAGTTTATTTATTTCTGCTTTCAATAGATGATTGTTAGTTTTAGATTCTCAGACTTGTATATGTTTTAACTTTGGTTGTAATAAGATTATCGAATAATTTTATTTAGCCATTTTCGTTCTTTTGGTACCTCATTATAAATACCCCTGGCCTTTGGATGGGGCAACATCTCGCCTATTTAGGTACATAGGTAGTGGGGTGTTATAAGTAGTCTCAGAGATTAGGTTTAGACAATTGACTTAATTAAATAGTACCCAAAACCCTAGGATGATTAGAAGATCTGCAGTTGAGACTGACCTTTTATGTGTAGTAACGCAAGTGGTAGAGTATAGCCTAATCGCTATAGCAAATTCATCATTATTCGGAGAAAGAATCTAAGGGTGGATGGTTTTTGAGTGAGGACAAAGTAGACCATAAACCACCTATGATGGAAGACTTTGGTGTAGAGGAAGAACTTAAGAACCCGGTACTTGAGATGCCTAAATTTGAGGAAGAAGGGGACATGGTTGAGTATGAGGGCGATGATGAGGGGGGAATAGGGGTTGGAGGGGCAATGAATGATGATAATGAGGATGAGCTAGGGGGACTTGGGATTGAGGGAGAGATAGGAGAGCTTGAGAGCCAAGGTGAAGCAGAAGTGATTGAGGGGGAGGATAGTATTGATACACCTGCAACCCCATCAATAGAGGAAGGAATCCCGATGCTCCTAGGAAATGAGTCATACAAGTCAGAATCTGGGAGACCTAAGAGTGCATTGATGTTAGCTATGGAGAAAATTAGGGATGCGGAGTTGAGAGCCAAGCTGAGTGATAGGGCCTGAATTAGTCATTTATTTCCTAATTATTTGATGCCATTTTGTGATACATTTTGTGCAATAACTGGTCATATTCCTTTATATTTGAGATTTTACCCTTGGAAAGGTAATTTATGCATTATTTTCAAATTTTAGGGGTAAAATACGGCAAAATCATCACTAAACAGACTAGAGAGGGCTCCAGCTAGGGTAGGACAGGCGGCACCGACCACTTACTGCTAGCACGCACTTAGAGGTGATAAAAAAATTCGTGAAACAGGGGCTAAACAGAATACAACCAATGCCGATTGGGAGCTCAGAGGCGGCACCGGCTGCAACCTAGAAGTACTTGGCACGAAAATTGAAAAAAAATTGACGAACGGATAGAGAGATAGAATGCAACCGGTGCCGGCCCTAGGCAGGAGAGACGGCACCGACTGTGCATTGGTATAGAGGTAGTGCCTTGATTTGTGGGCGTGTTTTTGGTAATTTTTAGAGTTTTGGTATTTTTCTACTTCTATTCGGCCAAAAACCCTAGAGGGACGAATTTAGCCACTTCTAAAGCCTATAAATAGAGGAAAAACACAAGTTAAATGGATGAATTCAAAGAGCAAAACACAAAATCACTCAAGTTCAAGGAGGAATTCATCAAATGAGAGAGGATTGTACAAGAGAATCTATGAAGGAAGAAGATGGAGGCATGTCTATGAGTGCTTTCTTTTAACTTTGTTTTCTTTTCTTGAACAATGATGTATTAATTGTATTATTGTAATTTGATATTGTTTTTGTATTCATAATTTTTAGAGTTACTTTGATCTTTTGATTAATTGATTATTATTCTTGGTATTTAATTACTTATACTAATTACGAGATTAATTTGTTGTTTCTTTCTATTAACTTGCTTGGAAAAGGGGTTAATGGTGGTCTCAATTCATTACTTTCATATTTGTTGTCTATTAACTTGCTTGGAAAAGGGGTTAATTGCTAAGAACTGGGTAATTAAAGGTTAATTGATGTCTGTCAGGATATGGGGATTTAATCAAGGATTGTGTTTAATATATCTTTTGGGTGAATTAGTTGAGACAGGATATGTGATGCTAATTTATCTAGAAGATAGTGATTTCATGGATTGGAAAAAAAGTGAATCTATCTTAATCCTTCATGATGTCAAGAGAATGATAAGTTATGATAATGATTAAGTACTTTAAGGTCATGATTATCAAAATAATGGTTTGAATAACATAATTCTCCATCCTTGACATGTATATATTCTTTTATTTTATTTTATTTTCCTTTTTATTCTTTTTTACTTTATTGAGTCAGTTAAACAATGAAAGAAAAGTGATTAATGCATACTTGTTTCTTGAGGATCGATATTTGTTTTAAACCCTATGTTATGCTTAATGATTAGTACGCTTACTCATATGTGTAATTTGGGGTTAACATTTTTAATTTAAACTTGATTGGAAATATGCTTATTTTTATATGATTTTTATACCCAAATTCGAACACATCACTGAAGGGCAAAGATACAAAGGTGTTCATGTTGGGCCAGCCTAGAAGGAAGCCCAGATCATTTGATTTCTCAATAGAGTGCATGATATATCACACCAATAGCAAGGCTGGATGGCTAGTAGAACCTTCTTCTTAGAATTTTGAGGATTCCAGTGACTCTAATGATGCTTAGGGTTATAGGACTTGTAACACCCCGCTACCTAGGCCCGCCAAGGCCGGGGATATCACTCCGTCCAAAGGACAAGGGGTCTTTATAACTAAGTCACACAAATAAAATAGCAGAATAAAAATAATAATTTAACTTAAAATTTATTACAACCCCATAATAAATCTAAGAATTCCCAAAAGAAAAACAAATCCATAAATAAAATCATCCACTCTCAACTCCCCAAAGCAATACATAGAAATAAATGACAACATTCTCTTCCAAGGCAGATAACACTAGCTACTCATCCCCACAGTAGGATCGACCTGAAATCATGGTAAAAGGTGGTGAGACAAAAATCTCAGTAAGTCCGTATGTGCTTTGGGTGTTCAGTGAAAACAGTTCGTGGATGCAAAGTGTGAAATCATTATAAGTGAAATATTGGCAAGCAATAAACATTAGTCAAAAGCAAGAGTTTTATTTTCCTCTTTTTTGAAACCATACAAGTGTATAATAAAATCAACCACTCAAAAAGGGTGGTCATGGGTTACCACACATTGGGCCCCATGTCCACATGGTCAGTATGCCACACTTTGTGCATACTGCATATCAGAATGCCACACTTTGTGCAGACTGACAAAAGGTAGGTGGTCGGTCTACCGGGCAAGATACTCCTCCTTCTCTATACCCAAACAACAACCGGGTGTCCATTCCAGCAAAACACAGTCACTTGACTGAAATAAAAACTGCTAGCTCGGACCGGCATGACTAAGTAGTACTGACGTTTCTCTAAGTTGAGCTTATCTTCTGGAGATGGCCTCCTACCAGAAGACTCACTCTTGCTCTTTAAAACTAGTACTACTATCCTTCCCTTATTGAGTACTCAACGTAACGTATCCCACTTGGGAAAAATGAACAAAACATAGTTCCACTTGAAAATAGCAATTAAGGTTTTCCAAAGTTTGGGGCAAAACTGGTTTTAGAAAGAGTTTTAGGCTTTGAGTAAAACTGCCCCTTGATTTGCAAATAATTTATTTGTATGAAATGAGAATGGAAATAATCCTCAATTTCCTTTACAGAAATGAGTGACCATGCACTCTACATTTGGCTTGCCATAAAAAAAAAAATCATTTTTCATCAAATAGGTTTTATGCAGGAGCTTATCTAATCTTTGTTCACAACAAAGGTCTCCAACAACTGACCTAACCCCGTATGGGATAAATACAAGCCACAATCAAACTCAAACCAAAATCCACTTTCACAAATAAACTAACTCAACTCACTACTACAACCATAATCCTAGTGCCCCAAGCTTTAAGGCTAAATAATAAATAAAAAGGTTTATAAGCCAAGTCTAATTTTGATATTTAAAATAATTAGAGTTCTGGGAAATAGGTATTATTAAATTGAAGGTTTAAATCTTGCTAAAATAATTTATAGTTTATTTGATGAAAAGTCCTAGGTGGAATTTGGTAAAATAATGATTTATTAATAATTTAGTTGTTAGAAAATAATTGATAGCCAAAATTAGTTGAAAATAAATTTATTGAGTCTTGCTTGAAAAATAATAAATAAATAAATTCTTCATGGGTTTTGATTAAAAGATAATAATTAGTTTTTAGTAATAAATATTTTACTAATTATAATTATTTCCATTAAAGGCTTTAATTGATTTTATTATTTTAAATAACATCTATATATTTTTTTTTTCTAGCAAAAGCTATTATTTATTTGACTAAAATATCCTTATTATATATAATAATCCAATTCTACCCCTCCTAGGGTTTTTTCGAAATTACTAGCAAAATCATATTATGAAATATTTTATTGATGAAATAAAATTAGCTTAGAGACAACTAGGTCATGATCATATTTCTATTGTTAACCACAATCATGAACATATACATCCCTTCAATTCATCAAATTATCCAAATCACGCATATAAGTATAGATCTAAATTTATCAAGACATGATCTAACCTCTACTTGCATAAATATAATCATGGTTTCAATAGATCATCAAGAATATAAATCCTATTCACCAAAGGTGACATAATCTCTAGCATACTTGATCACAAATACTACCTATGACATGGAGACATGCATTAAACCTCAAAACATCACACAATCAACCAAGATAACCCATCCATGCATAAATCCCATCTCCAACATATTCATACATATATTCATGCTTCAATCTCAACTCATCACAACAATACATATATACTCATCCCAATTCATGATTCATCTTCCATCAACATCACCCTAGAGACATGAATCTAGAGTTTGAAAGAAGGGTTAAAAAGGCTTACTTGATTGATGAATACCTTGAAGGAATTTCAAATGAATCTCAACCCGTAGATGCCTAAATCCGTCCAAATGAGATGAAGGAAGCATGGCCATGGAGAAGAAACCATTCGGCCAAGAGAGTGAGGGAGTGTTCGGTCAAGAGAGAGAGAGAAAAAAGAAGAAGAAAGTTCATTAGCATGCTTAAACACATATATGTTCATTAGAGATTGAAGAGTAGCGAAGATGAAGTTGATTGAATAATCCTACCTTGAAGGTGTTCTTGAGCCTTCACAAAATTTCTGGTTTTTTATCCAAAAGTGCAAGTTGGATTTTGGAGTTTGATGTTGAAAATGGTACGGATGGACTCATAGCAATGAATTGATGAAATCTGGAATTTTTAGAGGTGGTTTGAAGCGATTTGGAGTGGTATTAGATGAAAGGAAGGAGTAGGTGTTCTTGGTGTACTATGTGTTCTTGAGGTTGAAGAGAGTAGAGAGCTTTTGGATGGAGACTGCCGAAATTCTATGAGGATTAGGGTTGCCAATTTGTTTGTAGGGTTTAGGTAGATGGTTTTTCTGGTTTGGAAGCGAAAAGGAAAGGCTAGTTTTTGGAATCCTTGAAGAATATTTTTAGGAAGCAAATTTGGAAACTAAATATTCAAGAATATCTTTGATTATGGACGAGCTTTTAGAAATTTGCCATGGCTAATTGCTTGTGCAGAATTTTGGCTGGATGAAAGCTGGTTGAAGGAGGCTAATGGTGAAGGGAAGGTCTGGTTGTTTGAGGTATATTTTATGGAAAGTTGTTAAATCATGGTGGCTGAAATTTTGGTATCCAAATCAAGGCATGATTGCAGAATTCTTTTGAAAATCTTTTTGGCAGCCATGATTGGATTTTTGTGTAGAACTTAGGGAGGACAATGGAGTTCAGTTAATGGAGGTTTAAGGGTGGTTTGTGCAGAAAAAGGATGGAGTTTCGGCTAGGAGAGAATTAGGAAACAAAGCTGGAAAAACTACTGCACAGATTCGCTACTTGCTGGAATTTTTTGGGCAGTTTTCGGTTGCCCTTTTCCAAACGGTTTGCAGGAGTTTGAAGGGGAATTTCAGGGGCTTTGAGGCTATTTTCTAGCCTTCTTCATGGAGGAAAAACATGGCTAAGGTGCTGAACAAAAATTGGAAGAAAACAGCTTGGTTTTAGACCTCCAAAGCTGCTATTTGCCCAGGGATTTTTCTTGTTTTGCACCACCTTTGTGCAGTCCGAAAATAGCCAGAAAAATTCAGATTCTAAGCTGATCAAAAGGGCCATTTTCTGGCAGCATTTGGGAGGGAATAATGGTTAAGAATTTTGACACCTTAAAGGCACACAAAGCTGGAAAAATTTCAGTTCTATGCAGGAAGGGAAATGAACCAAGCTAGAGTGAATTTTTAGAAAGTTCACTAAGAAATTTAATTCACTTGAAATCTTTCCCCCTCTTCTGTTGTTTCAGTCCATATGATGTCCTTTACTAAGACATTTCAAACCTTCAAAGCCATAGCACATTGCTGGAATTTTGTAGAATAAAATTGGCTTGAACAAAATGAACAAACTAATGAATTGAGAAATAGGAAAAATTAAGATCAAGAGGAAATGAATTCCCCTTAGGAATTTTGTGTAGAGCAAAGGAGTAGGATTTGGATATTCCTATCATGTCTCTCATAGGACAACATCTCTACTCTACTCCAACCACCACTAAGGTCAAAAATGATACTTCCCAAGAAAAAATAAAATTTAACCAAGCTAAAACTCCTATGATGGAATTTGAACCCAAGACCTCAAGAATTAATTCTAAGGCTCTAACCACTAAACCACAACAACTCTTGTTCTTATTTTCCCTCAAAAAAAAATATTTTCCTATTCAATCCTCAAGCTATCTCCCTTTTTCCACCTCAAGCAAAAAATTACCATTTTGCCCTTCTCACTCAATAATCATAATCAAGCCCCCTAGACTATAAAACACAAATTCAATGCACATAAAATCATATACAAATATATTTAAACATACAATAAAATATGATATGCATCCCAACCCCCTTACTCTAAGGTTGGTTTTGACTGGGGTTTCACAGGACCTTTAGTGCTTAATCTTTTATTTTTATGAAGAGATGTTTGTTTATTTACTTGATGCAGAATTTATTCTTTGCTTCAATTTTTGTTTACCAAAATAAAAAGAGTACCTAGTAGGATACTCCCTTATTTTGTACCAAGTTGGGCTTAATTAATAAAAGCATGACTTTATTGATTTCACTACACTATTTGGAGTGCTAATTGCAAAATTTATTTTCCATCTATTTGCAAGCTATTTTAAATCTATAAGATATTCAATTGCATGTCATGAACTTTCCCATAATAAATCTTGTAATGGGTACAAATGGAAGTAGATGGCATCAAAATGTAGAATTACCTTATACTATATTAGTTAGTACACCCTTGGGGAGGCAAAGAGATGCAAGTAGGGTAGTGCAAAAGTGTGATATTCTGGTGAGGAAAGTGAGTTTGAAGGCGGACCTTATAATCCTACCTATCAATTACTATGAATTAATTATGGGTATCGATTGGTTAGCGAAACAGTAGATTGTAAGATCAAGACGGTTCAGTTCATTAGACTCGGATGTGATGTATTTGAGTTTAGCGGGAAAAAGGTGACAGAGTTAAAATTCCTAATAATGGGAATGAATGAGTGGAAGACACTGAAGAAAGGTTGTGTAGGATATCTGGCTTACTTAATCAATAATCCAAAGGATCAGTGTACCTTGGAAAGCATCGAGGTGATAAAGGACTTCACAAATGTATTTCTGTCCGAGCTCACTTCTCTCCCACCATCACGAGAAGTTGAGTTCATTATCGATCTAGTTTCTGGAGCTAAGTCGGTATCAAAGATTCCCTATCAGATGGCACCAACGAAATTAAAAGAATTGAAGAAATAGTTGGAGGAGTTGGTTAAGCAAAGGTATATAAGGCCTAATACATCACCTTGGGGAGCCCCGGTGTTGTTTGTAAAGAAGAAAGATGGGACGCTAAGGTTGTGTATAAACTATAGTGGGTTGAACAACCTCACGACCAAAAACAAGTGCCCCTTACCTCTAATTGATGAGTTGTCTGATCAGTTGCAATGCTTTTGTTACTTCTCCAAATTAGACCTCTGGCAAGATTATTACCAAGTGCAAATCATGGTGGAGGATATTCGCAAAAAATAGCCTTCAACACTAGATATAGGCACTATGAGTTCGTGGTGATGCCATTTGGAGTAACTAACGCACCCGCCATTTTCATAGATCTTATGCACAGAGTTTTTCAACCGTACTTGGATAAGTTCGTAATGGTACTTATAGATGATATTTTGATCTACTCTAAGAGTCTTGAGGAGCATGCAGAGCATCTAAAATTGGTATTAGAGAAATTAAGGGAGCATAAACTATATGCTAAGTTTAGCAAATGCGAGTTTTGGTTAGATTCAGTGGCCTTTCTTGGTCACGTGATATCTAAATATGGAATTAAAGTGGACCCAGCAAAAATCAAGGCTATCTCTAATTGGAAGCAACCGAAAAGTGTGACTGAGATTAGGAGCTTCCATGGATTGGCTGGATACTACCGTCAGTTTATCAAGAACTTCTCTACACTGGCTACACTGATGGCCCGACTACTAAAGAAAGACGTACCATATGTCTGGAGAAGATTGATGACGGTACTGGTATTGAGTTTACATGAGGAAGGTAAGCCCTATTCCTTATACACGGACGCCTCTAAGGAAGGTATGGGGGCGGTATCGATGCAAGATAGAAAAGTTATCGCCTATATATCGAGGAAGCTAAAGTTGCACGAGGTGAACTATCCAACGCATGACTTGGAGTTGGCTGCGATAGTGTTTGCCTTGAAAGAAATGGCGACACTATTTATATGGAGCAAAGTATGAAGTTTTCACAGACCATAAGAGTAGGAAGTATATATTCATGCAAAAGGACTTGAATTTAAGGCAGAGAAGATAGATGGAGTTCTTGGAAGAATACAAGTGTCCAATTAACTACCATTTGGGGAAGACTAATATGGTAGCTGATGCGCTAAGTCGAAAAGTGAGAATGACTAGTATAAGGGTGCAGGAAGTCCAGATAGTTCAAGAACTCTTGGAGCGAAAGGTAGAAGTAGGAGAAGGAAATATCAGCTTGTGTAACCTGAAGATGGAACCTGAGCTGAGGCAAGAGATTTGTGAGGTGCAGCGAAGCAACCAACACTTTCAAACTTTTAAAGCAAAGGAAATCAAAAGAGGAAATGAGGAGTTTCAAACTGATAAAGATGGAGTGTTGTATTTTTTAGGATGGCTATATGTACCGGGCGACCCAGTATTGAAGAGGAAGATAATCGATGAGGCTCACAAGAGCAAGTATACTATTCATCCTGGAGAAGTGAAGATGTACCAAGACTTGAAGAAGGCCTACTGGTGGCTGGGGAGGAAAAGGGATGTGGCACAATATGTCTCTATTTGTCTGACTTGTCAAAACGTGAAGGCAGAGCATAAGAAAGTAGCAAGATTACTACAACCGTTACCTATTGCCGAGTGGAAGTGGCAAGAGGTGATGATGGATTTTGTTACCGAACTACCTATATTAAAGACTTTGAAGCATGCTGTTTGGGTTGTGGTTGATCGGTTGACCAGGGCTGCTCATTTTATTCCGATAAATGTTAAGGATTCTATAGAGAAGCTGGCTAAGACATACATTCGGGAAGTGGTTAGATTGCATGGTATACCATTAGGTATCGAATCCAACAGGGATCCTAGGTTCACTTCAAGATTTTGGACCAAGTTTCAAGAGTCAATGTAGATGACTCTGAAGCTTAGCACTTCTACTCATCCGTAGACTAATGGATAGTCTAAGAGAGTCATCCAGATATTGGAGGACATACTTAAGGCTTGTGTGTTGGATTTTTGAGATAAGTGGATAGATTGTATTGAAGGTTTAAGAACGGAAAAACAAAGCACGCAGCAGAAGCGAAAAACTGGAAAATCGAAGAACAAGAAACTCTCAGGCTACAGCCGGCACTGGTCACAGCCTATGGAGACTCCGGGGGAAAATTTTTTTTACCTCTTTTTCTCATTCTAAGAATTGGCTGGACCGAAATGTGTGGAACTGGGGTAGGTACGCTGGTGGAAACCTCTATTGCGATTCCTGCAAATCTCCTACTCCGTCTTTGCATATATATGAACGCCAACCTCTCGATCTTCCAGTATATGGCCTACCTAATTTCGTTTGGTGAACGACTCACAGAGCTAAGGAATATTTCTGGAGAGAGAGAGAGAGAGGCGTCTATTTTTTTCCACTAGAAAAGAAGCATTGAAAAACAACGTTGTTGTCTATTCTCCTATTTAACCTAAATAAAACCCTAGGTTGAACCGGACTAGCCCATTGGACTCTTAGTTTAGCCTTTTGGACTAAATTAATTATTCTAATTAGAACAAAATAAATGGCCCAACAAATAATTAATTTCTCAACCCAAATAAACTAGTCCAATTAACAAGCCTATATTAGTTTAGCCCCAAATTAATCTTTAATTATTCAAATTGGGTCAAAGCCCTGAATAATTAATTAACCCACCAAACTAATTTAATCAATTCTTTCTCTCCAAGGACCTTTATTTTATTCTAACCCAACAATTAAATCAGGCTACTTAAATAAAATAAATTTTATTGAATTTAATTTAAGATCAATTACTTAGCTTGTATTTAATTAGGACTCACAGTCCATATTGGGGACCAAAAGACACACCCCCTTGGCTACTAAAATGACCAAAATACCCTTGTCATATAAATAGCTATATTTTGCATTTTAAATATTTCCTAATATCAGCATAAGGAAATATTGACCTCAAGGACAATGCTACGTTAGTAAAGTCTCTGACCTATAGGTGCAATGACTAAAATACCCCTCTATACATCGCCGTACATTTAGAGAGGAAGAAGTGTACTAACACCTCTCTAAATGACATCTACCATCCTTAGGCTTCTAGTCCAATGATCCACGACTTTCTGGATTGTTTCCGCTTTCCAATGGAGCTACTCTAAAGAAAACACCCAAGTCCTGTTTCCCAGGGCTGTAACACCCCACAACCTAGGCCCAACAAGGCCAGGGATGTCACCTCGTCCAAAGGACAAAGGGTCTTTATAACTAGGTCACCTAAATGGAAATAAAACATTACTTTAGAATTAAAACTTTTTACAATCCAAAGAGTCAAGAATAAATCAAAAAAAAATTATTCACTATTATCTCTCAAAGCAACATATAAAATAAATAACATAGAGTCTTCAAGAAGGCAACATTCTAGCTACTCATCTCCATAGCAGGATCGACCTGAAAACATGGCATAAAAGGTGATGAGATAAAAATCTCATTAATTCCGTGTGTGCTTTGAGTGTTCAGGAAAACAGTTCATGTTTGCGAGTTGTAAAATTTCATAAGAGAAAATGCTGGCAAGCAATAAATAATGTTAAAATAAAAAGTGGCATTTTCCTCTTTTCAAACCATACAAGTGCACAATAAATTCAACCACTCAAATGGGTGGCCATGGGATACCACACGTTGGGCCTCATGTCCATATAACGGTCAGAATGCCACACTTTATGCAGACTGACAAAAGGTAGGTGTACGGCCTTCCGGATAAGATACTCCTCATTCACTACACCCAAACATACCGGTTGTCCATTCTAAAAAAACACAGTCCACATGACTGAAACTTGCTAGCTCAGACCGGTATGACTAAGTAGTACTGTCGCTTCTCCAAGTTGAGTTCATCTTCTGGAGGTGGCCTCCTGCCAGAAGACTTGCTCTTGCTCTTCAAAACTAGTACTACTAGCCTACCCTTATTGAGTACTCAACGTCGATTGTCCCACTTGGGAGAAAATTGATAAAACATTGTTTAATTTGGAAATAGAAATTAAGGGTTTCTAAAGTTCATGTCAAAGTTGGTTTTAAAAAGAGTTTAGTGTTTGAGTAAAACTACTTGTTGATTCCAAATTATTTGACTGAAACAGAAAGCAAATAGTCCTTAATTGGCTTTACCAAATGAGTGTTCACACACTTCACACCTGGCTTGCCATAGTAACCTTTTGTCATTAAATAAGTTTTATGCAGGAGCTTACCTAATCATTTGCTTGAAAATTCACAAACCTTCCAAAGCTGACCTAACCCCGCCTAAGGTAAACACAAGCCATATGGTTATACTCAAGCTATAGTTGCTTCCATAAATAATCCTAGATCAACTTATTACAATCATGACCCTAATGTCCTAAACTTTAAGGCTGGATGGTAAAAGGGTTTCATAAAATAAATCTAGCTTGATAATAAAATAACTAGGGATTGTGAAATAATTACTAATAAGTTATAGGTTCAAATATAATCTTTGTTATTAATAAATAAACTAGGATTTATTTGATGAAGGGTCCTAAGTCTTAAAAATATTAAATTATTACTAATCTCTTAATTAATAAGTAATAGATAGAAAATAATTAGTAAATAAAATTAATAGTAAATTTTATTAAATTTTGATCAAAAGATAATAAATAAATTTTAATAGTATTTATGAATATATGACTTATAAGATTAGTATTTTACCTATTATGATTATTTATATAAAAGGCCTTATTTATTATTTTTACTATACATAATATTTATATATATTATTTTTAATAGAAGATGTCATTTGTTTGGCTAAAATCTCAATATTTAATTTAATAATCCAATTCCAAAGCTTCCTAGGGTTTTCGAAATTATTGGAGAAAAATATAGTATTAATTTTTATCAATGTATTAAAATTGGCTAACTTAAATAGTTTAGGATCCACAAGGTCATGATCATAATTTTCCTATGGCTAACAAGAATCATGAACATAAACTCCAACACCAATCAACAAACCATTCAATTCATGAATAAAGGCTTAAATCCATATCTACCATCACATGATCCAAACTTCACTAAGCATAATCATATTCATGGCTTCAACAAGAATACAAGAACATAAAACCCTATTTACCAAAGGTGACATAATATCTATCATGCTTAATCATTCATACTAACTTACGACATGAAGAGCATGCAACAAACTACAAAATATCATAAAACTCAACCATGACAAAACATCCTCATGCTCCAATCTCAACCCCTTCATACAAACACATACTCAATCCCCAATCATATTTCATCCTTTTCTAACAACATCCAAGAGACATGATTTTAGAATTAAGGAGGGGGTTAAAGAGACATACTTGATTGATGACTACCTTGATGAAGATGCAAGAGAATCCACACGCTTAGGAGGCTTGAATCGTCCACGGAAGAAGAAGAAAAACGGCCATGGTTGAAACAACCATTTTGGCCGAGAGAGAGAGAGAGAGAGAGAGAGAGAGAGAGAGTATTAGTATATTATATTGAAGATTGAAGAGGAAAGAAGATGAACATAATCGTTCTTGGTTACCTTGAGAGAGTTCTTGAATCTTCAAGAAAAATTCTGGTTTTTGATCCGATAGTAGAATTTTGTTTTCAATGTTTGATGTTATAAAATCTAAAAATGGACTCTAGAGGGTGATTAGACATGATCTAGAGTTTTTGGAAGGGATTGGAGGTATTTAGAGTGGTCTTAGGCTTGGAGAATGGTGGTGTGTGTTCTTGGCATTCTTGGAGAAATGGAGAGAAAGCTGGACGAAATTTGCTGAAGGATGTTGGCCGAATGGTTAGAGGAACTCCTGTGATTGAATTTTCAGATTAGGGAAAAGAGGGAAAGCTGGTTGTTTGAAATCCAAAAGGAGTAATTTATGGAGTGAATTAAGGTAGAAAATATGGTAAGAGTGGTTTGGTTGATGGAGGTTCTTGGGAGCTTCAAGGCCGACTGTTTTGCTAAGGTTTTGTTGAGATGAATGAGGTTTGAAGGGGTCATAGGGTGGCCAATATTCTGAGTGTTATGGTGGAGAAAATTTTCTGGTTGTTTGAGGCTTAATCCATGGAAGTTTTCATGGAGTAATTTGCTGAAGTTTTGAATCCCAATTGAAAGCTTGATTGTAGTGATTGAATGAGTGATTTAAGGAGTAGCTATGGTGTTCATTCATGCAAATCAATGGAGAAGGGTGATGAAGTTCAGTTTATGGTTGACTAAGGTTATTTTCACAGAAATTTGAAGTGATTTTTGGACAAGGTTGAAGAGGGAGCAACGCTGGAATTTCTGGTTGTTCATTCGAGTGGTTTACTGGAATTTTTGTGCAGTTTTTTCTGCAATGTTAAAACCGACTTGCAGTGAGTTTGAAGAGGTATTGGAGGGTCTTTTAAGGCTGGTTTACAGCCTTCTTTATGGAGGAAATATAGAGGTAAATTACTGGATTGAAGGCTAGAAGAAACAGCTTGGTTTTTGGCCTGCTAAGCTACGAAACTATCCAGGACTTTTTTCCTGGTTTGCACAGCTTTGTGCAGTCCGAATTTTGGCCAAGGATTTCAGTCTTCAAGCCGAGCAAATTGGCTATTTTTTTGGCAGCATTTGAGTGAGAAAAATGGCTGATGTTTTCGAAAGCTGGATTGACCAAGAAGCTAGAAAATTTCCAGATTACTACCATGAAGAAGATGAACACTTATGGAGTGGAGTTTGAAGGTTCAACCATGGATATTAATTCTCTTGGAAACCTTCCTTAACTCCTTCTCCATTTTCAGTCAAAACTCTATCCTTAAAGAGCCATTTTTGAAATTCTAAGGTTAATAAACCTTGCTAAATTTTCTGGAATTAAAATGTGGATTTAGATATATTGAATAAGTTTAATTGGTAGAGAATTAAGGTAAACTAGGGAGTAGAAGGACATGAATCCTTTAAGAATTCTTTTAAGGCACGAGCATAGGACTAGGACATTCCCTTCATGTCTCCACTAGGACAACACTCCTACTTCTACTTATGGCATGCAAGGGACGAAAATATTCCACCTTATATAAAATAAAATTTAATCGTGATAAGACTTAATTGGTGGGATTTGAACTCAAGACCTTAGAGATTAATTCCAAAGCTCTAACCACTAAACTACAACAAGTCTTGCTCCTATTTTATCCTCTAAATATTCTTCCTATTTAATCCTTAAGCTATCTCCCTATTTTCACTTCAAGCAAAATTACCATTTTACCGTTCATACTCAATAAGCACATCTAAGATTTCTAGACTATAAATTAGAATCCTAAAGCACATAAAATCATTCAAAAATATATTTATGCATGCAAGAAAATATGATATGTATCCCAACCCCCTTACTTTAGGGTTGGTTTTAGATGGGGTTTCACAAGAGCCCTAGATATTTAGATCATTCATACAACTACAAGGGGCGATATAGTATAGAAACTATATTATACAAGTTTGTCTTAACTAACTAGTCACACATACCCAACATGCAAATACATTGGTCCTACAATAGAACCTCAACTATAGCATATCAAAGTATATGCTTCCAGCTTCATCAAACCACCAACTCATACTCAAGTCATAGAGTACTAGTCCATACTGCAGTGGTAGTAGTTTAGGCTTCTCCCATATAGTATTTTAAGCAACCACTACTACAGGTCCTGTTCTACGTATTCAATATACGTTTATGTTATGAAGTGAGTTGACTACTCACTGGCTAACGGTAAGTCATTTCCCATTTGGAATTTACAACATAATAACCTAGACATGATGAGATTCACATTCTCATCAGTCGGTTAAAAATGAATATTTATGTGTTAAGTAACCCGTGATCCATACCTTACTATGAAAGGCCTCCGTTCACATAAACCACTTACTTAAACACAATGGGTCTTTTTCAAACGTAATTGTGCACAAATAAAATGTAAATTCATAAATAATTTCTGAAAATAAATTCTTTTATTAAAACATTCGATGTTTACAACAGAAACCTAGTCTAAGAGGGTATATTTCCCAACAATCTCCCATTTGCACTCTAAGACTAAGTAAGTCCGTAGGTGCCCACCCCTATGGCATCTAAGTATCTCTTGAAGATTCTCTCATCCAAAGACTGTTAGTGTTGTGCCCTAGAGGCAATCACTTGTACCATGTATATTGCATATTAAATTAATAAGAAGCATTCTTTATCTTTTAGTTTGATTGTTATATCTAAATATGTGTACAAACCCTTAGATAAAGTCCCTAGTACAACACAGTGTTAAGGAAATCATGATAGAGATCATGATGTGAGATTCCTACTACACTATGTAGTGTTTGTACTTAAATAATCCCCAGTCATAGTATTAATAAGATGGGACATTATTAATACGTCAAGACTGGCACATGTTATATCTCTTGATTGGATCAAGCGGTGGTTCTCATATCCGTGGGTATTGGGACACTCAGGATTAACGTGTGGATGCTTGTTTTGAAACAAGTTCATTGGATGACCTAGCTACGAGATAATCACTTGGATAACTATTTAGTGCCAGTGATAGAATCTCATTATAGCAAGTGTGCAAGTATCCTTAGACTTGAGATCTCCAAGGTACTTTGTTTATCGAGCGTTGTACTTTGATTCTAATCTTTGGAGTCTTATCTAGGACCGCCTATGGGATGGATATTGGGTACAACGTAAAGTAAACGAAAGTAGTTGAGAGGGTCAATAAAGGATTCACCACTCCTAATAGTATGAGAGTATATCTCAAGGCCACTTGTAGAAATCATTACTCATGAAGTCCTTGGCCAAGGCGACTATGTGATGGAAATGGTTCCAATTGATACACATTTCGAGTAATGGATTTCTTGAACAAGTACTAAAATATTCGGACCAGAATTAATAATATTCTGGAGGGAGTTGGCACTAATTCCATGCTCTAGACCGAATGAGATATTGTATATTGAAAGGAGTTTATTGCACTGATAATTTGCTATTGAAAGGTTCATGTCAAGCCACTTGACTTTCTGGACTTTTGGGTGGTCAAGAGTCATTGCTAGATGTCGCTCTTGATATGCTAAATATGAATTTATTAATTAGAGAATTAATAAATTTAATCCTTTATTTTATTAAGGATTATTAATTCTAATATTGTTAGAATTAATTCATATTATGCTACCAATAAGACCAGGAAACCTAATGGGTCACACACAATAAAGGTTTGAATGCTCAAATATATTATTTGATAATATTGTGGGGTTAATTAAGAGAAGGGAATATATTTATAGGTGAATTATAAGTTTGTTATAATTCATGGGACCTAATTGTAATTAAGTAAACTTCAAGGACTAATTTGTTGACAATTGGACGTTGAAGGATTAAGTTGCAATTTATGGTAATTATAAATCTATAAATATAAGGAAACGGTTTCCTTAGGGTTTGAGACAGACTATTCACGCAATAACAGAGAAACCGTTTCTCTGCCTCTCTCTTGATCAAACCCTAGTCGTCTCTCTTCTTGATCTAAACCCTAGCCTCCCGAATTCTACTAGCATAGAATTGTGAGATTGTGAGCATTCAACCTTGTGTGGATTATCATTAGAGGGAGTTCTTTCTTGGACTTCATTTGAGCTGCAGTGAACGGTTTTGGATAATCTGGATCGCGCCTGCGTTCTTGTTTCTGAAATTTTTGAATTCCGGCTTCACGAGGTAATAGACACAATCTTCTCTTTTTCCCGTTTCTATTGCAAACCCGTGATCCATGGCTTGGATTTCTTGTTGTTTTCCGCTGCGCTTAATCTGATTATGCATGATAGAAATCCTACAAAGACTTGGTGAATGGATCTGCTAGATTATTTTCTAAGGCAATCTGTTCCACCACGACTTCCCGTCTCTGGATGAAATCCCGGATCAGGTGGTACTTTCTCTCGATATGCTTCCTCTTCTTGTGGTTCCTGGGTTCTTTGGATTGTGATACTACTCCAGTGTTATTGCAAAACATCACAATCGGTCTATCCATGTGTGGCACGACTCCAAGTTCTGAAAGGAACTTCCGGAGCCAGACTGCTTCCTTGGATGCCTTCGAAGCTGTCGCATACTCAGCTTCCATGATCGAGTTAGCAATACATGATTGCTTGACACTCCTCCATGAAATGGCTCCTCCAAACAAGGTAAAGACATATCCACTAGCGAATTTTCTCTTATCCTTATCTGCCTGGAAGTCTGAGTCTGTATATCTTGTAGGAACCAAGTCATCAACCTTGTAAACCAGCATATAATCCCTCATTCCCTTGAGATACTTAAGAATATGCTTTACAGCTTGCCAATAAACCTCTCTAGGGTTTGACTGATATCTGATAACCAAGCCTACGGCAAAGCAGATATCTGGCCTGATACACAGCATGGCGTACATGAGACTTCCCACAGCCAAAATGTAGGGAATCCTACTCATTATGTCCTTTTCTTCTTGAGACTTAGGATAGCCCCTTGAAGAAAATGACAACCCATGTTTGCAAGGGATTAGAGCTCCCTTGCATGAGTCCATGCTGTACTTGGCCAACATCTTGTCAATGTATGCATCTTGGGATAATCCTAACATTCTCTGCTTCCTATATCTAAGAAATCTAATCCCGAGAATGTAACTGGCTTCTCCTAAGTCCTTCATACTGAATTGACTAGATAACCAAACCTTTGTAGATGATAATGACCCTACATCATTTTCAATGAGTAGAATGTCATAAACATACAAGACAAGAAAAATCACATTAATGCCTTCAAGTTTCCTGTACACGCATGGTTCATCCTCGTTTTGAATAAAATCATAAGACTTTACAGTCTCGTCAAAATGAATGTTCCATGCTCTTGATGCCTGCTTAAGTCCATAAATAGACTTCTTAATCTTGCAAACTATATGTTCTTGGCCTTTAGCAATAAAGCATTTCGGTTGGGACATATAGATGTCTTCGCTAAGATGGCCATTTAAAAATGCCGTCCTGACATCCATTTGTCATATCTCGTAGTCATAATGACATGCGATGGCAAAGAGGATACGGATGGACTTAAGCATGGCTACCGGGGGAAAAGGTTTCCTCATAACCGATTCCCTCTTTCTGAGTATACCCTTTCGCCACAAGCCTAGTTTTGAAGGCTTCCACCTTCCTATCCACTCTCCTCTTCCTCTTGTATACCCACTTACACCCAATGGGTTTTATCCCTTCAGGTGAAGCTACAAGATCCCAAACCTGAATGAAGTACATCGACTCAATCTCAGCTTTCATTGCTTCATGCCATAGATCTACATCAGCATCAACAATAGCCTCCTCATATCTACTGGGGTCTTGTTCCTGATGGTCAGAGACTAGCTCGAAAGCTTTTTCAGTCCACCTCTCTGGAACCTTAGACACTCTCCCACTACGACGAAGCTCTATTTGTACAGGCTCTTGAGGTTGTGCCTCTTCTTGTTCCACAATCGGGTCAGAAGAAGTTGATTCCGAAGATAACTTCTCCTCAAGTTCCAACCTAGCTGAACCTTTGGTGGAAATACTCTGATCATCCTCTAAGTATCTAGCATTAGTACTAACCAGTACTTTATGCTCCTTAGGATGATAAAAGTAACCACCATTTGTCCCTTTTGGATACCCAACAAAATAGCATAATTTTGATCTTGGTTCTAACTTGTCTCCCTTGACTAGTACATAAGCTGGACAACCCTATATCCTGAGATAATTCAGACTTGGCTTACGCCCAGTCCACATCTCATAGGAAGTCCTAGGTACTAACTTAAAAGGCACCAAGTTCTGAATGTATGTCGCTGTTTCCAGGGCATATCCCCAAAAAGACACTAGAAGATTAGCATGAGACATCATGCTTCGGACCATTTCCATCAATGTCTTGTTCCTTCTCTAAGCTACTCCATTCTATTGAGGCATCCCCGGCGCAGAGAGTTGGGATACTATCCCATGATGTACCATGTAGTCCTTGAATTAACCAAGGCAGTACTCTCCACCACGATCCGATCGTAAGGCCTTGATCAATTTACCTGTCCGACGCTCCACTTCAGCCTTAAACTCTTTGAATTTATCAAAAAAGTCAGACTTGCGCCTTATAAGGTAAATGTAACCAAACCTTGTACAATCATCCGTGAAAGTGCTGAAGTACTCAAAACCCCCTCTAACTGGTATAGACAAAGGACCACACACATCAGTGTGAACAAGACTCAATATCTTCTTGGCTCTATCTGCCTTTGGGGTAAAAGACCATTTGGTCATCTTTCTGATTAGGCAGGATTCACACTAAGGCCAATTTTTCAATCTCAATGAGCCCAAAGGCCCATCATAGATTAACCTCTGAATCTTGGTTGAGTTGATATAACCCAACCTTAGATGCCAAAGATAAGAGTTATTGACATTGGTCTTTCTCTCCCTTGTTAAAGGTTCAGATTGAGCGTTATTTAATTGATTATTAATAGGGTTTAAGAAAAATAGATTCCCATACATGTGCCTAGTACATAAAATTTCTCTATCTCTACTGATAGAAATACCAGAATGGAAAGACACAGAATATCCTTGATTTATTAGTTTCACAACTAAAATCAAATTCTGTCGAAATCCAATAACATATAAAATATCTCTTAAAACTACTATTCTATTACAATAAAAAATAAGATCCAACTCTCCCACTATAAGGGCCAAATTGTGCTCTATTTCCACGCATAGTCCATGTTTGCCCTTTTGGAGTCTTCTAATCTTTCTAAACCCCTGCAAAGAGTTACAGATATGATCAGTGGCTCTTGAATCAATAATCCAAATGGAAGTTGATCCAACCATTGATATAGACTCTAGATAGAAAACATTACTTATGGGATTTTGCTTGGCTTGAAAATCTGGATACTCCTTTTTCCAATGTCCCTTCAGTCCACAATTGAAGCACTTGCCCTTGGGTTTGTATTTGGGCTGGGTCTTGGGCTGAGCCACTACGTTTCCCTTCTTCCTTTTGAACTTTCTGGGCTTGGGCCGAGTTTTAGAGGAAGAAGCCTTAGCAATCATAGCTTTTGATTCTGGCTTCATGACCTTCTCCGCCATCTGGAGTTCCAGCATCAACTCAATTAAACTCATGTTTAACTTGTTCATGTTGTAATTCAACTTGAACTGAGTAAAGGAACCCAGTAGAGATTCAAGAACCAAGTCCATTTGGCTCTCGGGGTTAATGATAGCCCCTAAGATTTCTGCCTCCTCAAAAGCAGTAATCATCATAAGCATGTGCTCTCTGACTAATGCTCTCTTAGCCATCTTAGTGTTTATGATAGTTCGAAGAGCTTCCTGCCTTGCGGGCCAGCTCTTATCCGCGAACATCGTAGCTAATGATTGACTTATATCGTACGCAGAAGCCATGTGCTCGTGTTTTGACTGGAGCACATTAGACATGGAGGCTAACATGTAACAACGAGCCATCTCGTCGGCCTTCTTCCATACCTTCTCAGCCTCTCGCTCTTCGGCGGTGGAACCTTCCCCGATAAGAGGGCAAGTTTCATAAAGGACATACTTATACTCTTTCGCTGTGAGTATTATGTCCAGGTTCCTCTTCCAGTCAACATAGTTTGGTCTCGTTAGCTTATTCTCTCGGAGAATAACGGCCAATAGACTAAAAGAACCTCCCACCATTTCTGAAAAATCGAAAATAAAAGAAAAAGATTTAGTTTGTGAAAACAAAACAAATATGTGCACTTTATCCTTATTATCAAAACTGATAATAATTAATTTGGCTCTTAGGAAAACTGACATAGCTTTTTGGAAAGATTAACAGTTCCCTAAACTAAGTGTGTTAACCACCACAAGTTAATTTCCCTTCTAGGTAATGATCTAGAAGATAACTCCATCAAGAGGATGGTCGTTTCCTCTCATTTCCTATGGACATACCTTGTACTATAACCTCCAACAAGGGGTTGGCCGATCATAGTACGTGTCCCGGGTTATTAATTATATCTCACCATTAGATCTAGATCCTTGTGGTATCCCCATCCTATACGGGTTCACTCTCAGGGTGACGCGACGGGACCCACGATCTCTAATGAGGATCATGATGGAAGCTGTGGGGCCATTGGAACCTCTCTCCCACTTAGTCTTTTAAAACAAGGATTTTTTAAAAAATATCCTTTGAAAATTACCATTAAGTTTTCCCTTAACTCAAAAATAAAATGTCTAAATCCATTAAAATCTCTATGTTAAGATTTATATCCTTTGAGAGATTTTTCCATGGACTACTTTTATTTAAGTTAAAAACTTAATGATTTCAAAAATTTTCCAATTAAAACTTTCTAAAGACTTTAGTCTCAAGTTTATTTGACAAAATAATTTTTCTTGTGCAAAATAAAACAAAATGGCTTTCTATTTTAACTTACAAAAATATCTAAATCCAATATATTTTCTATGTCAAGGTTTAAATCCTTTGAGAAAATATCTAAGGATTATTTTTTGCTCAAGTTAAAATAACCATTTAATTTGTAGAAAAATATTTTCCTTGTCAAAAATATTCCCAAAGACCTTGGTCTTTGAGAAAACATGCACATAGGTACATAAAAATAAATAGCATGCTAGAAAATAGTAGACGTTTTCATGCTCTTCTATTTTTAAACATAAGTGCCCAGATAATAGAATTAAACACATTAATTAATTAATTAATGGTCGTGTTTAATCCTAAAATCCCTTACTAATATTTTTTATGCAAAACATATTCCATAAATATTAACTATTGCAAAAAAATTAACTTCGCCGGGTATGGACTCCAAAACAAAAAAGAAAACGCAAGAGAAATTACAAGGAAAAATAAAAAATTTCTCCTTGGTCCAGTGCACCCACCGCACCGAATCAAGCACCCATCTGCACTGTGGTCCACTGCACCTGCCGCACAGAACTAGACCTCGCGGGCGGCCAGGATCGGACTCCAGACCCGAGCCGGTGCAGGTTCGACAGCCTCAGCTGGTGTCGGTTGTAGTCTGCCAAGTTTCCTACAGTATCTCTCAGTTCTGGCTTGGGCATCAAACATCTCTCGAAGATGTAGTATAATCGATTGAGCATCTATATGCTCGTGCTGTTTTTGCAGCTCGGGAGTCATGAATGCCAGCATAACACACGATGCTGTATCACTATCCTCCTTGTGCCTTTTGTGGATAGCATGCTCATCAGCATAAGCATCTTAAGCTAGTGGTGGCAGAATAAGAGCATCAACACGTAGAGCAATTTTTTCGATTTGAGAACGATTCTCAAATTTCTATACCAGTCAAGGTAGTTTGATTCGGTTAACTTGTTAGTTTCTAAGATGCTACGTAGGTTTAAGTTTGTTGACATGATGCAAGTGTCCTAGATGTAAAGATAGAGAGCATTAGCTACTTGTATATGCACATGAAATGCAAATAATTAGGACTTTAATTAAAAGCATTTTTACTCTACTATTTTACTCAAACCAATAGCCCCCACTCCTGATTTGGAAAAGCCTGTTGGAAGCTTTCCTAGTGTACTGGTATCCAAATTCCTCAAGAATAACCTTAGGTTTGCCCAACAAGCCACTCTTAAGTTCATTGGTAGGTATCCAATACCAATTATATCGTATGTAACTACCGGATCGTTGAGTGATTAACAGCTTTTAATCTTAAAGCCTTTTGGGCTACCCCAACTTTTCCTCTAAATTTCTTTATGCTTGAGTTTACCCAACCGGGATAAATAATTTAGTTAAACCCGACCCATTAATCAGGAATTTAATTCCATAGCTTGAACATGCCTGTTGTCAAGTAGGCTTAGGTTTGCCCAACAACCTGGTCTCAACAAAAGACTTTCGTTCTTACTATATTGACAGAAGGAATTAAGTTTAATATTAATTAAGGGATTTCTTCTTTTTAGTGATTTCAACAAATGACATGCATAAAAATTAATAAATCACAAAATTGATAATCATGGTAATAAAGTGATTACATGGTATGGTTATGGACTTCACCCTAAATTAATTTCTTTGAGCCATAAAAGAAATTAATATAGTTAACCTTATGTGTTCATGCATGATTTAAGTAGAAGCTCTCACCTTCTCACCTTGTCTTGGTTGCCATCTCCAAAATAAGATAATTCTACTCCTATCTAACCTATGTAATCTAATTACATTATTTCCTAAAGAGAGAAAACCTCGAGTTACATTCGAGGAGAGTTAGATGAGAAGAGAATTACATATGAATTTGAGAGAAGGCAAGACACGCAGGCCCTATTTCATACAAAATTAAAACTGTAAAATGCATGAACAGATATAATTGGTTCTAGTCCATAACCATCCACCATGCCATTAAGTATGTTTAAACAAAATAAACATATAACTTTTATTATTCCAAAATCACTATTTTGGAAAAATAAAACAGATTCTAAAATTAATATTTTAGAATAATACATCAATTATTTGTCTCAAAATTAATTTTTAGAAATGCTATTGGGTCCCGTCACGCAATGATAATGACGGGCAGCGGTCAAGGGGGCGCTGCCCCCTTTTTTTTTTTTTTTTAGAAAAAAAGAGTAGAACCAGCGCCGATTTAGATGCTAGAGCCGGTGCCGACAGCGATCTGATTTTAAGAAAAAAGTTTTCCCAGAAACGATTTCTGGTCATCGCAAAATAAAGCCTAACTAACGTCAATTTGGAAGCTAGAGTCGACGCCGACTATAGGCTGATTTTAATGAAAACAGTTTTCCCCAGAAATGATTTCTGGACTTCGCAAAACAACACACAACCAGCGCCGGTTAGGGTGCCGGAGCCAGCACCAGTTGTAGTCGACTGTATGAAAATTTTCCAAAAATTTTCCAGAAACAATTTCTAGAATTGTTATCTTTTGCAATAGATATGTTGTAACTATTACACAATCATATTGTGCTACAGACCCAACTCACAATGCTTGAAACGATTTCGATTCGAATGAAAACAATTTTCACAGTGACCAATGCATGAAACAGCTTTCATGCAAGGAAACAATATGCTATAAACCACACATAGCATGGCTCTGATACCACTGTTGATTATCTCACGGGTATCATATACAGCACAGCAAAAGAATAAGAACGAGATACTATCCCAGGATCTGCATATATGTGGAAAAAAAGACATATATATAGAAAACAAAGAAACAAAATAACAGCTTTTACCTTTCTTTGTTTGTGTGGAAAACAAAACTTTCCTTCTTCAAGTATGACAATTGTGGTGCGATCCAGCAATCCTCTTGAAGAATCACCACGAAAGTTATATATCCAACCACTATAATCACAGTGTGTGATTATCTTTAACAGTAATCCACACAGAGGATCACACTCAAGCACCAAGATTTTCTGTGCTAGCAGAAAACTACAATGGTGGGTTTACTTCCTTGTTCTTCTTGTTCAGAAAAACCAGAGAATGAAGAAGAAGAAGTAGAAGAGTCTTGGTGCTGTCTTAGAGAGACTCACACACCCACAAAAGAGAGAGAAGAGAACATCGTGTATATATAAGGCTTCTTGTGACCCTTGATTTTATGTTTTTAGAGTCATTTCATGTGACCCTTGAAGTCACCTAAAAAGCTCAACAAAAACAACCACATCTGAGAATTCCAAACAAACAATTGCAATTCTCTAATTGCAATTGGAACCATCAAATTCTCAGACTTACAAATTAACCCATCAATTATAACTAATTATAATTTGGCCACATCAACTTCTCTTTCTCACAATAAACTCCACTATGTTATCAAATAACATCTTGGGTATATATTCCTCTTTTGTGTGAGACCTATTAGGTTTCCCGATCAATTGGTAGCAAACATGAATTAATCCAAACGTCTTTGAAATTAATAATTCTTAATTACTTAGAATTAATCCTATTAATTCTAATCAGGATTAGTTTATTAATTCATCAATTAATAAACCCATATTCCCATATCATGAGCAGTATCTAGCAACACATCATGACCACCCAAGAGTCCAGAAAGTCAAGTGGCTTAACATGAACCCTTCAATAACAAACTACAGTGCAATTAACTCCTTTCACCATACAATAGTGTTTTCTATTTTTGCTATTATCCATAAAAAATGAATCAAACTCTTGAACAAGTATTGAGAAGTATAGACTTAAGTAACTTTGTATTCAAAGTTAATAATTAAGGCTGTATTAATCATTTTAATTAGTTTCTTAATATGTGTAAAAAATTTTAAAACGACACTTACTACGAATCAGATGTAGTATATATTAGATATAATTATTTACAAAATCTTTATAATATCCTACATAATTTTAAAAGAAATTTTAATTTATTTGATTCTTAAAATTTGATATTTATAATATTTTCGTTCTTAATAATTTTTTAATCGTTATGATTCCTAGTTTTTTTATTAGACATAACAAAAGAATTAAAGAGTATAATGGTAAAAAATATATATTAGCAATTGTAACAGTAAAAAAATCATTAAAACGAAAATATTAAATTATAATTAATTCAGACTTCAAATTTAGCCTTCAAATTTCAAATTCAATTTTCAAACTTCAATTTTCAAAATTCAATACTTAAATATTCAAACTTCTGTTTTCACATTTTAGTTTTATCAAACGCGTCCTTATTCCAAAACTAAAGTGGTACTAAAAGACTTAATGAAGACTCAAAGAGAGAGACGGGGCACTAAAGATGTTTACAAAACATTTAATAAGTACAAACAACAAATATCATTGTTTTATTCTGTATGTTATAACATAGCATAAAAATAAAAAAGTTATATTGAGAACGTACTTGGACAATAATTTAATTGATATAAATTTATTTAAATATTATAAAAATAATAAATATATATGGTTAAAGTAGAATTCATAAAAATAGAGAGTATAATATGTTATAAGTATATAATAATTTTCTAAAAACGAAAAAAATTAAATTAATATTATTTAAAATTAAAGTTTGATTTTGAATTGAAAAGAATATAAACTCTTCTTATTTACACCCTAAAATAATTGGGAGATATATATATATATATATATATATATATATATATTTTAGTTGATAGGTTGATTAAGAATATATACCATGCAAATGTTTTGGTCTTTTTCACATTATTTTTACTAGTATACTAAATTAATATGTTCTGCAAAGATAAAATTGGAAACGATTCTTTCTCATCAATTATTCAATCTAAATAGAAAATGTGATTTACATTTTCTATATATGTAGACCACATATATAGAAATTTATAGCTCTTTTGGATTAGTGAATTAATAATAAAGACCATTTTTTAAAATAATTAATTTAAATATTTTAAAGTTGAAACTTCATAATAAAGTAACAAAAATTATAAAATAATAAATTTTGATTTTGATTTATATTCTTATTAATTATATATGTTATTAAAAAAAATCTTCATTATTGCATCCAAATTTTATTATTTCACCACCCCTCGCCGCCGCTCACCCTACGGCCTCGTAAAGCTTACAAAGGTGATGCATGGGAACAAACGAAATGAAACAAACTTATCTGCATCGTTTTCTTTTTCAAGGTTCGGGGGTTTTTAAGAAAACACTAGCCGTCTTTTCAATAGTCCAATTTTTCGGTTGAGAACATTCGTGCCATTCTCTACCAGAAAAGAAAAAAAAAACCTCTCAAACCCTAGGCGCTGGCACTCCCCGGGTATCGAGTAAGTTCGCGGTGTGTATCCGATAGAGGACGTTCGCATACTGTAGCGTCTGGTGATTGTTCGGGTTGAACATACAACAACGCAACCAGAATCGAAGGATTTCGATTACAGCAACTAGAGGTAATTCTTAAACCTTAGATCTTCTTAATCATTTACTTGGGTCCTCGGGAGGGATTCGTGGATGTTTTTCGCATTTAAGAGTCCACGAATTCTAACAGTGGTATCAGAGCAACTTGCTAAACGATTAGGTTAATTCATCTGTGTTAATCGTATTGTTGAATACATGTATGATATGTATATATGAATTTAAACGATATGTATCAGCATGTTCGCATGATTATGATTTTAGAATACTTAGCATGCAGACTGCCTGAATTAGGTTTAATATGTGCGTCTTAGTCACCTAATCAGACTAGATTAGTTGTAGATTGTCTGTAAATTGGTCTGTTTTAATATGATATGGTATCGTAAGCATGCTATCCGTCGTTCTATATTTGCGAATTGTTTTTATTAATCGGCCATGATAATATGTTATCTGTATAAATATGATTAAAAGAACGCATATTATCTGTAATATGATTTTTCACGGCGATGGTTACTAAGGGGTCCGAACGTTAATTTGATTAATTTTCGGAAATCGGAAGGCAAAATCTCATTCAATGAGAGAAGGAAAAATCATTTTTCCTTCCGGGGGCAGCGCTGCCCCTTGGACCCCACAGGGGCGCTGCCCCTTGACCCCGCCAGGGGCGTTGCCCCTTAGAACACCAACTAATTGTTCGTTGTGTGTTATTCGTCAGTGTTTTTTATTGTAATTGTGGATTATTTTGAATAGTGCATAGCATGGCCCGTTTTATCCCAATGTGATTGGCTGGTTACATTATGGTTGTTTTAAGTTGTAATTTTTAAATACGGCCTGCGTGTCGTTTTTCATTGTTGTAAAATTGTACTGCTTTCCTAGAATAGGAATTATTTTAATTTTACTATCCAATGTAAAAGAAGACGGCAGCCGACATTTACAACCAAGGAGGAGTATGCTCAAGGCATTAGAGAATGCTTAAGGAGTTCATATACCTAGATTGACCACCTTGATCTTCACTTTGCTCGTGATGATCAACATAGGTTATGGGCCATGCTATGTCACTTTTATTTATGTCTTGCATGCATATTTGATATGTTTATTTCCTGCTTACTACAATCAATTTTTTAAATAAAAAAAAAGAAAAAAAATTTAAGTGTTAAATGCCTTCCAAAATCAAACATTTGTTATTACTTGGATCATCATATAGTCATTCCTACCAAAGTAGGATGATTTTGATTATCTGAGTGAGATAAGATGGAAAATAGTTTTCCATATGTTTGATATGGTTTGACTTAACGGGGCTATCAAAATGGTTTTGGGCCTAGGGCATTTTATGAGATATTTTGAGCCGGGACATTTGATGTCTATCTCATTTAAAATTAGAGTTTTATTTAATTATAAGATTAAAGCCAAAGCTTACTTATGATTAAAATAAAATATTTTTCCCCACTACGAAACATCAAAATGTTGATGTTTCAAAAAGTTTAAATGCTTTTAGTGGGAGTTTTTGTTAGAGTCTCAAAAATTAATTACTTTGCATATTTTTTTATGTAGATAATGGCAACAAACAGTTGGAATAATTCATTGCGATCTGTGCTTGAGAAAGACAAGCTTAGTGGGACTAACTTTCTTGATTGGGCACGAAACTTAAGAATTGTTCTTAAGCAAGAAAAAAGGCTCTATGTTCTTGAAAATCCTATTCCCCCTGCTCCATCAAATAACGCCTCAAAAGCTGAAAAAGATGCTTATAGTAAGCACAAAGATGACTCCAACTATGTTACTTGCCTCATGCTAGCAACCATGAACTCTGAACTTCAAAAACAATTTGAAGAAGCAGAGGCATATAACATGATTGTGCATCTAAAGGAAATGTTCTAAGAGAGATTTGAAACTCACAAGGCGTTAAATGCATGTAAGATGGTTTCTGGCACCTCGGTAAGTGCTCATGTCCTTAAAATGAAGAGCTATCTAGATCATCTTGATAAGCTTGGTGCTCCTGTTAATCATGATATGGCCACGGATTTGATCTTGGGCTCTTTACCTGCTGAGTATGACCAGTTTGTCATGAATTTTAACATGCATAATATGGAGAAATCTATTACTGAATTGCATGGGATGCTAAAACAAACTGAACTGAACATTAAGAAGAATACTCCTAGTGTTCTAATGGTTCAAAAAGGGAAAGGCAAAAAGAACAACCAAAAGGGCAAGGTTATGGCTAGTAAGGGTAAGGACAAGGTAAAGTCCAAGTTCAAGCCCAAACCTAAGGCCAAGACACCAAAGGAGGGAGCTTGCCACCATTGTGGAGAACAAGGACATTGGTTAAGAAATTGCAAGCTCTATTTGGAAGCAAAGAAAAAGAAGGACAGTGAGACTGCCGCTTCAGGTATTTTTTTTATTGAAATTAATTTATCTACTTCTGATTCATGGGTATTGGATATCGGTTGTGGATCTCACATTTGTGTAAATGTGCAGTGCCTAAAAAGGAGAGCCTTGGCAAAAGACGAGGTGGACCTACGAGTTGCGAATGGAGCAAAAGTTGCTGCAGTAGCTGTATGAACTTTTGAATTAATTTTGCCCAGTGGGCTTATTTTAGAACTGAACAATTGTTTTTATGTTCCTGGTATGAGTAGGAATATTATTTCAGCTTCTTGTTTGGATTTAGAAGGTTTTGAATTTGTTATTAGGAATAACATTTGCTCCATTAATAAAAACGGGATTTTTTATGGAGATGCTTCATTATCGAATGGGCTTTATATTCTAAATCTTCGTGGATCTTCAGACATGTCTATCTATAATATAAATACTAAGGGATTGAAATCCAATGATTTAAATCAGACTTACTTCTGGCATTGTCGTTTGGGCCATATAAATGAGAAACGCATAACAAAGCTTCATAATGATGGGCTTCTAAAATCGTTTGATTTAGAATCTTACAAAATATGTGATTCTTATTTATTAGACAAAATGACTAAAGAGTCTTTCAAGAGACAAAATGAAAGGGCAACTGATTTATTGGGCCTAATACATACTGATGTATGCGGACCAATGAATTCACTTGCTAGATGAGGATTTCAGTACTTCATTACATTTATAGATGATTTCAGCAGATATGGCTACCTGTATCTGATGAAACACAAATCTGAATCGTTCCAGAAATTCAAAGAATTTTAAAATGAAGTACAAAATCAACTTAGTAAAAGTATCAAAACACTTTGATCGGATCGAGGTGGTGAATACTTAAGTTACGAGTTTGACGAGCATCTTAAAAATTGTGAAATTATTTCTCAATTAACTCCACTAGGAACACCTCAATGGAATGGTGTATCTGAACGGAGAAATCAGACTTTATTAGATATGGTTCGATCAATGATGAGTCAAACTGATCTTCCAATCTCCTTTTGGGGTTATGCCCTGGAGACTGCTGCATTCATACTAAATCGAGTTCCATCTAAATCGGTTCAGAAAACGCCATATGAGATATGGACTGGGAGACAACCTAGTTTGTTATTTCTGAAGATTTGGGGTTGTGAAGTTTATGTAAAACGTTTATTATCTGATAAACTTGCACCTAAATCGGATAAATGCATATTTGTAGGGTATCCTAAAGAAACTAAAGGATATCAATTTTATCTCCCAAAAGAAAATAGAGTAATTGTTGCTCGAAATGGATTCTTTCTTGAAAAGAAATTTATTTCCAAAAGAATTAGTGGGAGTAAAAATACATCTTGATGAGATTCAAGAGCCACAATTAGTGCCTAAACCAAATAATGTATCTCGATTAGATGGCTCACAAGTCCAAGATGAGCCTACATCTATAGAACAAGGACCTCGAAGATCTAATAGGGTTCGTCAACAACCTGAGATATGGATTTCTCATCACTGACGATCACAATGTGGAGCTTATGGTTAATGATGAGCCCACTTCCTATCAAGAAGCCATTAAGAGTTCTGATTCTGGAAAATAGTTAGAGGCTATGAAGTCTGAGATGTAATCCATGTATGATAACCAAGTTTAGACTTTGGTTAACCCACCTAAAGGTTCAAAAACCATTGGGTGTAAGTGGGTTTTCAAAAAGAAAACAGACATGGAAGGAAATGTGCATACATACAAAGCACGACTGGTAGCAAAAGGTTATAGACAAACTCATGGTATAGACTATGATGAAACCTTTTCACCAGTTGTAATGCTTAAATCTATCAGAATTCTTCTTGCCATAGCAGCATATTATGACTATGAAATTTGGCAAATGTATGTCAAAATCGCGTTTCTTAATGGAAACTTACTCGAAGATGTGTACATGACACAACCTGAGGGTTTTGATGATCCTTTGAATTCTAATAAAGTGTACAAGCTTCAAAGATCCATTTATGGATTGAAGCAAGCATCTCGAAGCTGGAATCTTCGTTTTCATGAAGCAATTAAAGAATTTAACTTTACCAAAAATGAAGATGAGCCTTGTGTCTATAAGAAAACAAGTGGGAATGCAATAGTCTTTTTGGTACTTTATGTTGATGATATCTTACTCATTGGAAACGACATCCCAACTCTACAAAGTATAAAGACATGGTTGGGAAATTGTTTCTCAATGAAAGACTTAGGTGAAGCTGCCTATATTCTAGGTATAAGGATCTATAGAGATAGATCTAGAAAGCTAATTGGACTAAGTCAAAGTGCATACGTTGACAAGGTACTAAAAAGGTTCAGTATGCAAGACTCTAAGAGAGGATTCTTGCCAATGTCACATGGCATTAAGCTCAGCAAAACTCAAAGTCCTTCTACGAAGGATGAAGAAAAGCGCATGAACAAGATACCATACGCTTCCACTATAGGGTCTATCATGTATGCCATGTTATGTACTCGACCCGATGTATCATATGCATTGAGCATGACAAGCAGGTTCCAGTCAAATCCTGGAGAGGCACACTGGACTGCTGTCAAGAACATACTAAAGTACTTAAGAAGAACTAAAGATATGTTCTTAGTTTATGGAGGACAAGAAAGCGAGCTAGTTGTAAATGGTTACACTGATGCTAGTTTTTAGTCCGACATAGATGATTATAGATCGCAATCAGGTTTTCTATTTTGTTTGAATGGAGGTGCTGTATGCTGGAAAAGTTCAAAGAAAGACACTGTGGCCGATTCTACTACAGAAGCTGAGTATGTAGCTGCCTCAGCTGCAGCTAAAGAAGCAGTTTGGATTAAAAAGTCCATTACAGAACTAGATGTAGTTCCTAGTATTGTGAACCCAATGGATCTCTATTGTGGCAACAATGGAGCCATTGCACAAGCTAAGGAACCAAGATCACATCAGCGATCCAAATATATACTTAGACGTTTTCATCTCATTCGAGAAATTGTTAATAGAGGAGATGTCAATGTATGCAAGGTACCAATTGATGACAATGTTGCAGATCCACTGACAAAGCCTCTTCCATTGTCTAAACATGATAGTCATACCAGATCAATAGGATTACGGCTTATGCCAAATTGGTCTTAGTGCAAGTGGGAGACTGTTTGGGATATGCCCTAGAGTTAATTTGTATTTATACTATTGTCATTACGTTTTATATAATAATATGAGGCTTTCCTTTCCATGAATAGTTAGTTTTGTTTTGTTGGTCATCAAGTACATGACTTGATAGTAAAACCCTACAATGAATACAATGACTATTCTAAAACTGTCCCTGATCGATTCTTATTATTGGAATAATAATAAATTAAGATTAGTATGTTTGTGACTTGATGGCTATGTTTTACTGGCCATGGATATTTGTGATATCGAGTCAAGACATAAATAAATGTTAGAGAACATTGTATTGGACATGACCCACTGTGAGAGTACTTCATGGAATATGTTATAAGTACTTTCTAGCCATAATAATATTGAAAGTCCTTCGACCTAAATTTATCATAGTTTCCTACTTGATAAATTCTATATTTTGACATTTTCTAAAGTTGTCTTTAACCAGATAATAAATTAGACTACTGTTGGATATAGAATAAATCAAGGAGAGGAATATGATTGATTGTGAAGGAATTTGTCCCTCTCAATTATGGGAGAGATATCCATGGGCCCCTTGATAAGTTAGACTGTTAAAAATGCATGGTCGTGCTCAAATATATCAATCTAAGATATTGATATCATTTGTTTGAACAGTCTACTATGAAATCAAGAAATAATTGATTAAGCTTAATAAGGATGACATGCTCCGTGCCTTATGCTTAATCTGGATATCGTGTGACAAAAGGACTAAATATAAAATTATGGTTTGGTTCAAAGAGATCACCGATCTTCATTTAACCTGGATAGTTATAATGTTTTGCTAGAAACCGCTTATAACTTGTGGGCCATTTAAATATGATTTAGGTACACTCGCCGGTGTTAAATGAACCTATAGGGTCACACAATAAGCGAACTTGTCGAGTTATTTTTCCGGTGATCGAGTTCGATGAATCTGGAAATATGTCTAAGTTAATCGTACTTAGAAAATTTACCAGATATAATGAATCTGAAAATATGTCCACATTCGATGTATCTGGATGATGTCCAGATTATAAGAATCTGACTCGATAAATTAATTAGTTAAATTACCGAGATAATGGCAGAATCTTATCATATCAGTTTAAATTTAATTTGAATTTAAATTATAATATGATAAGATATTATTAGGGTTGGACTCTAAGAGGTTCGGGGGTTTTTAAGAAAACACTAGCCGTCTTTTCAATAGTCCAATTTTCGATTGATATCATTCGTGCCATTCTCTACCAAAAAAAAAAAAAAAAAACCTCTCAAACCCTAGGCGCTAGCACTCTCCGGGTATCGAGTGAGTTCGCGGTGTGTATCCGATAGAGGACGTTCGCATACTGCAGCGTCTGGTGATTGTTCGGGTTGAACGTACAACAGCGCAATCAGAATCGAAGGATTTCGATTACAGCAACTAGAGGTAATTCTTAAACCTTAGATCATCTTAATCATTTACTTGGGTCCTCGGGAGGGATTCGTGGATGTTTTCCGCGTTTAGGAGTCCACGAATTCTAACAATCTCAAGTCTAAGGATACTTACACATTTGCTACATTGAGATTATATCACTAGTACTAAATAGTTATCCATGTGATTATCTCATAGCTAGATCATCCAATGAACTTATTCCACTAACAAGCATCCACGTGTTAACTTTGAGATCTCAATACTCACGGATATGAGAACCACCGCCTGATCAAATCAGGAAGTCTAATTAACGCGTGCTATTCTTAACGCATTAATGATGTCCTATCTCATTAATACTATGAATATGGACTATTTAAGTAATAACACTATACAGTGTAATAGGAATCTCATATCATAATCTCTATCATGATTTCCTTAATACAGAGTTGTACTAGGGACTTTATCTAACAGTTATATTACTCAAAAGTAATCAAAAGAAACTGTAAGACAAATAATGCCTTTTATGAAATAAAATGTGTCATATACAACATACAAGTTATTGCCTCTAGGGCACAACACTAACAAAAGAATCTATAAATACCTCATTTTTTGAGAGTCTAAGAGAAAGCCACCGAAAAAAATTATCTAAAAACCCCTTGGGAATATAAGGATGAGAAGAGAAGAGAAGATCAATGTGAGATTTGAGTAGGAAGGAGCGACCAAAAAAAAGATTACGAAGTAGAAGAAAAACCTTATCTATGAGTTTTTTTTTTTTTTTTTTACTTTTGTGATTTAATTTTGTGTATGTTAGATTTATTTAATTTGAGTTGTAATTAAAGGGTTGTACCCTAATTTACTCTTGTATTTGACGTTTATTTGATTAATGGATTACTATTTTGAGTAATTTATCACTTGGGTTTAGATTGATTGAATTAGTTAATTGGGTAATTCTCTTATGTTGAACTTGAGAAAGGATGCATGAGATAAGTTCCCTTTTTTGTTAGTTCAATAGATTTGTTTTCCCTTGATGAACTTGCGAAAGGATTTGGAGGATTTAGAACTTGGTAATAGATGAAGTTTTTGGATCACCTAGAGATTGGGATTTTAGGGCTTTTTGGCTTACAATAAAATTTCCTTGATTTTATGCATCCTTGGGTTTAATTTGTATGATAGAGGTATCTATAGGTTGGGTCTAATGGTAGGAGATTTATTACTCAAGAGAGTGTGAATTTTACTCTATTTTGGAAATCTTACCAATGCTTGAATTTGATTTCAATTGATTGAGTGATTTTCTATATTTGAGTATTGTTAAGGGAATTCTTGTTTAATTACATGGCCAATCTCCTTTTCTTACTTGAATCTTGCCTTGTGATCTTCTAGTTTTTACCTTGGAAATTTGGTTGATGTATTTGTACGGCACTCTTTTGTCCTTAATTAGTAGTGAGTAGTTACTTTACTTGTTATTTTGCTTGGTTGAATAATAGAATTTGGGTGGAGTAAGGGTAGTTGGCGTACTGTTCCTTAGGATCCTTAATACTTACCAACTACACTATATACTACATGACGGTATATTTGTCCAATTGTGTGTGTGTGTGTGTGTGTGTGTGTGTGTGTGTGTGTGTGTGTTAAATTGATATTTTATTTTAAAATTTGGTTTGGCATTGGATTCAATTTATACCCAATCATAGCATAGCAATAAGCACAACAAACGCACAACAAATTACAATGATAATTGGTATTTTTCTTAATACCGTCTACCCTCAAAACACCCTATTGCAAACACACTCTTACCTTCCTATTTCAATATCAAATTAGGACAACTCTCTTATTCTCTCACATACAAAAGACCTTAATCAAGCTCCTTATATAAGAACCTAGTTAAGACAATCTCCTAGGCTAAATCAATATAGGATAATATAATAAGAATAGTTTCCTAGTTGAAATTAGCTAACCTAATTCTATCATAACTTGACTTTCTAATCCTACTCGGAATGCAAGACAAAACCCAACATTCTCCACCTTAACTTGTATTCTACCTTCGCCAACCTCCAGGATATGCATCAACATCAAAGTCATAAGCCTCTTAACTCTATTGACCTTTACAACTACCAAAATTTTATTTGTACCCAACTACACACTTGAATCAGTACAGCTCTGACACAACCTGATTCAACATGGTCAATGAACATGCGTAGCTGTTTCAAGTCCAAACTAATTAGTTGATACATGTGAGAGGCCTTGATCTTCTCTTACCTTAGCAGGATTTTCTCTCTCACCACTATCTACTCCTTGAAAAAAATTTCCATTCAAATGGTTCAGTGTATGCATCTTCCAAGCCATCGAGGTTTTTCTTTGTAGATAGTACAACCCTTCATACTTTCTCATTTTTTAGCAAGACTGTTTTGTCATGTGTGACTTTAAGAACTCCACCTTGAGCAAAATATCTACATCCACTGGAATCTAACTAGGGTAAGGAAATTAGATTCCTTTACAACTCTGGGACATAAGCCACACCACCCCACCAATCATCTTGATTTTCATTACTCCAATGCCTTAAACTTCACAACTAGATTCATTACCCAAAGATAGTGTACTTACTTTTCCAAGTTGGAGTGTATCAAAATAATTCTTTCTAGAGCAAACATGTATCACATAGCCAGAATCTAAAATCCAACTATTCTAAGAAGTATCTATATGTTTGGAGATTGTAAAAATGTCTCTATCATATATAAGTTTTGATGTATTTCCCCTAAGTTTATCCTATCTTTCTTTTCCTTATGAGGGCAATTGCGTCTAACATGCCCAAATTCACGATAATTATAACATTTTGTACCTCTAATGTTGTAACTAGACCCATCTGCCTCAAGTCCACCATCAGAGCCTATTGTTTTTCCTACTCGAGCAATTAACACATTATTATGTCCCTACTCAGTATCTCATTATTTCGTTGTTTCATAAGATAATGGTAATTAAATATGCTCCAATTTCAGTATGTCTTTTCCATACAAAAGAGTAATGACCATACTTCCATAAGGACTAGGAAGCGAAGTAAGAATTAAAAAGGTCATATCTTCTTCCCCAATTTTGACATCAACTTTCTATAGTTGATTTATCAATCCATTGAATAAGTTCATGTGGTTCATGAGATTCTCACCTTCCTCCATCTTCAATTTGTGGAGTTCTAGTTTCAAACAGATCTTGTTAGACAAGTTCTTGGCTAGATAAAGATTCTCCATCTTGGCCCAAAGCTTTGGTGCAGTTTCTTCATTCACCACACTGTTGATGATGTTGTCCACAATATGGAGTCGAATTGTGTTAACACATCTCGTGCAATCTCCTTCCACTCAATATCTTTCATTCCTTCTGAATTGTAACCTCTTAATTCAATGCCTTGTCTAGTCCTTGTTGAATTAGAATATCCTTCACTCGACTTTGCCATAGAGTAAAAACAGCCATACCATCAAAAGACTTGACAAATGGACTAGGGTTCATCATTACTATGGCACTAAGATTAGTAAAGCAACTTAGGGCTCTGATAGCACTTGTTAGGAAATCTCAGGAAAAATAAATGAGAATAATAGAAGCACACAAGATATTTTGCAAAGACTAGGAAAATACTATTAACACAAGAAGAATTACAAGGGTAATTGATATTTTTCTTAATACCTCATGTCCTCAAAACATCCTCTTACAAACACACTCTTGTCTATCTATCTCAATATTCAATTAGGACAACTCACTTGTTCTCTCACGTACAAAAGACCTTAACGAAGCCTCCTTACATAGGAACTTGATTTAAACAATCTCCTGATCTAAAACAATATAGCATAAATATAATAAGAATAGTTTTTAGTTGAAATTAGTTAACCTAATTCTATCATAACTTGACTTTCTAATCCTACTAGGAATGTACCTACATATCAAAACTTAGAGAGGCATTATCAATGAAATCCGCAATTATCGTGTACAAAAGTGATATGAAATTTGAATAGTCTACATAGGAAAGAAAGGTTCCTATGGACAACATTGCTGAAAGTGGTGGAAATAGAGCAGATGAAAACAGTGGAGAAAGCGGCAAGTTAACGGTGAAGGATGAAGATGGATTTGGCAAGGAGGAGGGTTATCTGAATTTTTAATTTTTGCCCTTCAATATTTTCACCATGTTTTTGCAAATTGCATATCTTCACCGGTCTTTGCCGCGGTAGTGGTGGCAAGAATCAAAATAAATTAAAAAATAGATTAGAAATTGAAGAAATAAATAAATAAATTACTAAAACAATGGAGAATAATGAAATCATTTACTTTTTTCCAAAACAAGGTTGTAACAAAGATTTTGATTGGATGACATTTTGCTAAGCAACCTTACATGGAACTTAAGTTTAGGAAATGGTGAAAATCTTTGAGAAACAATAGATACATAAATAAAACACTAAGGATTCGTTTTATAAAATTGAAAATTTAAAATTTAAATCTAAATATTTAAACACTAAATTCTAAAAATTATAATTTAAAGATTGAATCTAAAATTTGAATAATGAATTAATTATAATTTATTTTGATATTATATTTTATTATAATTTAGATTAAATATAAAAAATATTAATAATTAGATATGTATTTGACATATTTATATTTCAAATTTAAGTAACTTTCAATTCATTTAAAATTTATAACATGATTTCATTACATTTTAATCAATTAAATTAAAACAAAAATCTGTTATAAAATATACTTGATTAATTAAGTACTTAATATTAATTATTATCAAAGGCAATTAACAAAATAAGTAGTTATTTAATTAATTTTAAATGTTTAATTCAATTATCAAATAAGTTCTAAGATAGTAGCCGAAAGACTCTACTAAAGCACAAAAATCTTCCAAGTATTCTAGTTGATGATGTTTCATTTCACACGGGAAAATTTCGTCTAAATTGATTCATAAGATAGGGCTTTGATGTGTTCTTTGAATAAGATAACTATCAGACATATATATCATTGCAAGTTAGGAAACGTTTAGTTAATTAAAACTGTGGAATTTTTATTGGCTAAAAATTTTAGGCAACTAAAGAAAAAAAGAAGCGAGGAAGATCAGAGTTTTCTGTTTATTTTTTCGGTAATTTTGACGATTAGATTTTTTTTTTTTTTTTTGGTAATTTAGATTACTTGAAAGTTGTAGAACCATCAACTTCCAAGAAATTTAAGTAATATAAGTTTGCATGTCTTATTAGAAGTAAATATACTACTTTAAATTTCGATTGCAATAAGCAAATGACCGATATGTTCACAGGATGTTAATGTTAACTGCATTTTTTCCTTATAAATTTGATATCAACATTTGATTTTTCCTCATAATAATAATAAAAAGAGTATACGTATATATATTAGCTTTATTGAGGAGTGTTTTTATCTAAACATAGAATATTTATTGATAACACTTAAATGTAGATTCTAAGAGTGTAGATTTAAGTGTACTTAGATTGAATTTTAAAAAAAAAAAAATGTCAGAATTAAAAAAATAAAATTTATTTAAAAATAATATAAAACTAAAGAAAAAAAATATAATATTTTATAAATAAATGATAATTTTTAATGAACAAAAATTATTTAAATTATTTTTAATTAAATTAAAATAAAAACAATCAAAGTACACCATCCTCTTTTCAAACTATAAATTTCTTTTGAGTTTTTTTTTTTTTTTTTTGGGTGGGGAGGAGGGCAAAAAGGTGCGCCATTTTACATCTAAAATTTTTATTTTGGTCTCAAAACAGCTTCCTTTTATGCTTTTAATATCAAATATTTACATTTTTATTTGGCAAGGAAAACAACTCAAAAGTGATTAGATGAGCATTTCACATAAAATAAATACCTAATAGTTTACATATAATGAGTTTATAATAATTTCTTTTTAAAGAGAAAGACATGTAGATTCAGATATATTTTATATCCATGATTAATGCAATAAAACATGAGACACTAACAATTTACGCATCTAAACTAACGAAATATAATACAAACTTAAATCAACTTCATTAAATTCATTTGAAAAGTTTACAAAACACAAGACAGTAACGGAAAGAAATCACACTACAGAAGTAACTCCCAGAGCACTGCTTAAACGCAACCAAACAAGTCCACAAGCTGAACTTCTTATTTATTAGCTAATAGATAGGCAGAGTACCAGAAGATGTCGGCACGAGAGCAGAAAAAAAATGATTTAGATAACTAAGCACGACCACACAGCAAACAACAAGGGCAAGAATTGGTAGGATACTGAAATACCATTTAGATTCACGCACAAACTCCTTTACTAGTTGGTTAGGAAAGGAGATTACGCATTTCTTCCAGGGGTGGCCACAACTTCCGTCACTGATGGGAACGGTGAAGGAGATGAAATGGCCTTGATAATGCAGCTCAAACAAAGAACATGACATCTTGGAGATGCGAGTGTACTTTGTAGAAGTCATGTTGGAATGAGGCAGAAGAAAAAGAAGAAGATGAGAATGATGAATTTGCCAAAGATGATGTAGACGATGTAGGGGATTGTAAATCCCTCACCACCTCTTGGAATAGGCGTCCCCTGTAGGCAACAAGGTCTGCATAATATACCGGTGGGACCAGTGAAACAGGTTTAGTGCATCTGGCATATGTGAAACACAAGTGATATATGAGATTCTGCAGCCCATCAGATGTGAATGAATTTTCATCCCATAGGACATAGTAATGGGTTGGTTTGCTTGTCCCAAGGCTTCCATAGTGGCTGCAAAGATAAAAGTCAAACTCAAATGGATGAACAATTGTGGTATCAACAACAGTTCCTGGAGGCACATTGTTAGGGGCAGCTTCATTGCTCCTGGAAGCAAGAAAAAGCCGAGTTTGATGCCTCTTCTGTGCCACCACAAGAGTAATTGCTGGCCGATAATTATCATCATAAATGGCACACTTAAGATCAATTAGTTCTTCATTTAGTACCATATCAAACTGCCCTTCACTAACACCATCACGAAACACCACAATTTTCTTGGGTTTGAAGTTGTTGAGCCGAACAAAAGTATTGATTAGATCCCGACATATGGTTCCAAAATTCAAAATCTTCTCCTTGCGGTGCTCTTGTGGCTGAATCCTCGCAACATAACGATTGGCAGCTGGCCAGTTGACAGTGCCTACAACTGCCGCTATAGATGGACAGGTTTTGTTTCTTGCTGCGGGATGATTTACATCAGCTCCAATAAACATGACACAATCTTTATCCACAAAATGAGGAAGTCTCTCATTAAGCTCAACGTTGCTGCCTCCAAGTTTTGCATTGATCTTGAGACAAAGATTTGCCAGGTACTGGTCTTTCCCTTCATTGGCATAACTGGACAGACAACATTGAGTCACGACGCCAATCTCTATCTCAGAGACCCATTTAAGATTCTTGTAACCATCATGCTTGTTGGCCATCACACAGACAATAAGTTGTAAGCCACCCTTGCTCTTTGCTGTAGGATCATTAACAACATCTTCTAGGAGGTTTCTAATGTTCTGTACAGAAGAGAATACACCCATATTAAACTGACGGTAGAAAACAGGCTCCTCCATGCGCATCCCAAGATTCCAGGACCGCTGCATCAGTTTATCAATGAAGCCTTCTGCATTCAGCTTCGAACGCCCATTGGAGCTACAATCAATCAAGGCCCACCTCTCTACTCGTTTGCCTTCAAAAACAGACTTGCCAACAAGGTTCCAGTGGCATTTCTCCGGGTTAACTATTATTCGATAAGGCTTCCCATTTTGAGTACTTAACTTTAGTTGAGGGGCTTCAAGGACACGACCTTCAACCGTTGTCATATTCTCAACTCCAATCCCAAAATTTTTAGTAACATCTCTGCAGCATTAGGTGGTGAAGATTAATAATTTGCATTTTCTTCTTCTTTTTTTTTTTTTTTTTTTTTGGTGTTTGGCAGGGGGTGGGGGGGGGTTGGAGGAGTGAGATTAAAAAAAAGAAAAGAAAAAAGGGTAACGAAGAGTATAGTCTGGCACAATACTCGCAATAATTTATGAAATTAACAAGTACTTAACAAAAGCAATAACTCGTTTAGTGTAAAACACCAATGTAGGTGTCATAAAAAATAGATTCATTTATCCACCAAAAAATTGTAGATAATTAAGCCTATCAACAATTATGCACACAGACCATGCAGTTTCAGGCAAGCCAATGAGACAATGCGGATAATAGTATTTCAAGCACACCCAACCCCCAACACAGTCATCCAAAACAACATAGAGAATAAAGAAGCAAACACATATCATTGACCAGTACGTACCCACGAGGTCCGTCCATAGCTTGCACCATTTCAGAGATTGTATCCTTTCTTTTCCTTGGGGGAGCCAATGATATATCCTTTAGCACCTTGGCCACATCTTTATCCAGATTCTCCTTTGGATAAATCTGCCCCTCAACCAATATGCAGAACTCCATGGGTACATCATTTCTCTTGTTAAGTTTTCCAAGATCTAAGCAGGGGATACGCTGATACAGGATTTCTTTGTTATATTTCTCCCTGAAGTAATCAACAATAGTAGTCTTCCTTGGTGGAGCTTGGGCTTCTCGATCCACAAGGACAAAGTCAAGGTCACGTGTGATTTTTTTTGTTAGCCCAGCAATAGTGTACTTCTGTTTGGTGTTACGATGAGTAACTCGTACTTTCAACCCTGTCAAAGCTTCACTGACCTCTTGCTTCAACTTTATCACATCATCTACTCCTTGAAAGCGCTTAACATTCTCCCTTAGAAACTCCAAAACTGAAATTGGCTTGCGAAATGCCAAAACTGAGTAGTCTAAACACAAAGCAAGACCTTGAGATGTAGGCTTTAGACTCTGCTGGAAGCCTCTGTATGCAGCAATTCCACAACCAAGATCATCATTTCTTCTGTAATTCTTGCTGTAAAAGCTTCGACCAACAGGTATCCTAGTTTTGGAAGGATTTTCTTTCATAACTAGATCCATTCCTTGTAGTATATCACGAGGGATATACTGTGTGTTTCCACACATGTAATCTTTCAACTTTGAAAGCTTCAACTGGTTGACTTCTTTTATAGTGAACATATAAGAGTGACCCTCTCCATCTTCGCCATCAGTTAAATCCACTCTAAATTGCCCAGTGGGCAGTTGAACAGCACTAAAGATATTCTTCTCTCCATCATAAGCTGCCATATTTATTGGAAAGCGCTCAGGATCATCAGAGCATAGCTTCTCTCTAATTAAGTGCCTATCAAACTTGGAAATTGATGTTTTTTGAGGCAGAATTCCCTGAGATGTTACTCGCTTAACGTCCACATCATAGTGTATAATACTGGCTGCTGAATTGAATTGTATCCTGAAATGATTAGCAAGAAGCCTGACTGGCTTAACAGCAAGTGTTCCCCTCATAGGGCGTCTAACAGGGAAAAGTTTGTTTTATGATTCTACTTTGGATAATGAAGATTTCTGTACTGAAATATCCCGTAACTGACTGTCTAATTTAAGAGGATCTGCACAAGCAAAAAAATGTAGACTCAAACACAAACATTTATGTCTGGTATCTCATAATTAATCCAAATGAAATGCTTTGAAGAAATATTGTAACTAACTTCTAGCCCCAAAATCAAACTGGTATACTTGGGTGAATTGCTCTTTATAGGATACGAAAGCAATTTCAATCACTTCGACCAACAGATACAAATAATAATAATATATACAAAATGTACTATACAGCTTAAAGACAGGAAAAGCAAAAACAACAACAACAAAGAAAGAAGGCAAAGGAAAGCCAAATGCCCTCCCAAATCTACTGGATGCCCTGTCCACCAAAATATGAGAAACAACAGATGAACCAAACTATAGAGAGTCTCTGTGGGACACAGGAGTTGCATTAGCTAAGGCCAACACACAAAAGGAGTTAAACTGATTAACAAATTGAAACAAGTATGTGCTTTCCAACTAATGGCATAGAATTTTGAACAACTATTAACAATGGTAAATCATGCGAGGAAAAATAAAAAACTTGACAATGATTAAAATAGAATTATTACATATCTTATTACTACACAGCTTCCCCCAAAATCCACCACGAAGAAACAGCAAAAGAGCATTTATTAACAATCTTTTACTTACCAACAGCCACAGACTGAAATTGCTAGAAATATGCAGTGCCTACCATCCTTTAAACACACTATATCTTTTTATCGAAACCAAACAAATAAAAAGAAATTATTTGTGCAGTAGATGAAACAGGTATTTGAGTAAAAATACAACCAAAAAAAATGTTCAGAACGAAAGAATAGATGCAAAGATTCAAACATTAAAAAAAAAAAAAAACCTGGAGTTGATTCAGGAGCCCATTGAGCCTGAGAAAGGGGCAGAGAAACAGTACGAGACTGGTCAGTTGACGATGAAGGAGAAGAGTGAGACCGCGGGCCCCACGGTCTACCTGTCCAAGCGCCTCTCCCAGCACACTCAACTCCAACGCTCATCTGGTGGTGCTGTGGCGGCTGCATTGCTTGTTGAGAGCCACCGACCTGACTCCCCTCAACCATTGGTTGATTATTGAACCACCCACGAGCTCTTCCTCTACCACCACCTGGATTCTGAACATACACGGTCTCGTAATTACCACGCCTTCCACCATCACGATGGTCATAGCTTCCACGACCACGAGTCACATACTCAGTGTCATAATTTCCGTAGCCACCACCAGTGCCGATCCCACCAAGTCCCCTTGCTCGACCACCTTCGTAGTACTGACCTCGTTGACCAATATGGCCGCGGCCACGCCCATAGCCACCTGTGCCACTTCCACGGCCGTAACTTCGCCTGTCTGCCATTTCACACTTCTCTCCCTCCGTAAGACAACTAAACAAATAAAAACAAGATACAGAAGGGATCAGAAAAGGGCATTTTATAAGGTTGAAGAAAGCAGTCAAGGAAAGCACCCGAAATGACGAAAAAGGGTTTTACTTAATGGCCAAGGAAATCAAGGATGGGAAGGGGAAAAAAGGAAGAATCTTGCAGGTTCTGGAATGATCGATGGAAACGGAGGTAATCGATTGGTAATCTTAAGACGGCGACGGAAAGCGGGGAGAAGAGACGGAGGAAATGATGTTAAAGTATGTGAGAGAGAGTGTAGAAAGAATTGACGCGTTTACTGATACTAGTATTTAAATTAGCGTGGAGTTGAAGCGGAAACAGAATTACTAGTTGGTTAGGCATCGCCATCCACGAAATAGTATGAGAAGTGGGTACTTTTGCGTTCGTTATTTTCATATTTTGTGCCTAATTGATCATGGCCTTGTCGTGGGAAGACGCATGGCACCCGCATCGCGCTAATTTAGGATTTAGGACCATAGCCCAATATTTATGAATGCCTCCTCATAGAAATTTAGTTAGTTTTTTTTAATAGTATGTATTATCCAAAATAATTTAGATAGTTTATGCTATGAAAGTAATGACTATTCATTTTCTTAACAACAATAAATGTCTATTCATTTTCTTGAAGATAATGTGACTGTTCGTTTTCTAAGATTATTAAATTCATTTTTTAACCTTTCAAATTCTATAACCTTTCAAATTTTATATCGAATCATATGTAAACAAACGAGCAATCAATGAAATCGTATATAAGCGATTCTCTCTTTTATCTCATCTTCTAATATCTTTATTTTACAATTTTATATTTACTGATTTTATTTTGAATCAAATTCAAAAAACGTTATTAACACGAAACTCTACCGAAGTTGTTTTACTGAAAGTTATAATCATGGTGACACTATTGAAGTTTTCTAGAACAAAAGAGGAATGTAGGTACTTTTTCTATTTAATTTTGTATTCACATGGCAAATCTCACCAAACTCGAGTTTGCAACTCTTGATATTACTAGGAAAAATTATTTATTTTGGACACTAGATGCTGATATACATTTAGTTGCAATGGGTCTGGCAGATACCATTGTAGAAAGAAATCCATCATCATCACAAAATGATGCTAAAGTTATAATTTTTCTCCGCTATCATCTTCATGATGACTTAAAGGTTGAATACCTTATTGTGAAAAATTCACTTTTTTTGTGGACTAATTTGAAAGAAATGTTTGATCACCAAAAGATGGTTGTCCTTCCAAAGGCACGGTATGACTAGATGCACCTGCAATTACAAGATTTTAAATCCGTTAGTGAGTATAATTATGCTATTTTTAAAATTAGCTCGCAACTAAAACTGTGTGGAGAAAATATTATTGATGAGGATATGTTAGAAAAAACTTTCTCTATTTTTCATGTCTCAAATGTGCTCCTACAACAACAATATCGAGAAAAGGGATTCGAGAAGTATGCAGAATTGATATCTTGTCTTCTCGTAACTGAGCAAAATAATGAGTTATTAATAAAAAATCATGAACCTCGACCAACAGGTTCTACTCCATTCCCAGAAATGAATGATGTTAGAACTCGTAATTTTGGCCTTGGAAGAGGTCATGGTCGTGGATATGGCCGTGGCCGTGGACGTACATATGGTCGTGATAAAAATATTCATTACGATCGCAATAGTTAAAATAAAGTTACGAAAAATAATGACAACCACCAGAAGTGGCCAAAAACTAACGAGAAAGGAAAAGGAAATGATGTTGTTCCTAAAAATTATGAAGATAAATGTTATCGCTGTGGCATAAAAGGTCATTGGTCTTGTACCTGTCATACTGCAAAACACCTTGTTGATCCATATCAAGCATCTATTGAGAAGAAAGACAAAAATGTTAAAGCAAATTTTACTCTACAACATTCTCTTCATGAAGATGATGATATCAACCTTGACGATGTTGATGTTGATGTAACTCATTTGGACGTGACTGATTTCTTTGAGTATCATAAAGAAAGAATTGAGCATTTGATTGGTGATGGAAATGTCCAAAAGAATTAGAAGTTTACTTTTAATATGTTTCTTTTATATTTTATATTTTTTGTATTGTAATAGTAATTAGCGTTTAGAAAAAATATTTTCTTGTAAAAAATATTCCCAAAGACTTTGGTCTTTGAGAAAACGTACACATAGTTACTTAAAAATAAATAGCATGCTAGAAAATAGTAGACATTTGTTAGTGTTGTGCCCTAGAGGCAATCACTTGTACATTGTATATGACACATTTTCTTTTAATAAAAGGCATTATTTATCTTACAGTTTCTTTTTTTACTTTAAGTAATATAACTATTCGATAAAGTTTCTAGTACAACACTGTGTTAAGAAAATCATGATAGAGATCATGATATGAGATTCCTACTACACTGGATGGTGTTGGTACTTAAATAGTCACTAGTCATACTATTAATGGGACAAGACATCACTAATGCGTTAAGACTAGCATATGTTAGACTTTCTGATTTGATCAGGTAGTGGTTCTCATAGCTGTGAGTATTGAGATACTCAAAGCTAACACATGGATGCTTGTTAATGGAACAAGTTCATTGGATGACCTAGCTTTGAGATAACCACATAGATAACTATTTAGTGCCAGTGATATAATCTCAATATAGCAAACGTGCAAGTATCCTTAGACTTGAGATCTCCAAGGTACTTTGTTTGCTGAGCTTTGTACTTTGATTCCAATCTCTATCGAGGGCCGCCTATGGGATGGATATTGGGTACATTGTGAGGTAAACGAAAGTAGTTGAGAGGATCAATAAAGGATTCACCACTCCTAATAGTAGGGGCAAATATCTCATGGCTACTTGTAGGAATTACTATTTAAGAATTCCTTGGCTAAGGCAATTGTGTATTGGAAATAGTTCCAATTGATACATATCTAGCATAGTGGTTTCCTAGTACAAGTACTATTGTATTCGGGCCAGAATTATTTCTGGAGGGAGTTGGCACTATTTCCTTACTCCAAACTGAATGAGATATTGTATGGTAAAAGGAGTTAATTGCACTGAAGTTTGTTATTGAAGAGTTCATGTCAAGCCACTTGACTTCCTAAACTCTTGGGTGGCTATGATGTGTTGTTAGATACCGCCCATGATCTAGGAATATAGGTTTATTAATTGATGAATTAATATACCAGTCCTGATTAAAATTAATAGGATTAATTCTAATTAATTATGGATTATTAATCTCAAAGACGTTTAGATTAATTCATGTTCTCTGCCAATTGACTAGAAAACCTAACAGGTCACACACAAAAGAAGATTATATATTCAACATGTTATTTGATAACAGAGTGGGGTTGATTGAGAGAAAAAGAAGTTGTTGTGGACAAATTATAATTAGTTGTAATTTGTGGCCCAAGTTGTAATTATGAGAACTTGATGTTTCCAATTACAATTGGGGAATTCTAATAGGATTAGAATTCTCAGTTTTGGATAGGGAATTTCGTGTGATATATAGTAGATATAACACATGAAAACCCTAGTTGATGAGATACACGAAATCCCTAGCCAAGTCACACGTTTTTCCCTTCTTCTCTCTCCCTCTCGTTTTGCTGAAAACAAGAGAACCCTAGCCACCATTATTGTTTCTGCTAGCACAGGAAATTTTGGTTCTTGAGTGTATCCTCTGTGTGGATTACTGTTGAGATAATCACACACTGTGATTATAGTAGTTAGACATTTAATTCACGTGGAGGTTGATCATGAGGATTGCTAGATCGCGCCTCAACTTGAAGAAGAAAATTTTGTTCTTCGGACGATCACCTAAAGGTAAAAAGCTGTTACCTTTAGTCTCTTAATGTCTTGTTTTCCACATATAGACGGGTCTTGGGAGGGTATCTCGTTTTATTTTCCACTGCGCTGTATACGATACGAGCCTGAGATACCCAACAACGTTTTCATGCTTTTCTATTTTTAAACCTAAGTTTCTAGATAATAGAATTAAACACATTAATTAATTAATTAATGGTCTTGTTTAATCCTAAAATCCCTTACTAATATTTTTCATGCAAAAATATTCCATGAATATTAACCATTGCAAAAGTATTAACTTCGCCTGGTATGGACCCTAAAACCAAAAAGAAAATGCAAGAAAATTACAAGGAAAAATGGAAAAAATTTCTCCTTGGTCTACTGCACCTGCCACACTGGATCGAGCACCCATCTACACTATGGTCCATTGCACCCGCTGCACAGAACCAGACCATGCGGGCGACTAGTGTGCGAATCGGACCTAGACCCGAGCCGCACCGATTCCGACAGCTTTAGCCGGCACCAGTTCCAGTCTGTCCGAGTCTTCTTTCTGCAGATTTTTCTGCGATTTTCGTCTCTGGTTTTTTTTCTGCAATTTTCTTCCAGTTCTTTGCTCTCTAATTTCAACCCAAAATCAACAACACCAAAAACCAGCAATCACTTATACCTGTTAACATTGGGCTTACACGATTTGCTAAGAAAAAACAGATTACATCTCACCTATACCTCCATCAAAGAGGTTTAACAGAGAATCTATCCATACCAAAAATAGCGAAGGATCACAGTTTAATCACACATATGCGTTCAGTTTTATTCAACTTGATGCATTCTTTTTATTACACAAAACCTTCATGCTCTGATACCAATTGAAGGTTTAAAGGGGGAAGCAAAGCACGCAGTGGAAGCAAAAAAACTGAAGAACTAAAGAACAGGAAACACACAGGCCGGAGTCGACGTCAGTTCCGGCGGCCTTAACCGGCACCGAACATGGCCTGGCAGGACTCTAAGGGAAAATTTTGTTTACCTATTCTTCTCATTCTCAGAATTTACTGGACCGGAATGTGTGGAACTGGGGTAGGTGCACTGCTGAAAACATTTGGTATGATTCTTGCAAGCCTCCTACTCCGTCTGTGCATGTATATGAATGCCAACTTCTCGATCTTCTAGTATATAGCTTGCCTAATCCCGTTTGCTGAACAACTCACAGGGCTAAGAAATATTTTCGAGAGAGTAGAGGGCTATTTTAACACCCCACTACCTAGGCCCATCAGGGTCGGGGATGTCGCCCCGTCCAAAAGACAAGAGATCTTTATTACTAGGTCACACAATCAAAATAACGGAATAAAAATAATACTTTAACTTAAAATTTATTACAACCCAAGAATTCAAAAAATAAAACAAATCCATAATAAAAATTATCCACTCTCAACTCCCCAAAGCACTGCACAAATCAATTATCAGAAAAATCTTCCAAGGCAGGCAATATCTAGCAACTCATCCTCACAGCAAGATCGACCTGAAATCATGGTAAAAAGGGTGATGAGACAAAAATCTCAGTAAATCCGTGTGTGCTTTGAGTGTCCTGTGAAAATAGTTCGTGAATGCAGAGTATAAAATCTTTATAAGAGAAATACTGGCAAGCATTAAACATTAGTCAAAATCAAGAGTGGTGTTTTGGCTTTTCCAACCATACATAATCAATATAATCAACCACTCAAAATAAATAATCATGTGTTACCACACGTTGGGCCCCATAACCGGTCAGAATGCCGACACTTTGTGTAGACTGATAAAAGGTAGGTGATTGGCCTACCGGGCAAGATATTCCTCCTTCTCTATACCCAAACAACAACCGGGTGTTTATTCCGGCAAAACACAGTCACTTGACTGAAAGAAATAACTGCTAGCTCGAACCGGCATGACCTACTGGACTGACATCTTATCCAGGAAGGACTCACCCCTCAGAGGTGGCCACCTATTGAGGGACTTACCCTAACCCCTCAAGGACTAGCCCTAGCAGTCCACCCTTATTGAGTACTTAATGTAACTTATCCCACTTGGGAAAAAAAAAATGAACAAAACACAGTTCCACATGAAAATGGCAATTAAGGATTTCCAAAGTCTTTGTCAAAATCAGTTTTAGAAAGAGTTTTGAGTTTGAGTAAATCTACTTATTGATTTTTAGATAATTTGTTTGACTAAAATAAGAAAGGAGTCAATCCTCAATTGCCTTTACAGAAATGAGTGTCCATGCACTCTACATTTGGCTTGCCATAATAAACATTTTACATCAATCAGGTTTTATGCAGGAGCTTACCTGATTCTTATTCATAATAAAAAGTCTTCAATAGCTGACCTAACCCCGCATGGGGTAAATATAAACCATAATCAAACTCAAGCCAAAATCCACTTTCACAAATAAGACTAGCTCAGCTCACTACTACCATGATCCTAGTGTCCCAAGCTTTAAGGCCAAATAATAAATAAAAAGTTTTATAAGCTAAGTCTAATTTGATATTTAAAATAATTAGTGTTTTTGGAAATAGGTACTAATAAATTGAAGATTTAAATTCTTGCTAAGAATAATTTAGAATTTATTTGGTGAAGAGTCCTAGGTGGTATTAGGTAAAATAATGATTTATTAATAACTAATTGTTAGAAAATATTTGACAACTAATTAGTTGAGAATAAATTTCAATGGTCTTGATTGAAAAAAAAAAAAAAATTTAATAGGTTTTGATTAAAAGATAACAAATAAATTTTAATAGGTTTTGTGAGTATAAGACTTACAAAAATTAATGTTCTACTTATTATGATTATTCATATAACAGGTTTTTATGTGATATTATTATTTTATATAATATCTATATATTTTATAAAAGCTATCATTCATTTGACCAAAATATCCTTATTTCATATATGAAATTCCAAATCTAACCTTTCTTGGGTTTTTCAAAATTTATTGGCAAAATTTAATATTAACCATTTTATTGTTGAAATAAAATTAGCTTAGGGACAACTAGATCATGATCATAATTCCACTTGCTAACCATAATCATGAACATACACTCCACTTCAATTCATCAAATCATCCAAATCATGAATAAAACATAGATCTAAATTTACCAAGGCATGATCCAACCTCTTCTAGCATAAACATAATCATGGCTCTATCAAACATACATGAATATAAATCCTATTCACTAACGGTGACATAATCTCTAACATGCTTGATCACAAACATCACTCGCAACATGGAGACATGCATTAAACCCTAAAACATCGTAATATCATCCAAGATAAATCATCACATACATCAACCCCAACTCCATCATATACACACATTCATTCATGCTTTAATCTCAACTCATCACAACAACACATGCTTAAACCACCATCATAGCCCATCTCCTTCCAATATCATCCTAGAGACATGAATCTAGAGTCTAAAAAGAGGGTTGAAGGGACTTACTTGATTGATGAGTACCTTGAAGGAGTTTTAAATGGATCTCAACTCCTAGATGACTAGATTCGTCCAAGGGAGATGAAGAAAGCATGGGCATTGTTGAAGAGATCATTCGGCCAAGAGAGAGAGGGTATTCGGCCAAGAGAGAGAGTGAGAGAGAGAAGAGAAGAAGAAAGTCCATTAGCATGATCATACACTTATATATTTATTGGAGATTGAAGATTAGTGGAGAAGAAGTTGATTGAACAAACTTACCTTGAAGATGTTCTTGAGCCTTCACAAAAATATTGATTTTTTTTATCCAAAAGAGAGAGTTGAATTTTGGTGTTTGATGTTAAAAATGGTATGGATGGACTCACAGTAGTGAGTAGATGAAATATGGAATTTTTTGAAGAAGATTGAAGTGGTTTGGAGAGGTATTAGGCGAGAGGAGGGAGTAGGTGTTCTATGTGTGCTTGAAGGTTGAAGAGAATGGAGGGATTTTGGATTGGAGGCTGCCGAAATTCTGTGTGTGTGCAGTGGCCGAATTGTTTATGTAGTTTAGGTAGATGATTTTTTTGTTTTGAAAGGAAAAGGAAAGGTTGGTTGTTGAAATCCTAAAAGAATATTTTTGGGAATCAAATTTGGAAACAAAATATAGCAAGAATATCTTTGATCAATAGAGAGCTTTTTGGAAGCTGTAATGGCCGATTGTTGTTCAATGATTTTGCTGGATGAAAGCTGGTTGAAGAAGGTTAATGGTGGCTGAAAATAACGGGTGCAATGGTGAAGGAAAGGTCTGGTTGTTTAAGGGTTATTTTATGGAAGTTTTCTAAATTAGGATTGCTAGAATTTTGGTATCCAATCAAGGCATGATTGAAGTAATTGTTGGAGATATTTTAGGAGCAGCCATAACTGATTTTCGTGCAGAAGGTTGAGGAAGACAATGGAGTTCTATTGATGGCTGTTCAAGGGAGGTTTGTGCAAAAAAAGGATGAAGTTTTGGCCAGGGCTGGAATAGGAATCAAAGCTAGAAAATTCCTGCATAGAATTTCGCCATTGTTGGAATTTTTCTGGGCAGCTTTTGCTGCCATTTTCCAGCCAGATTGCAGAGAGTTTGAAGGGGAATTCAGAGGTCTTTCAAGGCTGGTTTCCAGTCTTCTTCATGGAGGAAAAACGTGGCTAAGGAGCTGGGAGAAAACTGGAAGGAAATAGCTTGGTTTAAGACCACCTAAGCTGCGATTTTGCCCAGAAATTTTTCTGGTTTTGCACAGCATTTGTGTAGTCCGAAAATGGCCAGAAAATTTCAGATTTGAAGCTGATCGAAAGGGCCATTTTCTGGCAGCATTTGGGAGGGAATAATGGCTGAGAATTTCAACACTTTGCATGCACAAGAAGCTGGAAAAATTTCAGATCATTACATGAAGGAAAATGAACCTAGCTAGAGTGAAGTTTTGAAGGTTCACTAGGGAAATTAATTCTCTTGGAACCTTCCCCATCTCTTCCACATTTTCAGTCCATAAATGCCTTTCACTAAGATATTTTGAACCTTCAAGGCCACAACACTTTACTGAAATTTCTGGAATGAAATTGGCTAGAACAAATTTGTCCAATCTAACGAGTTGAGAATTAGGAAAAATTAAAGATCAAGAAGAAATGAATTCCCTTAGGAATTTTTGTAGGGTACAAGAATAGGATTAGGATACTCCTATCATGTTTCCCCTAAGACAACACCTCTACTATACTCTAAAGCATTTAAGGCCGAAAATACAACCTTCCCATGAAAAAATAAAATTTAATCATGCTAAAGCTCCAATGATGAAATTTGAACCCAAGACCTCAAGAATTAATTCCAAAGCTCTAACCACTATACCACAACAACTCTTGTTCTTATTTTCTCTCTAAAATATTTTTTCTATTTAATCCTCAAGCTATCTCCCTATTTTCTCCTCAAGCAAAAATTACCATTTTGCCCTTCTTACTCAATAAACATAATCAAGCCCTCGAGACTACAACACACAAATCCAAATCACATAAAATCATAAAAAAATATATTTAAACATGCAATAAAATATGATATGCATCCCAACCCCCTTACTCTAAGGTTGGTTTCGACTAGAGTTTCACAACTGTCACGTTTTTTTCACTAGAGAAGAAGCAATGAAAAACAACGTTGTTGTCAGAGAGGGCAAGAATAATGATATTATATATTCTCCTGTTTAACCTAAATAAAACCCTAGGCTAAACTGGATTGGCCTATTGGACTCTTAGTTAAGCCTTTTGGACTAAATAAATTATTCTAATTAGAACTAAATAAATGGCCCAATTAATAATTAATTTTCCAGCCCATATAAACTAGTCCAACTAACAAGCCTATATTAGTTTAGTCCCAGGTCAATCTTTAATTATTCAAATTGGGCCAAAGCCCTGGACAATTAATTAACCCATCAAACTAATTTAATTAATTCTCTCTCCCTATGGACCTTTATTTTATTCTAACCCAACAATTAAATCAGACTTGTTAAATAAAATAAATTCTATTTAATTTAATTTAAGACCAATTCCTTAGCCTACATATAATTAGGACTCACAGTCTATACTGGGAATCAAAAGACATACCGCCTTGGCTACTAAAATAATCAAAATTCGTTGCCATATAAATAGTTATATTTTGCATCTTAAATATTTCCTAATATCACTATAAGAAAATATTAACTCCAAGGACAATGCTACGTCAGCAAAGTCCCCGACCTATAGGTGAAATGACTAAAATACCCCTCTATACATTGTCATATATTAAAGAGGGAGAAATGTAGTAACACCTCTCTAAATGACATCTACCATCCTTAGGCTTCTAGTTCAATAATCCACGACTTCCTAGATTATTTTTGCTTTCTAAGGGAGCTACCCTAAAGTAAACATCCAAGTCATGTTTCCCAGGGCCTTGGATATTTAGATCATTCAAACAACCACAATGTGCGATATAGTATAGAAACTATCTTGTACAAGTCTGTCTTAACAAACTAGTCACACATACCTAACATGCAAATATATTGGTCCTACGTTAGAACCTTGATAGGAGCTAAATTAGTATGTTTTTCCTAGTTATTTGAGGTTCTTTTGTGATACATTTTGTTCAATAACTAGTTATATTCCTTCATATTTGATATTTTACCCTTAGACAGGTATTTTGTTCATTATTACAGTTTTTTAGGGTAAAACGAAACAAAAACGTCGCAAAATAGAGGAGAGGCGGCGCCGGCTAGGGCCCTAGAACCAGCGCAGACCATGCACTATTGACACGTACTTTGAAGCGACAAAAAAATTGGTAAAATAGAGGGAAACAGAGTGGAACCAACGCCAGCTGCATTCTGGTCTTCATTATGTGAAAGTCGAAGAAAAATCGGCGAACAAGTAGAGAAGCAGAACACAACCAGCGCCGGCGGTGCTGTGATTTTTCTACACAGTTTTTTGTAATCTATGGAGTTTTAGTATATTCCAACTTCTACTCGGCCAAGAACATGGTACTTATGAGTTTAGGCACTTCCTAAGCCTATAAATAGATGAAAAACACAAGGGAAAAAGGGGAGAATTCATTGATCATCATAGAAAATCACTTAATCTAAGGAGGAATTATTCAATTCAAGGAGTGTTGTACAAGAAGGTCTTCAAAGGAAGAAGAATGAGGCTTGTCTATGAGTGCTTTCTTTTACTTTATTTTTTTTCCTTGAACAATGATATGTCAATTATTTCATTGTAATTTGACATTGTTTTAGATAGTCATGATTCTTAGAGTTATTTGATCTTTTGATTAATTGATTGTTCTTCTTGGTATTTAATTACTTGGGCGTATTATGAGATTAATTGGTTGTTTCTTTTCATTAACTTGCTAGACCAAAGAGGTTGATAGTGGTTGCAATTGATTAATTTCATATTTATTAGCTGTTAACTTGCTAGACCAAAGAGGTTAATTGCTGAGGATTGAGTAATTAAATGTTAATTGATGTTTGCTAGACCAAGGATTCATTGATTAATTTCATGCTTTAAATTTGCCAGACCAAGGAAATTTAATCTAGGATTGTATTTAATGCATCTTTTGGATGAATTAGTTGAGACAGACCAAGTGATGCTAATTTATCTAGAAGATAGTAATTAGTTGAGACAGAGCAAGTGATGCTAATTTACCTTTATCCTTCATGGTGCCAAAAGAAAAATTAGTTATGATAATGGTTAAGTCATTTGAGATCATGTTTGTCTAAACAATGGTTTGAGTTACATACTTCTCCATTCTTGACATTTATATATATTTTTATTTTTATTTTTTAATTTTTTTTGTTTGATTTTATTCTGTTTTCACTTTATTGAGTTGGTTAAACAATGAAAGAAATGTGATTAATGTTTACTTGTTCCTTGAGGATCGACACTCGTTTGAACCCTATGCTTTGTTAATGATGAGTACGCTTGCTCATATGTGTGATTTAGGTTGAACGTTTTAATTTAAACTTGATTGGGAATCTGCTTAGTTTTTGTATGATTTTTACACCCAAGTCCAGACACATCAAACCTCAACTATAGCATATCAAAGTACATGCTTCTAGCTTTGTCAGATCACAAACTCATACTCAAGTCATAGAGTACTAGTCCACGCTGTAGCAGTAATAATCTAGGTTTCTACCATATAGTACTTTTAGAAATCACTACTACAGGTCATGTTCTACGTATTCGAAATACACTTATGTCATGAAGTGAGTGGACTACTCATTGGCTAAAGGTAAGTCATTCCCCATTTAGAATTCACAATATAATAACCTAGACATGATGAAATTTTCATTCTCATCAATCGGTTAAGAACAAACGTTTATGTGTTTAGTAACCCGTGATCCATACCTTACTGTGAGAGACCGCCATTCACATGGATCACTTACTTAAACACAATGGGCCTTTTCCAAATAAAATTGTGCACAAATAAAATGTAAATTTACAAATAATTTCTGAAAATAAAATGTTTTATTAAAACATTAGATGTTTACATCAGAAACCTAGTTTAACAGGGTATATTTCCCAACAATCTCCCACTTGCACTCTAAGACTAAGTAAGTCCGTATGTGCCCACCCCTATGGCCTGTAAGTATCTCTTGAAGACTCTCTTAGCCAAAGACTTGGTGAATGGATCTGCTAGATTGTTTTCGAAAGCAATCAGTTCCACCGCGACTTCCCATCTCTGGATAAAATCTCGGATCAGGTGGTACTTCCATTCATTGTGCCTCCCCTTCTTATGGTACCTAGGTTCTTTGGATTATGATACTGCTCAAGTGTTGTCGCAATACATCATAGTCAGCCTGTCCACGTGTGGCACAACTCCAAGTTCTAAAAGAAACTTCCGGAGCCAGACTGCTTCCTCGGATGCCTCCGAAGCTGCCATATACCCAACCTCCATGGTCAAGTCAGCAATGCAAGATTGCTTGATTCTCCTCCATAAAATATCTCCTCTAGACAAGGTGAAGATATATCCACTAGTGGATTTTCTCTCATCCTTATCTGTCTGGAAGTCTGAGTCTGTGTATCCTGTAAGAACCAAGTCATCAGCCCTGTAAACCAGTATATAATCTCTCATTCCCTTGAGGTACCTAAGAATATTCTTTACAACTTGCCAATGAACCTCCCCAGGGTTTGATTGATATCTGCTAACTAAGCCTATGGCAAAGTCGATATCTGGCCTAATACATAGCATGGCAAACATGAAACTTCCTACAGCCGAAGCGTAGGGAATCCTACTGATTCTGTCATTTTATTCTTGAGACTTAGGACAGTCCCTTGAAGAAAAAGACAACCCATGTTTACAAGGGATCAGAGCTCCCTTGCATGAGTCCATACTGTACTTGGCCAACATCTTATCAATGTATGCCGCTTAGGATAATCATAATATTCTCTGCTTCCTATTTCTAAAAAGCTTAATCTCGAGAATATAACTGGCTTCTCCCAAGTCTTTTATACTGAATTAACTAGACAGCCAAACCTTTGTAGATGACAATGACCCTACATCATTTCCAATGAGTAGAATGTCATCCACATACAAGATAAGAAAAATCACATTAATGCCTTTAAGATTCCTGTACAAGAATAGTTCATCCTCGTTTTGAATAAAACCATAAGACTTTACAGTCTCATCAAAACGAATATTCTATGCTCTCGATGCCGGCTTAAGTCCATAAATAAACTTCTTTAGCTTACAAACCATATGTTCTTGGCCTTTAGCAATAATGCCTTCCAGTTGGGACATATACATGTCTTCACTAAGATGGCCATTTAAAAATACCGTCTTAATATCCATTTGTCATATCTCATAGTTATAATGACATGCGATTGCAAGGACGATACGGATGGACTTAAGCATAGATACCGAGGAAAAGATTTCCTCATAATCGATTCCCTCTTTCGGAGTATACCCTTTCACCACAAGCCTAGCTTTGAAGGTTTCCACCTTCCCATCTACTCCCTACTTCCTCTTGTATACCCACTTACACCCAATGGGTTTTATCCCTTCAAGTGAAGCTACAAGATCCCAAACTTGATTGAAGTACATAGACTCAATCTCGGCTTCATTGCTTCATGCTAAAAATTTGCATCGGCATCAGCAATAGCCTCCTCGTATCTAGTGGGGTCTTATTCTTGATAGTCGGAAACTAGCTCGAAAGCTTTTCCAGTCCATCTCTCCAGAACCCTAGACACGCTCCCACTACAATGAGACTCCATTTGTACAGGCTCTTGAGGCTGTGCTTCTTCATGTTCCACAATCGGTTCAGAAGAAGTTGATTCCGAAGATAACATCTCCTCAAGTTCTAACCTAGTTGAACCTTTCGTAGAAGTACTCTGATCATCTTCTAAGTATCTAGCAATAGTACTAACCAGTACTTTCTACTCATTAGGATGATAAAAGTAACCACCCTTTATCCCTTTTGGATACCCAACAAAATAGCATAATTCTAATCTTGGTTCCAACTTGTCTCCCTTGACAAGTACATAAGCTGGACAACTCTATATCCTAAGATGATTCAGACTTGGCTTACGCCTAGTCCACATCTCATAGGGAGTCTTAGGTACTGACTTGGAAGGCACCAAGTTCAGAATGTATGCTACAATTTTCAGGGCATATTCCCAAAAAGATACTGGAAGAGTAGCATGAAATATCATGCTTCGGAACATTTCCATCAATATCCTCTTCCTTCTCTCAACTACTCCGTTCTGCTAGGGTGTCCCCAGCGTAGAGAGCTGGGATACTATCGATGATGTACCATGTAGTTCTTGAATTCACTAAAGAGGTACTCTCCACCACGATCTGATCATAAGGTCTTGATCAATTTACCTATCTGACGCTCCACTTCAGCCTTAAACTCCTTGAACTTATCAAATGAGTCAGACTTGCGTCTCATCAGGTAAATAAAACTAACCTCATACAATCATCCGTGAAAGTGATGAAGTATTCAAAACCCTCTCCAGCTGGTGTAGACATGGGACCATACATATCAATGTGAACAATACTCAATACCTCCTTGGCTCTATCTGCCTTAGGGGTAAATGACCTTTTGGTTATCTTTCCCATTAGGCAAGATTCACACTGAGGCCAATTTTTCAATCTTAATGAGCACAAAGACCCATAATAGATTAGCCTATGAATCCTGGTTGAGTTGATATGACCCAACCATAGATGCCAAAGATAAGAGTCATTGACATTGGTGTTTCTCCTTCTTTCTAAAGGTTCAGATTGTGCATTATTTAATTGATTGTTAATAGCAATTAATAAGAATAGATTTCCATACATGTGCCCAGTACATAAAATTTCTCCATCTCTACTGATAGAACTACCAGAATGAAAATATACAGAATATCCTTGATTTCTAAGTTTCGCAACTGAAATCAAATTCTGTCGAAATCCAAGTACATATAAAATATCTTTCAAAACCACTATTCTATTACAATCAAATATAAGATCCATCTCTCCCACTGCAAAGGACCAAACTTGTGCTCCATTTCCCATGCGTAGCCCATGTTCGCCCTTCTTAAGTCTTCTAATCTTTCTAAACCCCTGCAAAGAGTTACAATTGTGATCAGTGGCTCCTGAATCAACAATTCAAGTGGAAGTTGATCCAACCATTGCTATTGAATATAGATAGAAAACATTACCAGTGGAGTTTTTCTAGGCTTGAAGATCTAGACACTCCTTTTTCCAGTGTCCTTTTAGTCCACATTTGAAGTACTTGCCTTTAGGTTTGTCTTCGGGTTGGGCCGCTGCGTTACCCTTCTTCTTCTTGGACTTTCTAGGCTTGGGCCCAGTTCTAGAAGATGAAACCTTAGCAATCATAGCCTTAGATTGTAGCTTCATGACCTTCTCCACCATCTAGAGTTCCTTCATCAACTCAGTTAAAATCATGTTTAACTTGTTCATGTTGTAATTCAACTTGAACTGAGTAAAGGAACCCGGTAAAGATTCAAGAACCATGTCCACTTAGCCCTCGGGGTCAATAACAGCCCCTAAGATTTTTGCCTACTCGAAAGTAGTAATCATATTGAGCATATGCTCTCTGACTGATGCTCCATTGGCCATCTTAGTGTTTATGATAGTTTGAAGAGCCTCCTGCCTTGCGGGGTGACTCTTATCTGTGAACATCGTGGGTAATGATTGACTTATGTCATACGCAGTGGCCGTGTGTGTTAGTGTTGTGCCCTAGAGGCAATCACTTGTACATTGTATATGACACATTTTATTTTAATAAAAGGTATTATTTATCTTACAGCTTCTTTTGTTTACTTTAAGTAATACAACTGTTCGATAAAGTACCTAGTACAACACTGTGTTAAGGAAATTATGATAGAGATCATGAAATGAGATTCCTACTATACTGGATGGTGTTAGTACTTAAATAGTCCCTTGTTATAGTATTAATGAGACTGGACATCATTAATGCGTTAAGACTAGCATATGTTAAACTTCCTGATTTGATCAGGCGGTGGTTCTCATAACCATGAGTATTGGGATACTCAAAGTTAACACATGGATGCTTGTTAATGGAACAAGTTCATTGGATAACCTAACTTTGAGATAATCACATGGATAACTATTTAGTACAAGTGATATAATCTCAATATAGCAAACGTGCAAGTATCCTTAGACTTGAGATCTCAAAGGTACTTTGTTTGCTGAGCCTTGTACTTTGATTTCAATCTCCGGGGCTCGATCAAGAGCCACCTATGGGATGGATATTAGGTACATGGTGAGGTAAACGAAAGTAGTTGATGTAATACCCCGCTCAAAACCACCTTTGACTATGGGAAAAAGTCATGCATTGCATAGCATCTTGCATTTTATGTGGTAGATAGAATAATTTTATTTGCATGGATGCATGTGAATTTTTCCGTTACTCTTGCATTTGAATTAATTGACGTGAAATAGTTGTGTTGTTAAAGATTTGGTTAAGGGAGGTTTGGTCGAAGATTTGGAAGGATGACTATTGGGGTGGTAAGAACTTCTTGTAGAAAAATTAGCATTGGAGTTATTTTGGAATAGCGGGGAGGTTGGTGATTTCCTTTAATGACCCGAGTTCGAATCTTACCTTTTGTGAAGTAAGTTTCTCTTCTTGAAATTATTTTCTTTAGACCGTTTCTTATCTTGACCGAAAAAGAATCTAGCTATCCTAGAGAAATTTTAGTATTTTTACTCCAAGGAAATAAGTCTCTATAATTATTTCCGAAATTCAAGGACTTGGATGTGAATAAAGTTCACCTTTAATTTTCAGCTTGTGTTCCTTAGGATTTTTGCAAAAAACCTAGCTAGGAGCCACTTTGAAGAATTTCAAGTGGTATAAAACTCTTCTTGATGAATATTAGAGTTAGGGAATATATTAGGGAAAAATCTTATTTTACCTCTTCAAGAATTCTAGCCATAATCCTTTTATTTATTTAATTGATTTAGAGAAATATTTTAACTAAAGTCTTAGATATTTTCTTTGGGCTTAAACGCCACTTCCATGGGAGAAAGACTCTATATTTAACTCCTAAGTTCAAGGATTTTAGATAAGGATAAAGTTTGTTTTATTTTCAGCTTTTGTTCCCTTGAATTTTCGGAAACCATAAGCTGGAAATATTCTGGAAATTTTTCCAGATTTTGTTTGCCACCTTAGAGCACCTTTAGCTCAATCCAAACTCTTCTAGGACTAGAGGAAATTTTATCCAAATCCTTAATAAAACCAGATTTTATTTCAATCCAAATTCAACTAGGATTTCTTCCTTTTCCTAGCTGAATTTCGGCAGCTTTGAATCTACATAAGCTGTCCGAAATTCCAGCCATCTTTAGCTACAATCCAACTCTGAAAATCCTAGCTCAAACCACCTAGAATACTCCTTAACAATTCAACTACCTTAGCTGCACAAAATCAGAATTTTATTCACACAAAAACACTGAAATTCATCCAGCATATACACAGAAAATTCGGACAGCTTTGTGCAGGATTTTTGGCCAGCTTTATGTTCCTACTTCAACCGAAATTCTGCACACATCCTTCACTGAAAAGCCCCAGATGAACAAGCTATTTTCAGCACCCAAAACCCTCAATTTTCCTCTAGAAATTTCGGTAGAATTATAGCAGCCAAACCAGTCCAAAACTTGCTACACTTGCACAGAATTTTCACAGCACTTGCACAGGATTTTTCAGTCATCAAAACTCACTCAAACTCTTCCTTGTTTGGCCCAAAATTCTGAACACATTCAGCCCTTCCTTTGAGCAGTGTTTCGGTCAGCTTAGAGGAGCAAATTGCAGAATTTTTTCCTCCATAAAACTCCCCTAAAATCGGCAGCAAGGAGGCGCGCGCAAGCTGGAAATTCCGTCTTTGCTGTCCAAGAAACCTAAAGCCATTAGGAGTCTATCTAAACATCACCATCTAACCCTAAACCAATCTTCTCCAACTTTAAATCATAACCACCGTTTACCCTCTCCGTTCTACACGAAAATTTCAGCAACTTCTCTCTGCAAAATTTTCGAAACCACAAGAGTTATTCCAAGTAAAAATCGAACACACCCTAAGGTAAGCACAAATCCTTTCAACCTTTTGATGCCGTTTTCTCTAATGATTCTTTTCTCTTTCTTCTACCCTTAAATCACACCCTATAGAGGCTAATTTCCTCTTCTTCCTAAATTTTCGATCAACTGAAGGAGGTAGCTTCTCTCTTCTTCTCAAGCGAACTCGGGACGATCACCATAGGAGCATCGAAACCTCATTACCCGGTAGTTGCAAGGTAAGGGAATACCCTCCCTTGATGTCGAAAGTAAAGTGTAATGGTGTTTATTAACGAGATAAACATGTGGTCGTAGTATTTGATCTTTGGGGATTGAATAGTTTACTTGGAATTAAATAGGAGATTGAGAATTGTTATGAAAATAAATGGGATTAGAGCATGTTTGAATTAATTGAGACCCTGATCATGATATTGTATGGCTTAGATCAGGTGGATAATTGAGGAAAGCCAGCGGTGATTTTTATCGCATTTATCTGAGGCATATCAAGTAAGTCCTTGCATAAACTCTTTTATTAAATGTTGTGATAGTAAGTCCTTCTATAAACTGTTTTGTTAAAGGTTGTGATGGCAAGTCTATGTTGTGAAGCTTTGTAAAGCTATTGTTAAACTGTGTTTGCTTGGGTTGTAAATGTGGATATTTATTCTTTAAACGGTTTTGTCAAACTAACGGTTTTTAGCAAGAAAACTATTCTTTTCCTTAAATTTTTAGAAATCTCTTTTAACGAAAACCACATTTTGCAAAGCCAAGGTTTGAAAATATTTTGAATCAGGAATTGACGGATATGTTCGTTGAGTACTCAATAAGGGTAGGCTAACAATACTAGTCTTGGAGGGCTAGCATAAGTCTTCTGGCAGGAGGCCACCTCCAGAAGATGAACTCTGCTTGAAAAGGCGACAGTGTTGATTGGTCAGGCCAGTCCGAGCTAGCATTATAACTGAAAGGTATTATTTATATTCCCGGCATGGACACCCAGATGGTTTTGTTGGGTGTAGAGATGGAGGAGTATCTCACCCGGTGGGCTGTACACTCACCTTGATCAGAACGCCCAACGTGTGGTAATCTGGTCCGGATAAGGTGCATAAAGTGTGGTGCCTTGGCCAATTTGTTCTCATGGAGGCCAACGTGGGGTAACATGACTTTTATCCGAGTGGAGGATTTATTTTGTACAAAGTGTGACAAAGAGAAAAACACACTCCTTGCGAAAAGAGATTGTTTATGACTTGCCAAATTATTTTTACAAATGTTTTACACTTCGCATACACGAACTATTTAAAAACACCATGTGCACACACAGGACTTATTGAGATTTATTCTCACACTATTTTACATCATGTTTTCAGGGGATAGACAGTGCTGAGTCAGCGGGGCATGTAATAGTTGAAGCTTTTGCTATTTTCTCTATCCGTTCTAGGAGATATTTATTGCTTATACTTCTAAACAATATTTTATTTTATTCCATTTTGCTCCAAGTTAAGCCTGATGTAATAAGAATATTTCTTTATTTATCTACGTTGATCCTTTTGGAGATTGCCTTTATACTTTATACCTCGTTCTAAAGACCCCTTGTCCTACCGAGGGGGGGGGGGGGGCGACATCCCCGCCCTTTTAGGGTACGTAGTCGTGGGGTGTTACAGTTGAGATGGTCAATAAAGGATTCACCACTCCTAATAGTAGGGGCGAATATCTCACGACCACTTGTAGGAATTACTACTCGAAATTCCTTGGCCAAGGCAATTGTGTATTGGAAACAGTTCTAATTGATACACATCTAGAGTAGTGGGTTCTTGGTACAAGTACTATTGTATTCGAGCAAGAATTAATTCTGGAAGGAGTTGGCACTAATTCCGTACTCCAAATCGAATGAGATATTGTATGGTAAAAGGAGTTAATTGCACTGAAGTTTATTATTGAAGGGTTCATGTCAAGCTACATGACTTCCTAAACTCTTGGGTGGTCATGATGTGTTGCTAGATACCGCTCATGATCTGGGAATATGGGTTTATTAATTGATGAATTAATAAACCAATCCTGATTAGAATTAATAGGATTAATTCTAATAAATTATGGATTATTGATCTCAAAGACGTTTGGATTAATTCATGTTCTCTACCAATTGACTGGGAAACTTAATAAGTCACACACAATAGTGGATTATATACTCAAGATGTTATTTGATAACAATGTGGGGTTAATTGAGAGAAAGAAAAGTTGTTGTGGACAAATTATAATTAGTTATAATTTGTGGTACAAGTTGTAATTGTAAGAACTTGATGTTTCCAATTACAATTAGGGAATTCTAATAGGACTAGAATTTTCAGTTTTGGGAAGGGAATTTCGTGTGATATATAGTAGCTAATAACACACGAAAAACCCTAGCCAATAGCTGGAAAAACTATACACGATTCTCTCTTCCTTTGATCTTTCTTTCTCTTGTTTTTCTTCTTGAAAGAAAAACCCTAGCCACCATTAATTTTTGCTAGCACAGAAATTTTGGTGCTTGAGTATTCCTCTGTGTGGATTACTATTAGAAATAATCACACACTGTGATTATAGTGGATAGACGTTCAACTCACGTGGAGGTTGATCACGAAGATTGCTGGATTGCGCCTCAACTTGAAGAAGAAAATTTTGTTCTTCGTACGATCACCCAAAGGTAAAAGCTGTTGCCTGCCTTTATTGTCATTATGTCTTGTTTTCCACACATAGAAGAGTCCTGGGAGGGTATCTCGATTTATTTTCCGCTGCGCCGTATACGATACGAGCCTGAGATACCCAACAATGTGCTCATATTTGGACTGGAGCACATTAGACATGGAGGCTAACATATAGTAGCGTGCCATTTTGTCAGCCTTTCTCCATGCCTTCTCAACCTCTCGCTCTTCAGGGGTAGAACCCTCCTTGACAATAGGGCAAGTTTCGAAAAGGATATACTTATACTCTTTCGCTGTAAGTTTTATGTCTAGGTTCCTCTTCCAGTCCACATAGTTTGGTCTCGTTAGCTTATTCTCTCTGAGAATAACGACTAATGGACTAAAAGAACCTCCCACCATTTCTGAAAAAATCAAAAATAAAATAAAATATTTAGTTTGTGAAAAACAAAACAAATTTGTGCACTTTATCCTTATATCAAAACTGATAATAAATAATTTGGCTCTTAGGAATATTGACATTGCTTCTTGGAAAGATTAACAGTTCCCTAAGCTATGTGTGTTAACCACAAATTAATTTCCCTTCTAGGTAATGATCTAGAAGATAACTCCATCGAGGGGATGGCCGTTTTCTTTCATTTACTATGGACATACCTCGTACTATAACCTCTAACGTGGGCTGACCTATCATAGTACGTATCCCGAGTCATTAATTACATCCCTCCATTAGATCTAGATCTTTGTGGTATCCCCATCCTATACGGGTTCACACCCAGGGTGACGCGAGAGGACCCACAATCTCTAATGAGGATCGTGATGGAAGCCGTAGAGCTGTTGGAACCCCTTTCCCACTTAATCTTTTAAAACAAAGGATTTTCTAGAAATATATTCTTTTGAAAATTTCCATTAAGTTTTCCCTTAACTCAAAAATAAAATATCTAAATCCATTAAAATCTCTATGTCATCAAAGGTTTATATCCTTTGAGAGATTTTTCCATTGACTAATTTTATTTAAGTTAAAAACTTAATGATTTCAAAAATTTTCCAATTAAAACTTTCTAGAGACTTTGGTCTCAAATTTATTTGACAAAATAATTTTTCTTGTGCAAAAATAAAACAAAATGGCTTTCTATTTTAAACTTACAATAATATCTAAATCCAATATATTTTCTATGTTAAGGATTAAATCCTTTGAGAAAATATCTAAGAATTAATTTTTGTTCAAGTTAAAATAACCATTTAATTTGTAGAAAAATATTTTCTTGTCAAAAATATTCCCAAAGACTTTGGTCATTAAGAAAACGTACACATAGGTACTTAAAAATAAATAGCATGCTAGAAAACCGTAAACATGTTCATACTTTTCTATTTTTAAACCTAAATGCCCAGATAATAGAATTAAAACATTAATTAATTAATTAATTAATTAATTAATTAATTAATTAATTAATTAATGATCTTGTTTAATCCTAAAATCCATTACTAATATTTTTCATGCAAAAATATTCCATGAATATTAACCATTACAAAAATATTAACTTCACCTGGTATGGACCCCAAAACCAAAAAGAAAAAGCAAGACAATTACAAGGAAAAATTAAAAAAAAAAATTCTCCTTGGTCCTCTGCACCCGCCGCACTAGATCGAGCACCCATCTGCACTATGGTTCATTGTACCCGCAGCACAAAACCAGACCAGCGTGCGGACCGGACCCAGACTCGAGCCAGCGTCGGTTCCGGCAGCCTCAGCTAGCGCTAGTTTAGGTCTGTCCAAGTCTTCTTTCTGCAGATTTTTCTGTGATTTTCTTCCCTGGTTTTTTTTTTTCCTGCAACTTTCTTCCAGTTCTTGGCCCTCCGATTTCAACCCAAAATCAACAACACCAAAAACCAACAATTGCCTATACCCATTAACATTGGACTTACACGATTTTATAAGAAAAAACAGATTACATCTCACCTATACCTCCATCAAAGAGGTTTAATAGAGAATCTATCCATACCAAAAAGAGCGAAGGATCACAGTTTAATCACACATATGTGTCCAGTTTTATTCAATTAGATGCATGCTTCCTATTGCACAAAACCTTCATGCTCTGATACTAATTGAAGGTTTAAAGGGGGAAGCAAAGCACGCAGCGGAAGCAAAAAAACTGAAGAACAGGAAACACACAAGCCGGAGCCGGCGCCGGTTTCAACGGCCTCAGCCGGCGCCAGTCACGGCCTAGTGGGACTCTGAGAGGAAATTTTTTTTACCTCTTTTCCTCGTTCTCAGAATTGACTGGTTCAGAATCTGTGGAACTGGGGTAGGTGCGCTGGTAAAAACATCTAGTGCGATTCCTCCAAGCCTCCTATTCCGTCTATGCATGTATGTGAACGCCAACCTCTCGGTCTTCTAGTATATGGCTAGCCTAATCCCGTTTGGTGAACAACTCACAGGGTTAAGGAATATTTTCAACAGAGAAGAGGGCTGTCATGTTTTTTTTCACCAGAGAAGAAGCAGTGAAAAACAACGTTATTGTTAGAGAGGGTAAGAATAATAATATTCTATATTCTCTTGTTTAACCTAAATAAAACCCTAAATTAAACTAGATTAGCCCATTGGACTCCTAGTTTAGCCTTTTGGACTAAATTAATTATTCTAATTAGAACTAAATAAATAACCCAATTAATAATTAGTTTTTCAACCCAAATAAACTAGTCTAATTAACAAGCCTATATTAGTTCAGTCCCAGGTCAATCATTAATTATTCAAACTGGGCCAAAGCCCTGAACAATTAATTAACCCACCAAACTAACAAGCATCTACGTGCTAACTTTGAGTTAGGGCATCTAATGAACTTGTTCTATTAACAAGTATCCATGTGTTAACTTTGAGTATCACAATACTCACGGATATGAGAACCACCGCCTGATCAAAGTAGGAAGTCTAACACATGCTAGTTTTAATGCATTAATGATGTCATGTCTCATTAATACTACGACTAGGGACTATTTAAGTACTAACACTATACAGTGTAGTAGGAATCTCATATCATGATCACTATCATGATTTCCTTAACACAATGTTATGCTAGGGACTTTATCAAATAATTATATTACTTAAAAGTAAACAAAAGAAACTATAAGATAAATAATGTCTTTTATTAAAATAAAATGTGTCATATATAATATACAGGTGATTACCTCTAGGGAAAAACATTAATAAACTCCCACTTGCACTTGAGCCAATCATTCATGTATCTAATACCGAATAACTCAACATGACAATCATGTTTCTTTTGGGATAGTGCTTTTGTAAGTGGGTCAGCTATGTTCTCATTCGTGGGAACGCTCTCTATTATTATATCATTCCTATCTATGATCTCCCGGATCAGATGATAGAATCGCAGTACGTGTTTGGATCGTTGGTGAGATCGTGGCTTCTTTACGTGTGTAATAGCTCCGTTGCTGTCACAATACAAAGTTATTGGACCAACAACACTAGGAACAACACCCAGTTCCGTCACGAACTTCTTGGTCTAAACAGCCTCCTTAGCTACTTCAGAAGCAGCTATGTACTCAGCTTTTGTCGTATAGTCGACAATAGTCTCTTGTTTAGAACTTTTCTAACTTATTGCCCCTCCGCACAACGTAAACACATAACCAGATTGTGATTTGAAATCATCTTTGTCAGATTGAAAACTGGTATCAGTATACTCGTTTATTTTCGAATCACCTTCTCCATATACTAAGAATATATCCTTAGTCCTTCGTAAGTACTTAAGGATGTTCTTTATAGCCGCCCAATGACCCTCCCTAAGGTCAGATTGGTATCTGCTCATCAAACTGAGAGCACAAGATACATAGGTCCTAGTATATATCATAGCGTACATGATAGATCTAACTATCGAGGCATATAGAATCTTACTCATGTGATCCCTTTCAACTTATATCTTGGGAGACATCGACTTTGAAAGGCTTACACCATGTGACATGGGTAAGAATCCCTTTTTGGATTGATCCGTGCTAAACCCCTTTAGCACTTTATCTATGTATATAGACTATGAAAGACCTAGCAACCTTTTGGATCTATCTCTATATATCCTTATTCCAAGAATATAGGTTGCCTTCTCCAAAGTCTTTCATGGAGAATTGTTTGGACAACAAAACTTTAACCGTTTGCAGGACATGTATATCATTTCCTATTAGCAATATGTCATCTACTTAAAGCAGTAAGAAAATGATTGCACTCCCACTAATCTTCTTAAATATACAAGGCTCATCCATATTTTGAATAAAACCAAACTCTTTGATTGTTTCATCAAAATGGATGTTCCAACTCGTAGAAGCTTCTTAAGTCCATAAATGGACCTTTGCAGCTTGCACACCTTTGTGCTATCATTGGATGTGAAACCTCAGGTTATGTCATATACATTTTCTCAGTCAAATTTCCATTTAGGAAAGCTATTTTCACATCTAATTGCCAAATCTCATAATCATAATGAGCAGCAATGGCTAGGAGTATCCTGATGAATTTTAACATAGCTATTGGCGAGAAGGTTTTGTCATAGTCAATACTATGTTGTTGGTGATAACCCTTCACCACTAGTCGTGCTTTATAGGTAACTACATTACCATCCATGTCCGTTTTCTTATTGAAAACCCATTTGCACCCAATAGGTTTAATTCCTTTGGGTGGATCAACCAAAGTCCATACATGGTTGTCGTACATGAAATCCATCTCTGACTCCATGGCCTCAAGCCTTTTGTCAAATTCAGAACTATTCAGAACAACCTTGTAGGTAGTAGGCTCATCTTTATCTATGAGCAATACGTCATTGTGGTCATAAATGAGAAATCCATATATCTCAGGTGCCACACGTATCCTATTGGATCTACGAGGTTCTTGTGTAGTGAAAGGTTCATCTATTCTCTCAATAGATGTGGGATCAGACGGTTGATCCTCATTTGTTTGATCTTCATGAACTTCACTAAGTTCAATTTTACTCCTACTGTCCCCCTTGAGCATGTGCTCCTTCTCTAAAAAGACGGCATGTTTCGAAACAAATAATTTGTTTTCAAAGGGTAGGTAGTAGTAATATCTGAAAGATTCTGTCGAATATCTCACAAATAAACACTTGTCAGACTTACTATCAATTTTATCTGACTGTGGCCTTTTGACAAATGCAGGACAACCCCATACTCGCAAGTGAGATAACTTTGGTTTCTTGCCAATGAACATCTCAAATGAGGTCGAATCTGTTGGGTATCTCAGGCTCGTATCCTATACGGCGCAGTGAAAAAATAAAACGAGATAACATCTCAGGACCCACCTATGTGTGAAAAACAAGATGTAAAGAGATCAAAGGTAACAGCTTTTTACCTTTCTATGATCGTCCGAAGAACAAAAATTTCTTCTTCAAGTCGAGGCACGATCTAGCATTCCTCTTGATCAACCTCCACCTGAGTTGAACGTCTAACCACTATAATCATAATGTGTGATTTTCTTTAACAGTAATCCATACAGAGGATACAATTAAGCACCAAGATTTTCTGTGCTAACAGAAAAAGATGGCGACTAGGGTTCTTCACGTTTTCAGCAAAATGAGAGAGAGAGAGAGAGAGAGAGAGAGAGAGAGAGAGAGAGAGAGAGAGAGAGAGAGAGAGAGAGAGAGAAGATCGTGTGTTGGGTTTTGGTGTCACCCCTTAGCTAGGATTTTTGTGTGTTTCATCTATATGTTACACGAAAATCCTAGCTAAGGGGTGACATTACACGAAAATCCCCTACCAAAACTGAGAATTCTAATCCTATTGGAAACATCAAGTTTTCACAATTATAATTTGGACCACAAATTATAATTAATTACATTTTGTCCACAACAACTTCTCTTTCTTTCAATCAACCCCACTATGCTATCAAATAACATCTTGAGTATATAATCATCTATTGTGTGTAACCTATTAGGTTTCCCGGTCAATTAGTAGCAAACATGAATTAATAAAAAACGTCTTACATATAAATAATCCATAATTAATTATAATTAATCCTATTAATTATAATCAGGATTAGTTTATTAATTCATCAATTAATAAACCCATATTCCCATATCATGAGCGGTATCTAGCAATACATCATGACCACCCAAGAGTCCAGGAAGTCAAGTGACTTAACATGAACCCTTCAATAACAAACTTCAGTGCAATTAACTCCTTTCACCATACAATATCTCATTCGGTTTGGAGTACAGAATTAGTGTCAACTCCCTCTAGAATTAATTCTGGCCCGAATACAATAGTAATTGTACCAGGAACCCACTACTCTAGATATGTATCAATTAGAACTATTCTCAATACACAATTACCTTGGCCAAGGACTTCTTGAGTAGTAATTCCTACAAGTAGCAATGAGATATTCGCCCCTACTATTAGGAGTGGTGAATCCTTTATGGATCCTCTCAACTACTTTCGTTTACCTCATAATACACCCAATATCCATCCTATAGGTGGCCCTCGATCGAGCTCCAGAGATTGGAATTAAAGTATAATGCTCAGCAAACAAAGTACCTTGGAGATCTCAAGTCTAAGGATACTTACACATTTGTTGTATTGAGATTCTGTCACTGGCACTAAATAGTTATCAATGTGATTATCTCAAAGCTAGGTCATCCAATAAACTTGTTCTATTAACAAGCATCCATGTGTTAACTTTGAGTATCTCAATACTCACAGATATGAGAACTACCGCCTAATCAAATCAGGAAGTCTAACATATGCTAGTCTTAACGCATTAATGATGTCCTGTCTCATTAATACTATGACTAGGGACTATTTAAGTTCCAACACTATACAATGTAGTAGGAATCTCATATCATAATCTCTATCATGATTTTTTTAACACAATGTTGTACTAGGGACTTTATTGAACATTTATATTACTTAAAAGTAAACAAAAGAAACTATAAGATAAATAATGCCTTTTATTAAAATAAAATGTGTCATATACAATGTACAAGTGATTGCCTCATGGGCACAACACTAACAGAATCAACCGTTTTTGTCGGAACTCTGTTTAGTGTATAAACAGAAGTCCCTGGTGCATACCCCAAAACGATTTTGGTAGGTCTGCAGAAGCCATCATGGTTCGTACCATGTCTAGAAGGGTTCAATTCCTTCTCTCAGATACACTGTTATGTTGAGGTGCATGTAGTGGAGTCTATTGAGATAATATCCCATTATCTCTAAGATAAATCAGAAACTCTTGGCTCAAGTATTCTCCTCCACGATCAGATCTTAGAGTCTTTATACTTTTGCCAAGTTGATTCCTTATTTCATTCATGAAGTCTTTCAACCTTTCAAAGGCCTCAAAATTGTGTTTCATTAAATACAAATACCCGTATCGTGAGAAATCATTGATAAATGTTATAAAATAGTTATAACCTCCTCTTACTTGTATTGACATTAGGCTACATACATCAGAATGTATGAGTTCTAATAACTCCTTGGCCCATTCTCCTTTTCCTGAAAAAGGAGTTTTAGTCATTTTACCTAGTAAACAAGACTCGCATGTGCCATAGGATTCATAATCAAATGACCGTAAGTCACTAAGCTTGCGTAACTTAGAAACACGATTTTCGTTTACATGGCCCAAATACCACAAGTAAGAGGTGTTAGAGTTATCTATTTTAGGTTTCTTATTATTTATATTGAGAATCGAATTACCCAAGTCTAGAACATATAAACCAATAACCAGAGTTACTGAACCATAATGAATATCATTCAATGAAAAAGAACAACATTTATTCTTACATATCAAATGAAATCCATTTAAGTCTAAACACGCAATTGAGATAATATTTTTCAATAAAACTGGTACATAATAATAGTTTTGCAATTCTAAAATTAATCCCAAAGACAGGTTCAGCTCGTATGTCCCCACAGCAAGTGCAGCAACCTTTGCCCCATTTGCAGTACGTAAATCCACGTCGCCTTTCTCTAGCCTTCTATTGCTCTTTAGTCCCGATAAGTTATTGCACAAATAAGATCCACATCCGATATTTAATACCCATATTTCATTTCTAAATACAGTATTTATCTCAATCATAAACATACCCCGAGTAGAAATAGAAGTGCTTGTAAGCTTCTCCTTCTACTTCTTGTCCTTAATGATCTCCAAGTAGGCATTGTAGTTGCGCCTCCAGTGGCCCATCTTCCCACAATGATGGCATGGGCCCTTGGTAGTTGCGTCATTCTTCTTCACACCACCTTTGGACTTCATAGGAGCCTTCTTCTTCTTTTGACCTTTCTTCTTACAAGAAGATTCTACCATTAAAACTGTATTGGAATCCTTCTTCATAGAGGACTCTGCAGTTTTGAGAAGATTAATCAACTCAAGAATGGTGTACTCAATCTTGTTCATCTGATAGTTAATCACAAATTGTGAGAAACTATTAGGCAAAAACTGTAGAATTAAGTCAACACTTAAGTCATGATCCATTGCAAATCCAAGAGATTTAAACTTCTCTATTAAGCCCAGCATCTTCAGCCTATGAGTGGCCACAGTGGAACCCTCTGCCATTTTACAACGAAATAGTTGTTTCAAGATCTCGTATCTCTCAGTTCTAGCTTGGGCATTAAATAGCTCTTGAAGATGTAGTATAATCGATTGAGCATCCATATGCTCATGCTGTTTTTGCAACTCAGGAGTCATGGATGCCAGCATAATACATTATGTTGTATCACTATCCTTCTTGTGGACCGCATGCTCATCAGCATGAGCATCTTGAGCTGGTGGTGGTAGAATAGGAGCATCTAGCACGTAGAGCAACTTTTCTGATTTGAGAACAATTCTCAAATTACTATACCAATCGAGATGGTTTGATTTGGTTAACTTGTAGTTTTCCAAGATGCTATGTAGGTTTAAGTTTGGCGACATGATGCAAGTGTCCAAGATGTAAAGGTGGAGAGGAATAGCTATTGTATACACACATAAAATGCAAATAATTAGGACTTTAATTAAACACATTTTTACTCCACTATTTTACTCAAACCAATAGCCCCCAGTACTGATTCGGAAAAGCCTATTGGAAGCTTTCCTAGTGGACCGGTATCCAAATTCCTCAAGAATAACCTTGGGTTTGCCCAACAAGCCACCCTTGAGTTCATTGGTAGGTATCCAATACCAATTACAGCATATGATTATTGGGTGATTAACAGCTTTTAATCTTAAAGCCTTTTAGGCTACCCCAACTTTTTCTCTAAATTTCTTTATGCTTAAGTTTGCCTAACCGGGATAAAGAATTTAGTTAAATCCAACCCATTAATTTGGAATTTAATTCCATAGCTTGAACATGCCCGATGTCAAGTAGGCTTGGGTTTGCCCAACAACCCGATCTCGAAAAAAGACTCTCGTTCTTACTATATTAACTGAAGGAATTAGGTTTAATATTAATTGAGGGATTTGTTCCTTTTAGTGATTTCAATAAATGACATACATAAAAATCAATAAATCACCTAATTGATAATCATGGTAATAAAGCGATTACGTGGTATGATTATGGACTTTAATCTAAATTAATTTCTTTAAGCCGTAAAAGAAATTAATTTAGTTAACCCTATGTGTCCATGCATGATTTAAGTAGAGGGTCTTACCTTCTCGCCTTGTTTTGGTTGCCATCTCCAAAATAGAATAATTCTACTCCTATCTAACCTATGTAAACTGATTACATAATTTCCTAAAGATAGAAAACCTCGAGTTACATTCGAGGGGAGTTAGATGAGAAGAGAACTACATAAGAATTTTAGAGAAGGCAGGACACGCAGGCCCTATTTCATAAAAAACCAAAACTACAAAATGCATAAACAGATATAATTGGTTTTAGTCTATAACCATCCACAATACCATTAACTATGCTTAAACAAAATAAACATATAATTTTTATTATTCCAAAATCACTATTTTGGAAAAATAAAAGAAATTCTAAAATTAACGTTTTAGAAAAATACATTAATTTTAAATTTTTCAAAATCACTATTTTGAAAAATAAAATTATTTGTCGCAAAACTAATTTTGAGAAAATACTTTTGGGTCCCATCTCTGGTAGCGAAAACCGCGGTCCCACTAGTTCTAGGGATTGTCTTACTCCAAATAGGGTGACAGAATATTGGGATAAGTCATCCTGGCTAGCCGTCTAGTACCTGGCAATTGCCGTGCCTTGTGTGTGTTTGTTATCTCACACGCATATTGTATATGGCGTAGCAAAAAATAAAATGAGATACCATCTCCGGACCCACATATGTATGGAAAACAAGACATAAATAGATCAAAGATAATAGCTTTTTACCTTTGTTTGATCTTCCGAAGAACAAAAGTTTTCTTCTTCAAGTCAAGGTGCGATCCAGCAATTCTCTTGATCAAACTCCACGAGAGTTGAACTTCTATCCACTATAATTACAGTGTGTGATTATCTCTAACAGTAATCCACACAGAGGATACACTCAAGCACGAATTTTTCTATGCTAGCAGAAACACTAAGTGGTGGCTAGGGTTGTTTCTCAAGAACAATCGAGAGAGAGAGAAGAAGAGAAGGTTAAACAACATGTATCAATAGATTCCAAACTTATCTTGCTCTCATATCACCAAATCATTCAAAAACCCATAACCTTGTATAGCAATTACAGTTCAATTCAAGCAAATCTTACATTTTCATCAATCATTCTCAGCTCATCAATAATTTTTGCACAAGATCATCAAAAGTTCAGCAATGGTGCCAAGGACTTGATGCGAACTCAAGTTTTTCAGAAATACCTCCATAATAAAACAGAAAAATTATCTTAATCCAGCTCTCCAACAATCTTCTTATGCTCTTCTTTTCTTTTTCTTTCAACTTTTCTTTCTTTTTCTCTTCTTTTCAAATGCTGCTGTTGTTTGTTTCTCAATTTTTTTCTTTCAATATTTTCTAGCAGCTTTTTGTTTTCTCAATCTTTCTTTTCTTTATTTTCTTCTTTCACAACTCCAACTCAACTATTGATGCATGACTGAAAGTAACAAGTCATGACCTTTACACAAGTATTCTCCCTTAACATTCTTCTACTTGTACTTTTATCCATCCAGAGCAATTAAAGATTTGGAAGATAAATCAAACTCTCAAAAAGAAGTAGTGGACAAAGTATGATAATGGGTTTTAAGAAAGAAATTAATAATTTAGACTCAAAATAGGCACTAGGGATAATATTGTTGGGTATCTCAGGCTCGTATCCTATACGGCGCAACGGAAGAAATAAAACGAGATACCATCCCAGGAGCCGCCTATGTGTAGAAAATAAGACATATATATATATGACGGCTATGGTTGTTTCTCAAGAACAATCGAGATAGAAGAGAGAAGGTTGTGTGTTGCCTAGAGTATCTGTTAATCCAACCTCAGCTAGGGTTTCGAGTATATCATATATATATATATATATATATATATATATATATATATATATATCCAAAAAACCCTGCTAAAACTGAGAATTCTAATGCTATTAGAATTCCCTAATAGAAATTGGAAACATCAAGTACTCACACTTACAACTTAGATCACAAATTATAACTAATTATAATTTGTCCACAACAACTTCTCTTTCTCCCAATTAACCCCACTATGTTATTAAATAACATCTTGAGCATACAATCCTCTATTGTGTGTGACCTATTAGGTTTCCCAGTCAATTAGTAGAGAACATGAAGTCCTTGAGATTAATAATCCATAATTAATTAGAATTAATCATATTAATTCTAATCAAGATTGATTTATTAATTCATCAATTAATAAACCCATATTCCTAGATCATGAGCAGTATCTAGCAACACATCATGACCACCCAAGAGTCCAGGAATCTAAGTGGCTTGACATGAACCCTTCAATAACAAACTTCAGTGCAATTAATTCCTTTCACCATACAATATCTCGTTCGATTTGGAGAACAAAATTAGTGCCAACTCCCTCCAGAATTAATTCTGGCATGAATACAATAGTACTTGTTCCAGGAACCCACTGCTCTAGATGTGTATCAATTGGAACTGTTTACAATACACAATCGCCTTGGCCAAGGACTTTTTGAGTAGTAATTCCTACAAGTGGCCGTGAGATATTCACCCCTACTATTAGAAGTGGTGAATCCTTTATTGACCTTCTCAACTACTTTCGTTTACCTCACAATGTACCCAATATCCATCCCATAGGTGGCCCTCGATCGAGCTCCAGAGATTAAAATCAAAGTACAATGCTCAGCAAACAAAGTACCTTGGAGATCTCAAGTCTAAGGTACTTGCACGTTTGCTATATTGAGATTATATCACTGGCACTAAATAGTTATCCGTGTGATTATCTCAAAGCTAGGTCATCGAATAAACTTGTTCCATTAACAAGCATCCATGTGTTAACTTTGAGTATCTCAATACTCACGATTATGAAAACCATCGCCTGATTAAAACATGAAGTCAAATACATGCTAGTCTTAACACATTAATGATTTCCTATCTCATTAATACTATGACTAGGGACTATTTAATTACTAACACCGTACAATGTAGTAGGAGTCTCATATCATGATTTCCTTAACACAATGTTATACTAGGGACTTTATCGAACAGTAATATTATATAAAGTAGAAAAAAGAAACTGATAGATAAATAATGCATTTTAGTAAAATAAAATGTGTCACATAAAATGTACAAGTGATTACCTCTAGGGCACAACACTAACATAAACATACCTGGAGAAGAAATAGAAGTGCTTGTAAGCTTCTCCTTCTGCATCTTGTCCTTAATGGTCTCCAAATAGGCTTTGCAGTTGCGCCTCCAGTGGCCTATCTTCCCACAATAATGGCATGGCCCCTTGGTAGCTGCGTCCTTCTTGTTCACACCACCTTTGGGCTTCATGGGAGCCTTCTTCTTCTTCTTTTGAACTTTCTTCTTAGAAAAGGAAAATTCTACCATTAAAACTACATTGGAATCCTTCTTCATGGAGAACTCCGCAGTTTTGAGAAGATTGATCAACTCAGGAATGGTGGACTCAATCTTGTTCATCTGGTAGTTATTCACAATAATGAGAAACTATTAGGCAAAATTTGTAGAATTAAGTCAATCCTTAAGTCATGATCCATTGCAAAACTAAGAGATCCAAGCTTCTCTATCAAGCCTAACATAGTTGCTTCGAGATTAAGTCAACACTTAAGTCATGAACCCTCTGCTATTTTACAATGAAATAGTTGCTTCGAGATCTCATATCTCTCAGTTCTGGCTTAAGCATCAAACAGCTCTCGAAGATGTAGTATAATCGATTGAACATCTATATGCTTATGCTGTTTTTGCAACTCGGGAGTCATGGATGCTAATATAATACATGATGTTGTATCACTATCCTCCTTGTGTCTCTTGTGGATAGTATGCTCATCAGATGTTGTATCACTATCCTCCTTGTGCCTCTTGTGGATAGCATGCTCATCAGATGTTGTATCACTATCCTCCTTGTGCCTCTTGTGGATAGCATGAGCATTTTGGGCTGGTGGTGGTGGAATAGGAGCATCTAGCATGTAGAGCAACTTTTTCGATTTGAGAATGATTCTCAAATTTCTATACCAGTCGAGATAGTTTGATTCGGTTAACTTATTGGTTTCCAAGATGCTACATAAGTTCAAGTTTGTTGACGGTGCAAGTGACCTAAATGTAAAGATAGGGAACATTAGCTATTTGTATATGCACATGATATGCAAATAATTAGGACGTTAATTAAATGCATTTTTACTCCACTATTTTACTCAAACTAATAGCCCCCACTATTGAATCCGGAAAGCCCGTTGGAAGCTTTCCTAGTGGATCTGTATCGAAATTCCTCAAGAATAACCTTGGGTCTACCCAACAAGCCACCCTTAAGTTCATTGGTAGGTATCCAATACCAATTACATCATATGTAACTACCGGATCATTGGGTGATTAACAGGTTTTGAATCTTAAAGCCTTTTGGGCTACCCCAATTTTTTCTCTAAATTTCTTTATGCTTGAGTTTGCTCAACCGGAATAAAGAATTTAGTTAAACCTGACCTATTAATCTGGAATTTAATTCTAGAGGAATTTAATTCCATAGCTTGAACATGTCCAATGTCAAGTAGGCTTGGGTTTGCCCAACAACCTGGTCTCGAAAAATGACTCTCGTTCATACTATATTAACGGAAATAATTAGGTTTAATATTAATTAAGGGATTTGTTCCTTTTAATCATTTCATTGAATGACATGCATAAAAATCAATAAATCACATAATTGATAACCATGGTAATAAAGCTATTACGTGGTATGGTTATGGACTTTACCCTAAATTAATTTCTTGGAGCCATAAAAGAAATTAATATAGTTAACCCTATGTGTCCATGCATGATTTAAGTAGAGGGTCTTACCTTCTCGCCTTGTTTTGGTTGCTATCTCCAAAATAGAATAATTCTACTCCTATCTAACCTATGTAAATTGGTTACATAATTTCCTAAAGATAGAAAACCTCGAGTTACATTCGAGGGGAGTTAGATGAGAAGAGAATTACACAAGAATTTTAGAGAAGGTAGGACACGCATGTCCTATTTCATAAAAAAACTAAAATTGTAAAACGCATGAACAGATATAATTGGTTTTAGTCTATAACCATCCACCATGCCATTAACTATGCTTATACAAAATAAATATATACGTTTAATATTCCAAAAATCACTATTTTGGAAAAATAAAATAAATTCTAAAATCGATATTTTAGAAAAATAAATTAATTTTAAAATTTCAAAATCACTATTTTGAAAAATAAAATTATTTTTTTCAAAACTAATTTTAAGAAAATGCTTTTGGGCCCCATCTCTAGCAGCAAAAACAACGGTCCCGCTGGCCAGTCAGTGGGCAGGGTTCCCCCCTGGAAAAATTTTTATTTTACCGCTTCTCATCAAATGAGATTTTTCCTTTCAAAATTCTATTCCAGGAATTTTTTTTTTTAATAGATGGAACGTCGCAAACAGAGCAGAAACAACGTCGGTTTGAAGGCCAGAGCCGGCGCCGACTCTAATCTGGTTTTAAGAAAAATTTTCTTCCAAAAATGATTTCTGGACGTTCACGAAACAACATGGAACCAGTGCCGGCTTGGAGGCCGGAGCCGATGCCGGCTATAGTCTGGAACAGTGGCGGCGATTTTGAAAATTTCCAGAAACAATTTCTGGTGCCCTAATCTTCTGCAATAGATTAGTGAGAATAATTCTCAGTAGAATTTTCTGTTTTGAAACTCAAAACAACAACTAATTTGTTAGTTTAATAAAAACCAAAACAGAAAATTAAGATACAACGGAAGGCAACAACCTTGTTGCAAGAAAATATTTTTCTGCAGAAAATTCTCAGCACTTAAAGAAAGCATCTTTCGAAATACGCTGTGACTTTTACACAATCATATTGTGCTACAGACCAAACCCATAATGCTCGAAAAGATTTTTACTCGAGTGAAAACGATTTTCACAACAAACAAAGATAAACACGAATACATGAAAATAGTTTTTCATGCCAAAATAATGTCCGTAGACCACACATAGCATGTCTCTAATACCACTGTTGGGTATCTCAGGCTCGTATTCTATACAGTGCAGCGAGAGAAATAAAACGAGATACCATCCCAGGACCCGCCTATGCGTAGAAAACAAGATGTAAAGATAATAAAGGTAATAGCTTTTACCTTTGTTTAATCGTCCGAAGAACAAAAACATCTTCCTCAAGTCGAGGCGTAATCCAACAATCCTCTTATGCAAACTCCACGAGAGTTGAACGTCAAACCACTATAACCACAGTGTGTGATTATCTCTAACAGTAATCCACACAGAGGAATACTCAAGCATGAAGTTTTCTGTGCTAGCAGAAAATCTAAGTGGTGGCTAGGGTTGTTTCTCAAGAACAATCGAGAGAGAGAGAAGGGAGAAGGTTGTGTGTTGCCTAGAGTGTCCGTTAATCCAACCTCAACTAGGGTTTCGAGTATATCATATATATATTTGAAAAACCCTACTAAAACTGAGGATTCTAATCCTATTAGAATTCCCTAATTGTAATTGGAAACATCAAGTTCTTACAATTACAACTTGGACCATAAATTATAACTAATTATAATTTGTGCACAACAACTTCTTTTTTTTGCAATTAACCCCACTATGTTATCAAATAACATCTTGAGTATATAATCTTCTATTGTGTGTGACCTATTAGGTTTCCCGGTCAATTGGTAGAGAACATGAAGTCTTTGAGATTAATAATCCATAATTAATTAGAATTAATCCTATTAATTCTAATCAGGATTGGTTTATTAATACATTAATTAATAAACACATATTCCTAGATCATGAGCGGTATCTAGCAACACATCATGACCACCTAAAAGTCCAGGAAGTTAAGTGGCTTGACATGAACCCTTCAAAAATAAACTTCACTGCAATTAACTCCTTTCACTATACAATATCTTATTCGGTTTGGAGTATGGAATTAATGCCAACTCCCTCCAGAATTAATTTTGGCCCGAATAGAATAGTACTTGTACCAAGAACCCACTACTCTAGATGTGTATCAATTGGAACTGTTTACAATACACAATCGCCTTGGCCAAGGACTTTTTGAGTAGTAATTCCTACAAGTGGCCGTGAGATATTCACCCCTACTATTAGGAATAGTGAATCCATTATTGACCCTCAGAACTACATTCGTTTACCTCACAATGTATCCAATATCCATCCCATAGGTAGCCCTCGATCGAGCTCCAGAGATTGGAATCAAAGTACAATGCTTAGCAAACAATGTACCTTGGAGATCTCAAGTCATAGGATACTTGCACATTTTGTTAGTGCTGTTCCCTAGAGACAATCACTTGTACATTATATATGACACATTTTATTTTAATAAAAGGCATTATTTATCTTACACTTTCTTTTGTTTACTTTAAGTAATATAACTGTTCGATAAAGTCCCGACTATAACGCTGTGTTAAAGAAATCATGATAGAGATTATTATATGAGATTCCTACTACACTGTATCGTATTAGTACTTAAATAGTTCCTAGTCGTAGTATTAATGAGATAGGACATCATTAATACGTTAAGACTAGCATGTGTTAGACTTCCTGATTTGATTAGGCGGTGGTTCTCATAGCCGTGAGTATTGAGATACTCAAAGTTAACACATGAATGCTTGTTAATGGAACAAGTTCATTGGATGACCTAGCTTTGAGATAATCACATGGATAACTATTTAGTGCCAGTGATATAATCTCAATATAGCAAACATGCAAGTATCATTAGGCTTGAGATCTCCAAGGTACTTTGTTTGCTAAGCATTGTACTTTGATTTCAATCTCTGGAGCTCGATCGAGGGCCGCCTATGGGATAAATATTGGGTACATTGTGAGGTAAACAAAAGTAGTTCAGAAGGTCAATAAAGGATTTACCACTCCTAATAGTAGGGGGGAATATCTCACGGCCACTTGTAGGAATTACTACTCGAGAAGTCCTTGGCCAAGGCGATTGTGTATTGGAAATAGTTCCAATTGATACACATCTAGAGTAGTAGGTTCCTGGTACAAGTACTATTATATTCGGGCCAGAATTTATTCTGGAGGTAGTTGGCACTAATTCCATACTCCAAATCGAATGAGATATTGTATGGTGAAAGTAGTTAATTGCACTGAAGTTTGTTATTGTAGGGTTCATGTCAAGCCACTTGACTTCTTGGACTCTTGAGTGGTTATGATGTGTCGCCAGATACTACTCCTAATCTAGGAATATGGGTTTATTAATTGATGAATTAATAAACCAAATCTGATTAGAATTAACAAGATTAATTCTAATTAATTGTGGATTGTTAATCTCAAAGACGTTTGGATTAATTCATGTTCACTACCAATTGACCGAGAAACCTAATAGGTCACACATAATAGAGGATTATATATTCAAGATATTATTTGATAATAGAGTGGGGTTAATTGCGAGAAAGAGAAGTTATTGTGGACAAATTATAATTAGTTATAATTTATGATCCAAATTGTAATTGTGAGAATTTGAGGCTTCCAATTACAATTAGGGAATTCTAATAGGATTTGAATTCTCAGTTTTAGTAGGGGATTTTTGTGTAACATGTAGATGAGATACACGAAACCCTAGCTACATGATTAACACACGAAAAATAACAGCCTCGATCTTCTCTCTTTCTCGTTCCTCTTGAAGCAAACAACCCTAGCTGCTATCTTTTTCTGCTAGCACAGGAAATTTTGGTGCTTGAGTATTCCTCTATGTGGATTACTGTTAGAGATAATCACACACTGTGATTATAGTGGTTAGACGTTCAACTCACGTGAAGGTTGATCAAGAGGATTGCTAGATCACGCCTCAACTTGAAGAAGAAATTTTTGTTCTTCGGACGATCAAACAAAGGTAAAAAGCTGCTATTTTTATTAGCTTTATGTCTTGTTTTCCACACATAGGCGGGTCCTGGAATGGTATCTCATTTTATTTTTCGCTGCGCCGTATAGGATACGAGTCTGAAATACCCAACAGTGGTATCAGAGCCATGCAATGTGTGGTCTACGGACATTATTTTGGCATGAAAAACTATTTTCATGTATTCGTGTTTATCTTTGGGTCCATAGAACAATATGATTGTGTTAAAGTCGCAGCTTATTTCGAAATATGCTTTCTTTAGGTGCTGAGAATTTTATGTAGAAAAATGTTTTCTTGCAACATAATTGTTGCCTTCTGTTTCATCTTAATTTTCTGTTTTGATTTTGTTTAAACTAGCAAATTGGTTGTTGGTTTGAGCTTCAAAACAGAAAATACTGCTGAGAATTGTTCTCACTAAAAATTTGCAGAAGAAGAAAGCACTAGAAATTGTTTCCGGAATTTTTTGAAAAACCGCTGCTATTGTTTCAGAACACAGGCAGCACCGGCTCTGGCTCCAAGCTTGCGCCGGTTGCATGATGTTTCGTGAACATCCATAAATCATTTCTAGAAAGTTTTTCTAAAAATCAGAACACAGGCGGCGCCAACTCGGGCTTCCAAACTGGCACCAATTCTGCTCTATTTTGCATGATCCAGCTGTTTATAAAAAAAAAAATCTTTGGAATAGAATTTTAAAAGGAAAAACCTCATATGATGAGAGACGGGACCTAAAAAGCATTTTCTCAAAATTAGTTTTGTGACAAACAATTTTGTTTTTGTTCAAAATAATAATTTTGAAAAATCTAAAATTGGTGTATTTTCTGAAATGGTGATTTTAAAATGTGTTTTATTTTTCCAAAATAGCAATTTTGGAATAATAAAAGTATATGTTTATTTTGTTTAAGCATAGTTAATGGCATGGTCGATGGATATGGACTAAAACCAATTATATCTGTTCATGCATTTTACAGTTTTGGTTTTTATGAAATAGGGCCTGTGTGTTCTGCCTTCTCTAGAATTCTTATGTAAGTCTCTTCTCATCTAACTCCCCTCAAATGTAACTTGAGGTTTTCTCTCTTTAGAAAATTATGAAATTAGTTTACATAGGTTAGATATGAGTAGAATTATTCTATTTGGAGTTGGAAACCAAAACAAGGTGAGGAGGTAAGACCTTCTACTTAAATCATGCATGAACACATATGATTAACTATATTAATATCTTTTATGGCTCAAAAAAATTAATTTAGGGTAAAGTCCATAACCATACCACGTAATCACTTTATTACCATGATTATCAATTATGTGATTTATTAATTTTTATGCACGTAATTTATTGAAATCAATAAAAGGAACAAATTCCTCAATTAATATTAAACCTAATTCCTTCCGTTAATATAGTAAGAACAAGAGTCCTTTTTTTAGACCAGGTTGTTGGGCAAACCTAAGCCTACTTGACATCGGGCATGTTCAAGCTATGGAATTAAATTCCTTTAGAATTAAACTCCTGATCAACGGGTCGGGTTTAACTAAATTCTTTATCCCGATTAGGCAAACTCAAGCATAAAGAAATTTAGAAGAAAAATTCAGGCAGCCCAAAAGGCTTTAAGATTAAAAGTTATTAATCACCCAATGATCCGATAATTACATGTGATGTAATTGGTATTGGATACCTACCAATAACCTTAAGGGTGGCTTGTTGGGCAAACCCAAGATTATTCTTAAGGAATTTGGATACCTGTCCACTAGGAAAGCTTCCAATGGGCTTTCCCGATTCAGTAGTGGAGGCAATTAGTTTGAGTAAAATAGTGGAGTAAAAATCCGTTTAATTAAAATCCTAATTATTTGCCTATCATGTTCATATACAGGTAGCTAATGCTCTCTATCTTTACATCTGGGTCACTTGCATCACGTCAACAAACTTGAACTTACGTAGCATCTTGGAAACCAACAAGTTAATTGAAACAAACTATCTCAACTGGTATAGAAATTTGAGAATCGTTCTCAAATCGGAAAAATTGCTCTACGTGCTAGATGCTCCTATTCCACCACCACCAACCTAAGATGCTCATGTTGATGAACATGCTGTCCACAAAAGGCACAAGGAGAATAGTGATACAGCATCATGTATTATGCTGGCATCCATGACTCCCAAGTTGCAAAAACAGCACGAGCATATGGATGCTCAGTCGATTATACTACATCTTCGAGAGCTGTTTAATGCCCAAGCCAGAACTGAGAGATATGATATCTCGAAGCAACTATTCCATTGGAAAATGATAGAGGGTTCTTCTGTGGCAACTCATGGGCTGAAGATGCTGGGCTTAATAGAGAAGCTTTGATCTCTCGATTTTGCAATGGATCATGACTTAAGTCTTGACTTAATTCTACAATCTTTACCTAAAAGTTTCTCACAATTTGTGATTAACTCAGATAAATAAGATTGAATCCACCATTCCTGAGTTGATCAATCTTCTCAAAATTGCAGAGTCTTCCATGAAGAAGGATTCTAATGTAGTTTTAATGGTAAAATCTTCCTCTTCTAAGAAGAAAGTTCAAATGAAGAAAAAGAAGGCTCACATGAAGCACAAAGGTGGTGTGAACAAGAAGGACGCAGCTACCAAGGGCCCATGCCATCATTATAGGAAGATGGGCCACTGGAAGCTCAACTGTAAAGCCTACTTGGAGACCATTAAAGATAAGAAACAGAATGAGAAGCTTACAACTACTTCTACTTCTACTCCAGGTATGTTTATGATTGAGATAAATACTGCCTTTAGAAATGAGATATGGGTATTAGATACCAGATGTGGATATCATTTGTCCAATAACTTGTAGGGACTAAAGAGCAGTAGAAGGCTAGAGAAAGGCGATGTGGACTTACGTACTGCAAATGGGGCAAAGGTTGCTGCATTTACTGTGGGGACATACGAGCTGAACCTGCTTTCGGGATTAATTCTAGAATTGTAAAACTGTTATTTTGTACCAGTTTTAAAGAAAAACATTATCTCAATTGTGTGTTTAGACTTATATGGATTTCATTTAATATTTAAGAATAAATGTTGCTCTTTTTCATTGAATGAATGGTTTATATGTTCTAGACTTGGACAATCCAGTTCTCAATATAAACAATAAGAAACCTAAAATAGATAACTCTAAAACCTCTTACTTATGGCATTGTCATTTGGGCCATGTAAACGAAAATCATGTTTCTAAGTTACACAAGCTTGGTGACTTAGAGTCATTTGATTATGAATCATATGGCATATGCGAGTCTTGTTTACTAGGTAAAATGACTAAAACTCCTTTTCCAGGAAAAGGAGAACGGGCCAATGAGTTATTAGAACTCATACATTCTGATGTATGTGGCCCAATGTCAATACAAAAAAGAGGAGGTTATAACTATTTCATAACCTTTATCGATGATTTCTCACGATACAGGTATTTGTATTGAATGAAATACGAATTTGAGGCCTTTGAAAGGTTCAAAGATTTCAAGAATGAAATAGAGAAATAACATGGCAAAAGTATAAAGACTCTAAGATCTGATCAAGGAGGAGAATACTTGAGCCAAGAGTTTCTGAGTTATCTGAGAAATAATGGGATATTATTTCAATAGGCTCCACCACATACACCTCAACATAACGATATATCTGAGAGAAGGAATCGAACCCTTCTAGACATGATACGGACAATGATGGCTTCTGCAGACCTGCCAAAATCCCTTCGAGATGAGATACACGAAACCCTAGCTACATGATTAACACATGAAAAACAACAACCACAATCTTCTTTCTCTCTCTCGTTGCTCTAGAAGCAAACAATCCTAGCTGCCATCTTTTTCTGCGAGCACAAGAAATTTTAGTGCTTAAGTATTCCTCTGTGTGGATTACTATAAGAGATAATCAGACGTTGTGATTATAGTGGTTAGACGTTCAACTCATATGGAGGTTGATCAAGTGGATTGCTGGATCACGCCTCAACTTGAAGAAGAAATTTTTGTTCTTCGGACGATCAAACAAAGGTAAAAAGCTGCAACCTTTATTATCTATATGTCTTGTTTTCCACACATAGGCAGGTCCTAGGATGGTATCTCGTTTTATTTTTCGCTGCGCCGTATAGGATACGAGCCTGAGATACCCAACACGTTTGCTATATTGAGATTATATCACTGACACTAAATAGTTATCCATGTGATTATCTCAAAGCTAGGTCATCCAATGAAATTGTTCCATTAACAAGCATTCATGTGTTAACTTTGAGTATCTCAATACTCACGGATATGAGAACCACCGCCTGATCAAATCAAGAAGTCTAACACATGCTAGTCTTAACGCATCAATGATGTCCTATCTCATTAATACTATGACTAGGGACTATGTAAGTACTAACACTATACAGCATAGTAGGAATCTCATATCATGATCTCTATCATGATTTTCTTAACACAGTGTTGTACTAGGGACTTTATTGAACAGTTATATTACTTAAAGTAAACAAAAGAAACTGTAAGATAAATAATGCCTTTTATTAAAATAAAATGTGTCATATACAATGTACAAGTGATTGCCTCTAGGGCATAACACTAACACTATGATCTAGCACAAAGACATGCATTAAAAATACATCTTGAAATCTCGAAGAAAATCAGAAAAATTTCGAAAAAATTTGCTCTCAAAAGGTTCAAATAAGAATGAAGCATCGAAGAATTCTCATTCTAACCACTCCCCCATACTTAAACTGGACATTGTCCTCAATGGCCAAACAAGTAGAACAAGGAAATATTGCCACGGGACAAAAAATATAAAGGGGAAAAGATAAGAAAGAAAATACTTCCATTCATTGTGCATTCTTCTACAAAAGAGTTGAATTCCGGTAAACAGGAGCATTGTCGCAGTACCTAAAAAGAAAAATACAAAAGAAACACACCAAAGCATAAAAACTAGAAAAGAAAAATAAGCAAAAAGAAAGAAAATAGTACAAAAAAGAAAAGTACAGCATAAAAGAAAGAAGTCAAGATAACCCAAGAAGCTTTATTTTGCAATGTCAAAGAGCACCTCCACCTGATCGATGCTGTGGAGACTTTCACCAACATAGCATTTCACGTGATTGCCATTGAATTTGAAAGTGAGTCTAGTGGAGTGGGTAATTTCAAGGGTGCCAAAGAGGAATATCTTACTTACCGTGTATGGTCCCGACCACCTTAATTTCAACTTACTTGGAAAAAGTTGTAGGCGAGAATTGAATAATAATACTTGATCGCCTTTCTTAAATACGTGCTTGATGCGTATGGATTTGGGTATAAAAAATTATATAAAAACTAAGCACATTCCCAATCAAGTTTACATTAAAACGTTAAACCCAAATTACATATATAAGCAAGCATACTCATCATTAACATAGCATAGGGTTCAAACGAGTGTCGATCCTCAAGGAACAAGTATGCATTAATCACTTTTCTTTCATTGTTTAACCGACTCAACAAAGTGAAAAAATGAAATAAAAAGTAAAATAAAATAAAAATATATACACGTCAAGGATGAAGAATTATGTAACTCAAGCCATTGTTTAAACAAACATGATCTTAAAGTATCTAACCATTATCACAACTAATTATTCTCTTGGCATCATGAAGGATGAAGGTAGATTCACTTCGATGGTCAATCCATGAAATCACTATCCTCTAAATAAATTAGCATCACTTGGTCTGTCTCAACTAATTTACCCAAAAGACGCATTAAACACAATCCTTAATTAAATTTCCTTGGTCTAGCAAGCTAATGAAAAAGAAACAATCAATTAATTTCGTAATACGCCCAAGTAATTAAATACCAAGAAGAACAATCAATTAATCAAAAGATCAAATAACTCTAAAAATCATGAATACCTAAAACAATGTCGAATTACAATAAAATAATTAATATATCATTGTTCATGAAAAAGAAAACAAAGTAAAAGAAAGTACTTATAAACAAGCCTCCTTCTTCTTCCTTTGAAGACCTTCTTGCCTTACCCTCCTTGAATTGAAGAATTCCGCCTTTGATTTGAGTGATTTTCTATGGTGATCAATGAATTCTCTCATTTCCCTTGTGTTTTCCATCTATTTATAGGCTTGGGAAGTGCCTAAACTCATTGGAACAATGTTCTTGGCTGAGTAGAAGTTAGAAAGTACTAAAACTCCACAGATTACCAAAAACCGCTGATGCGTTAAGACTTGGGTATAAAAATCATACAAAAACTAAGCACATTCCCAATCAAGTTTAAATTAAAACGTTCAATCCAAATCACACATATAAGCAAGCACACTCATCATTAACCGAGCATAGGGTTCAAACGAGTGTCGATCCTCCAGGAACAAGTAGACATTAATCATATTTCTTTCATTGTTTAACCGACTCGATAAAGTGACAAATAAAGTAAAACAAAATAAAAGAAAATCAAAATAAAAAATATATACATGTCAAGGATGTAGAATTATGTAACTTAAGCCATTGTGTAGACAAACATGATCTTAAAGAACTCAAACATTATCATAACTAATTATTCCCTTGGCATCATGAAGGATTAAGATAGACTCACTTCGTTTTCAATCCCTGAAATCACTATCTTCTAGATAAATTAGAATCACTTGGTCTCGTCTCAACTAATTCACCTAAAAGATGCATTAAACACAATCATTGATTAAATTCCCTTGGTCTCAGCGAGTTACTTAACAACAAATATGAAATCAATCAATTGAAACTACCATCAACCCCTTTGGTCTCGGCGAGTCAATAGGAAGAACCAACCAACAAACCTCGTAATAAGCACATGTAATTAAATACCAAGAAAAATAATCAATCAATCAAAAGATCAAATACTCTAAATATCATGAATATCTACAACAATGTCGAATTACAATTGAACAATTAACATATCATTGTTCAAGAAAAAGAAAATAAAGTAAAAGAAAGCACTCATAGACAAGCCTCCTTCTTCTTCCTTTGAAGACCTTCTTGCACAACCCTCCTTGAACTTGAAGAATTCCTCATTTGATTGAGTAATTTTCTATGATGATCAATGAATTCTCCCCTTTTCCTTGTGTTTTTCATCTATTTATAGCGTTAGGTAGTGCCTAAACTCATAGGTACAAAGTTCTTGGCCGAGTAGAAGTTGAAAAATACTAAAATTTCTCAGATTACCAAAAACCGCGTAGAAAAATTACAACACCGCCTTAGCTTCAAGGCACAGCCGATGCCGCTTTGACTCTTAGAGCCGGCACCGCCTTAGTTTTGTTTTGCTCTGTTTCAACAATTTTTCTGTTGCTTCGAAGTTTGTTTCCACAGTGCATGGCCGGTGCCGGTTCTAGGATCCTAGCCGGTTCCACCTCTCCTCTGATTTGCGACGTTTTTGCTTTGTTTCACCCTAAAAATCTACAATTATGAACAAAATACCTTTCCAAGGGTAAAATCTCAAATCTGAAAGAATATGACTAGTTATTGCACAAAATATATTACAAAAGAACCTCAAATAACTAGGAAAAGTATGACTAATTTAGCCCCTATCAACCGCGTAGAAAAATCAAAGCACCACCTTTACTTCAGGGCACAGCCGGCGTCGCCAAAGCTACCGGAGCCAGTGCTGGTTGTGTTCTGTTTCTCCAATTGTTCGCCAATTTTTTCTGAATTTTGCACAATGTTGTCCAGAGTGTAGCCGGTGCCACCTTGGCTACTAGAGCTGGCGCTGACTCTATTCTATTCCGGTCTTAGTTCAACAATTTTTCATCGCCTCGAAGTTCATGTCATCAGCATATGGCCGGCACCGCCTCTATTCTATTTTGTAATGTTTTTGCTTCGTTTTACCCCAAAAATCTATAATAATGAACAAAATACCTTTCCAAGGGTAAAATCTCAAATATGAAGGAATATGGCTAGTTATTGAATAAAATGTATCACAAAAGAATCTCAAATGACTAGGAAAAGCATGACTAATTTAGGCCCTATCAATGCTGTCGAGTGATATGCTTATCGTGCTATTTTTTGACCTTTTCTTTATACCGCATTGAATTTTCATACGCATTCTTGTGCAACTCCTCCAAGGCTGTGAGTTGGAGCAACCTTGACTTTCCAGCTAACTCAAGATCAAGGTAAACAAGTTTAATAGCCCAAAATGTTTTATGTTCAATCTCAATAAGTAAATAACATGCTTTTCCATAGACTAACAAAAAAGGAGTTGTGCTAATTGGGGTCTTAAAAGCTATCCTATATGCCCAAAGAGTGTCATTTAATTTTAGACTCCAATCCTTCCTAGTATGGTTAACATTTTTTTCCAAGATTCTTTTGATTTCCCTATTAACCACTTCAATCTGTCCACTTGTTTGGGGATGAGAGGGGGTGGCAAACCTATAGTTCACTCCTAGATGTTTGGGAATTTTTTCCATTTGAGTATTGCAAAAATAAGTCCCCTTATCACTAATGAGCACCTTAGGCACACCAAAACAGGTGAAAAGTTTTTATAGAAATTTTACCACAACCCTTGCATCATTAGTTGGTAAAGCTTGTGCTTCTACCCATTTAGAAACATAATCCACTGCTACCAAAATGTATTTATTACCCAAATAACTAGGAAAAGATCCCATGAAATAGATCCCCCAACAATCAAGTACTTCACAAGCTTGAAAATTTTGCAATGGCATCTCATTAGATTTAGAAATGTTACCTGTGCGTTGACACCTATCACAACTTTGAACAAACTTATGGGCATCTTTGAACAATGTGGGCCAATAGAATCCAGACTCAAGCACCTTTTGTGCAGTGTTGTTGGCTTGGTAGTGGCCTCCAGCAAGTCCTTCATAATAATGTCTAAGAATATCCTCTCCTTCCTTAGAATCCACAGATCTTCGAATAATTTAGTCTGCATAACACTTAAACAGATACGGTTCTTCCCAAAAGTAATGCCTTACTTCGGAGAGGAATTTCTTCTTTTGTTGCATTGTGAGAGATTTTGGAATAATTCCTACAACCAAGTAATTAGCAAAGTCTACAAACCAAGGGGTGTTTGGAATCTCACCTTCTATAAGCAAGAGTTGTTCATCCGGAAAGGTGTCATTGATGTCCTCCTCTACCAATGATTCCAAAATGGGATCATCCAGTCTTGATAAGTGATCTGCAGCCAAGTTTTCCTCACCCTTTTTGTTCCTAATTTCCAAATTAAATTCCTACAATAATAATACCAATCTTATCAATCTTGGTTTGGAATCATGTTTGTTTAGTAGGTACTTTAGGGCAGATTAGTCCGTATAAACAATAACTTTGGACAAAATAAGATAAGAACGAAATTTACCAAAAGCAAACACTATGGAAAGCAATTCTTTCTCCATTGTTGTGTAGTTTTCTTGTGCATTCGTTAAAGTCTTGCTTGCATAGTATATGGGTTGGAAATGCTTATTCCTCATTTGTCCAAGTACTGCCCCTACTGCAAAATCACTTGCATCACACATTAGTTCAAAAGGAAGAGACCAATTAGATGCAATCAAAATGGGTGAATTAATCAATTTCTTCTTAAGCATGGTAAAAGCATTGAGGCAGTTTTCATCAAAATTAAACACAGCATCCTTTTCAAGTAAAGAGGTAAGAGGTTTGGAAATTTTTGAGAAATCTAAGATGAACCTCCTGTAAAAACTTGCATGACCAAGAAAGCTCCTTATTGCTTTCATAGAAGTAGGAGGAGGCAGCTTCTCAATTGTTTCAATTTTTGCTCTATCTACTTCAATACCCTTCCTTGAAATTTTATGTGCCCCAACACAATACCTTCTTGCACCATAAAGTGGCATTTTTCCCAGTTAAGCATGAGGTTAGTCTTTTCACACCTTGCTAGTACATTTTCAAGATTAGATAAACAGTGTCAAACGAATCACCAAAAACTGAGAAATCATCCATAAATACCTCCATGATGTTCCCCACGAGCCCTTCAAATATAGCTGTCATGCACCTTTGGAATGTTCCGGGACCATTGCAAAGACCAAACAACATTTGACGATATGCAAACGTACCATATGGACGTGTGAAAGTGGTATTCTCTTGCTCCTCAGGAGCTATGGGGATGAGGATTTGTAGGTAGCCAAAAAATTCATCCACGAAACAATAGTATTCATGTCTAGCTAACCTTTCCAATATTTAGTTAATAAAAGGGAGAGGGAAGTGGCATTTCTTGGTGGCTTTGTTTAGCATCCTATAATCAATACAAAATCTCCAACCCATGACCAATCTCATAGGGACTAGCTCATTTTTATCATTGGGGCTTACCGTCATTCCTCCATTCTTTGGTACCACTTGAGTAGGACTTACCTAAATACTATCAGAAATAGGGTAAATGATGCCTAAATCTATAAGCTTAATCACCTCACCTTTTACTACTTCACTCATATGTAGGTTCAACGTATGTTGGGGTTGCACTACGGGCTTTGCTCATTAAAATCTTATGAGTGCAAAAAGATGGACTAATTCCCTTTATATTGGTAATCTTCCATGCTATTACTCCTTTATATTTCCCCAACACACTTATCAATTCGGTCTTTTGTTCTTTAGTAAGATCTTTGGCAATGATCACAGGCAATTTATGTCCTTCAGCTAAGAACATATATTCCAAGTGCTCGATTAGGTCTTTTAGATCCAATTCTGGATGATTCTATATGGATAATTTCATTCTCCCCAAACTGCTTTTCTCAATTGTGTCAAAATTCTTCATCCTATCCTCCTCGATAGAGTCCTCCAAATATACTACTGAAGTTTCCACCAATTCCTTAAATGATTCCTGAATAAAATCCAAAGTAGGTTCATCGAGAATATCAATTATTAAACAAGAATCATCAGAAAATAAAGGATGTTGCATGCTCTTGAGGATCTGAATGACTACTTTCTCATCTCCAACCCTAAGTGTCAACCTTCCTCCATGAACATCAATTAACGCCTTTGTTGTAGCTAGGAAGGGTCTACCTAAGATTAAAGGGACTTTGGAATCTTCATACATGTCAAAAAATAACAAAATCCACTGGAAATATGAATTTATCAACGTTTACCAGCACATATTCTATTATACCCCTTGGAAATTTGATAGATCTATCTGCGAGTTGAATACTCATCCAGTGGGTTAGGGTTCTCCTAGGTCTAGCTTTTTAAATGTTTTATATGGTAATAAATTAATGCTAGCACCTAAGTCAGCTAATACATTACAGAAATTAAGAGTGCTAATTAAACATAAGATAGAGAAACTTCCTGGATCATTTTCTTTGTGTGGCAAATTCTATTTGTCCCGCAGTATAGCTGAACGTTTTTCATTTAGTACCACTGTGGACAATTCTTCCAACCGCTTTTTGCTTATGAGCATGCTTTTGAGGAATTTGGCATATTTGGGCATATGGATTAAAGCTTCACTGAGTGGGATGTTTATGTGGAGCTGTTTGAATATCTCAAGGAATTTGTCAAATTGGGCATGTTTTTAGGCTTTATGTATATAGGTAGGATAAGGAATTTGAGGCTGAAAAATTAAATTTCTGGTGGAATTTCCTGGAGAAGGGCAGGGTGCAATCGGCGCCGGTTCACCTGGTTCAGCCGGCGCCGGTTACATGCTGGACGCTTTGCTCTCGGGTGTATAGGGCAGTCGGCGCCTGTTCTCTTCCTCCAATCGGCGCCAGTTGCAATCTGCAACGTCTGGCAACTCCTTTCCACTCCACAATGTGACATCAGCTGTTTTCTTTTTATCCATTGGTTTTAGTTCTTGAGACTTCAACACCATGTCAGTCAAAAATCAGATTTGTCTTTCCATATTGCAGATCATCTCCTTAAATTTCTCAAATATGGAATCTATATCTTGGAAGCATTTTGTGACCTAGACAGCAAATTTTTCAATCACTGTTTCTAGTTCTGCTGATTATGGTGCTTTGAGTGTTATCTCGGAAGAGTAATGGGGGTACTGCCCCTCCTTAAACCTCCTCCAATTCCAATTCGCCATTTCACCTGAATATAGAAGATAGTTAGATAATGGAATTCACAATTCAAACAAAATTAAAACAAGAAAAAGTTAGTCAATAAAACATAGTTAAAGTTAGTAAATTAGATTACAAAGATATACAAGCTACAAAAGCTGGCACCTTTTTACACAAAGAACAATTGTACATATTTATATATTTACCTATTTACATATTTAAATGGTTAAATCAACAAAATTCGAGCTTTCATGATATTGTTCCCCATCAACAATGCCAAAAACTTGATGTGTGTGGATTTGGGTATAAAAAATCAAATAAAAATAAGCACATTCCTAATCAAGTTTAAATTAAAATGTTAACCCCAAATTACACATATGAGCAAGCGTACTCATTATTAAGCATAGTATAGGGTTTCAAACAAGTGTCGATCCTCAAGGAACAAGTATACATTAATCCATTTTCTTTCATTATTTAACCGACTCAATAAAGTGGAAAAAATAAAAAGGAAAATAATATAATATAATATAATATAATATATACATGTCAAGGATGGAGAATTATGTAACTCAAACCATTGTCTTGACAAACATGACATTAAAGTACCCAATCATTATCATAACTAATCATTCTCTTGGCATCATGAAGGATTAAGATAGATTCACTTCATTTCCAATCCATGAAATCACTATCTTCTAAACAAATTAGCATCACATATATTATCTCAACTAATTCACCCAAAAGATGCATTAAATACAATCCTTTATTAAATTTTCATATCCTGGCAAACTTAAAACATAAAATTAACCAATGAATTCATATCCTGGAAGACATCAATTAACCTTTAATTACCTAGTTCTTTGCAATTAACCTCGTTTCCAAGCAAGTTAAAAGATAACAAATATGAAATTAATGAATTGAAACCACCATCAACCCCTTTTCCAAGCACGTTAATGGAAAAAAACAACCAACTAATCTTGTAATCAACACAAGTAATTAAATACCAAGAATAACAATCAATTAATCAAAAGATCAATGTAACTCTAAAAATCATGAATACTGAAAACAATGTCAAATTACAATAAAATAATTAATACATCATTGTTCAAGAAAAAGAAAACAAAGTAAAAGAAAGCACTCATAGACAAGACTCCTTCTTCTTCCTTTGTAGACCCTTTTGTACAATCCTCCTTGATTGAATGAATTCCTTCTTGATTTTGAGTGATTTGTGTTTTGATCTGTGAATTCATTGTTTAATCTTATGTTTTCCCCCTATTTATAGGCTTAAAAAGTGCCTAAAGTTGTTGTTGTAGGGTTTCTGGCCGACTAGAAGTAGGAAAATACTAAAACTCTACAAATTGTCAAAAAAATGCACACAAAAATCAAGGCACCGCTCAACACCAGTGCACAGCCAGTGCCGCCTATCCTACCTAGGGCCAGCGCTGGTTGTGATCTGTTCCTCTTGTTCGTTCGTCGATTTTTCTCAATTTTCAGGCCACTTCTTCCAAATTGTAGCCGACGCCGCCTCTGAGCTTTCTAACCGGCACCGGCTATGTTCTATTCAGCTCTTGTTCTGTCAATTTTTCATTACTTCGAAGTGCGTGTCAGCAACACGTGGCCTGCACCGCCTCCCCTGTCCTGGCCAGCGCCGCCTCTGATCTATTTTAGCGATAATTTTGCTTTATTTTACCTTTAAAATCTGAAATAATGCACAAAATACCTTTCCAATGGTAAAATCTCAAATATGAAGGAATATGGCCAGTTATTGTACAAAATGTAACATAAAATGGCCTCAAATAACTAGGAAATATGTAACTAATTTAGGCCCTATCAGTTGTCCAACCCAAATAAATAAAGTCCACATGGACCCATATACTAGCTCAGACTGACCTGACTAAGTAGTATTGTCGCCTCTCTAAGTTGAGTTCATCTTCTGGAGGTTGCCTCCTACCAAAAGACTCACTCTAGCTCTTCAAGACTAGCACTACTAGCCTACCTCCACTGAGTACTCAATGCTCCCCATTTAAGGGCAAAATTAATTTTTTTTTCACAATCATTGATTACTTGTCTTTGTAAAACGTGGTTTTTCACAATTTCCAAAATGTTTAGTAATAAAGAAAAGAAATCATTTTCAGCTTAAAAGTTAAGATTTGACAAACTCATTTAGAGAATAAAATAACCACGTTCTCAAACCAAGTATTAAAATACCATAGTACAATTCATCATATTCAACCAACATTCCAATCATCATGTCAATCATCATATTGACACTATTTCAAATATCATTGTACAAAAATACTTACAAATATGTAATATTTAGCAAAACAGTTATACAATGACTTATTTAGATATTCTCAATAATCAACCAAGGCAACGCTCGATCTCTTTTTTACTTTTCTTCCTTATCTAGAATTAATGTTTCTACGGTTAGAACCGAAATAGTGCAGATAGCCTAGCAACTATTATTTCATGTAACATGAATCCCTATGATTCCATAGATTAACCATGGCATCTAAACAAATCAATTTAATAAACTATGCCCATAACCTTCTCTCGTTGTGCTACTCATCATCAAACATGCATATACTCAATTTAAATAATCAGCATGATAACTTCCATACTCAATTATCAATAAATCCATATGATAACCCCATATGAATCAAAGGATCTCATCTTTAACCAACCATAAGATGGATCTAGGTCTACCGTAACATGATATCATAATATTTCACCCCATATTCACCTAGATCAAATATTGCTCCATCAAACTCAACCATCCTATCCATTCATGCTTTTCATGCCATACTTTATACATAATAACATCACTATAAAATCAATCTCATTCAAATTAATAAGGATTGAGTCTCAAAATACCTCTTGGAGAGACAAGGCAATGAAACAAAGGTGGCTCCTTGGTGATCGGTTGAGTTCACTTGAGAGGAAGAGATAATTGGGTCTCTTAATTCTTCTTGCTCAAAAATCACAAAAAATAAGGGGGTGTAAATCATTCCCTTTTGATCGAGATTTAGGAGAAGAAGATGAGAAGAATTAAGGTTAAGTTGATGAAGAGTTGAAAAGTTGCTTACCTTGCTCTTAAGTTTCGATTTTGGTGGTGATTGGAGTTATGATGCCCAAAATCTTGGAGAGAAAATGTGACTTTTTTTTTTTTTTTGTAGAAGAGAGGTTTAAAATTTGATTGGTGGCTATTTTGATGAAGAGTATAGGTTAGGTTTAGGTATTTTGATGTTTGGAAGGACTACACCTTGTTTTGGACTCATGAACAAACAAGGAAAAAATGGCAGCTTTTGCTCTTCTTGGTTTGGCCAAAACTGCAGTGAATAGAAAAAGTTTATGGCTATGCTCTAGGATGCTAAAGTGCCCTAGATAATGAGAGAAAATGGAGAAAAGTATAGGCTGATTTCTGGTTCAGCTTTAGGCAGAAATAGGGAACGAAAAATTAGGGTCTTGTGCTATGATTTTTGCTTAAAACAACTAGAGGGGAATTTGAGAGTAAGGGAAGCTGAAATTTTCATAAGTGTGTGTGTGTGTGTGTGTGTGTGTGTGTGTGACTGGTTTTTGTTTAGCTTAGAAGAACTTTGAGAAATAAGAATGGAAAGGTTTGTAAGAGTTTGGATATGAACTCAAGTCACCAAGTATTAAACACCAAGCTTCAACCACTTAAACTCTAGCTTCAACCACTTTACTCAACCACAAAAACTCTTGTTTCAACCACTAAACCACACCAACTCTTGTTTTAATCACTAAACCACAACAACTCTAGCTTCAACTACTACACCACAACAACTCTTGTTTCAACCACTAAACCACAACAACGCTTATTTTAATCACTAAACCACAACAACTCTAACTTCAACCACTCCACTAAACCATAACAACTCTTGTTTAAATATTCCTCTATTAAATTCTCTTAACACCCGCTCACTTACTCCATTTCCCTTCTAATAAATTCTACTCATAAAACAAAAGCTCAAGTCCACCAAGTAACTAACAAATTCCCTTAACTCCCACTCACTTACTTCATTTCCCTTCTAATAATACTCATCTAATAATACTCATAAAACAAAAGCTCAAGTCCACCAAGAAACTAACAAATTCCCTTAACTCCCACTCACTTACTCCATTTCCCTTCTAATAATACTTATAAAACAAAAGCTCAAGTCCACCAAGAAACAAACACCAAGCCTTAACCACTAGACTACAACCACTCTTGTTTAAAGAGTCCTCCAACAATTATATCAAAGTAAATAAATTCATGAACTAACCAACTTATAAATCACATATACCCATAAAAATGGTTCAAGTTATCAAATGTCATATAAAATATTATGCCATGCATAACTTTCCCATAATAAATATGGTTTTAAACGGGGTATTATAGTGATACTGGTAAGTAAGGTTGGCATTGATACTAGTGAGTAAGGTTGGTATTAGGATCCCTGACTTATGATGAGTAAGGTTGGTATTGGAATCCCTAGGCTTACGGTGGTAAGAAAAACATTCTAAATTACTCAGTATTGTGCTTATTTGCACTTACCCTTCCAAAAATACATAGTTGAGTACTATAGGCTTGTGTCCTTAGTACAATAAGACTATAATGTTGAAGATGAAGCCTTGTGGACTTTGCACGCGGGCTGATTTTCTGTTGGAGAAGTGCCTCTATTTGAAAATCGAGGTAATATTTTGAAATTGAAACATCGTTTTACAAAAATGATTAAGTTCTAAATAAACTCTTCTTTGAAGAGTTTTAGAATTTTTTTCCAATTGAAAAATATATGGAAAATAAAATGCTTTCTCCACAAAAGTTTTATGTACTCTATTCTTTCATAAAACACTAGCACACATGGACTCACTGGTGATTTTTCACTCACGCGTATCTTTATCTTAGTCTTTTTGTAGGATCTAGAGTTAAGCGAACCTACAGATAGGAGGATGATACCACAGTGACAGCAAATTAGGTCTGGACGTTCCCCTTTTAATGATGCGCCTTATTACTAATGTGAAGTGGAAATTTTCATGTATGGGATTTTCTGTTATATATATGTATGTGACCATCAGAATAGGTTGTTGTATGGATCTGGACCTTATATACTCTGTTGTTTTCGTTATAAAGACCTCTTATCTGGGAAATTGGACGGGACGATACCTAATGTTGATATGCTTCCGCTGTTACCTTTAGTAGTAGTGTTACAATTGGTATCAGAGCATAGTTTTATAGAACTGTGGTGTCGTCATAGGGATTGATAGACCTCCTTCATTGTGAAGGTATGACGAATAGGAGTAATAGAAGCAAGCACCCAATGGATGAGTGTAGTAATGATAAGAAGATTTGGACAGTCTATCGAGCAGGCATGTTGGGACGTTTTATCTTGACAGGACATGACCCAGGCCGCCGTCATGCACCTCGTCTCACCAGGAGCTCATTTGATCTGGCAGTACCTATCGTTACTCCATTTGCGTGACATCTCAATCTGGGAAGGACATTTACTCCTGAGAGAACATCGTCGCCACATGAGAAGGTGGGTGGTGATTCTGATGAGATTAATGGTGATATTGAGCCATACCATCAGGATAATGATGAGAATGATAGTATTACTAACGGTGCAGCGTTGTTTGAGGATTATGCGGAGGTGTTTGGCGGAGATGTACCGAAAGTACTTGAGGAGGAGATGCCGAGATTGGAGGCTGCTGAGACAAGAGGGGATCAGGAAGTACCCGTGGTAGCGATGCCTATGCTCGAGCTCGAGGAGCTCAAGAAGGAACTGGAGATAGACCCAGAGATACTGGCTTGGTTATACCCTAATGTGGATCAAGATGAGGGATTTAATGCTACCGAATCCTATACGATTTCTAATGATTCAGGACTTCCCATTTTGAATAGCGATGATGATGAGCAAGAAGATGATATGTGGATATATGTAGCAAGATATATACAGTTCGGCTGTGTGCTCGACACATAAATTTTGTACTAGCTATTGAAGATAAAATTGAGGGTGAAACATAGCAAAAAACCAACTAAGGAACAACGAAAAAACGCAGCACACCTGTGTGAAGAAGGAAAAAATGAAAAAACATAATTTTTTCCCCTCATTACCTCTTCTTGTCCTCAAAATTGGCTGAACTGGAATATGCGGAACTGGGGTAGGCACGCTCGTGGAAACCTCTGGTGCAATTTCTGCAAGCCTTCTACTTCTTCTTTGCATGTAGGTGAATGTCTAGCTCTCGATCTTCCAGTATATGGCCTGCCTAATATCGTTTTGGTGAAACAACCTAGGGGCCAAAGAATATTTTCTGGAGAGGGAGAGAAAAAAAACGTTTGGTATTTTTCACAGAGAGGAAAACCCTAGAAAAAAAAAATAACGTTGTTTTCTTTTCTCCTGTTTAACCTAAATAAAACCCTAGGTTAAACTGGATTGGGCCATTGGACTCTTAGTTTAACCTTTTGGGCTTAATTAATTATTCTAACTAAAACCAAATAAATGGCCCAATTAATAATTAATTTTCCAGCCCAAATAAACTAGTCCAATTAATTAAGCCTATATTAGTTTAGTCCCAGGTTAATCTTTAATTATTCAAACTGGGCTAAAACCCTGAATAATTAATTAACTCACTAAATTGATTTAATTAATTCTCTCTCTCCATGGACCATTATTTTAATCTAGCCTAATAATTAAATCAGGCTACTTAAATAAAATAAATTCCATTTAATTTAAGATCAATTCTTTAGCCCGCATTTAATTAGGACTCACGGTCTATACTGGGGACCAAAAGACACACCGCCTTAGCTACTAAAATGACCAAAATACCCTTGCCATATAAATAGTTGTATTTTACATTTTAAATATTTCCTAATATCACCATAAAGAAATATTGACCCCAAGGACAATGCTGCGTTAGCAAAGTCTCCGACCTACAGGTGAAATGACTAAAATACCCCTCTACACATCGCCATACATTTAGAGAGGAAGAAGTGTACTAACACCCCTCTAAATGACATATACCATTCTTAAGCTTCTAGTCCAATAATACACGACTTCCTAGAGTGTTTCTGCTTTCCAAGGGAGCAACCCTAAAGCAAATATCCAAGTCATGTTTCCCAGGGTCCTGGACATTTTAGACCATTCGGACAACCACAATGGGCGATATAGTGCAGAAACTATCTTGTACAAGTCTGTCTTAACTAACTAGTCACACATACTCAACATGCAAGTATATTGGCCCTACGATAGAACCTCAACTATAGCAAATCAAAGTATATGCTTCCAGCTTCGCCAGACCACCAACTCATACTCAAGTTGTAGAGTAATAGTCCACATTATAGCGGTAGTAGTCGATGTTTCTATCATATAGTACTTTTAGAAACCACTACTACAGGTCCTGTCCTACGTATTCGAAATACGCTTATGTCATGAAGTGAGTGGCCTACTCACTGGCTAAAGGTAAGCCATTCCCTGTTTGGAATTCATAACATAATATCCTAAACATGATGAGATTCCCAGTCTCATCAATAGGTTAAGAACAAATGTTTATATGTTAAATAACCCGTGATCCATACCTTACTGTGAAAGACCACCATTCACATGGACCACTTATTTAAACACAATGGGTCTGTTCCAAACGAAAATTGTGCACAAACAAAAAGTAAATTCACAAACAATTTCTGAAAATAAATTCTTTTATTAAAATATTCAATTTTACATCAGAAACCTAGTCTAAGAGGGCATACAATCCAACAATCTCCCACTTGCACTCTAAGACTAGGTAAGTCCATAGGTGCCCACCCCTATGGCGTCTAAGTGTCTCTTGAAGACTCTCTTAGCCAAAGGTTTGGTGAATGGATATGCTAGATTGTTTTCTGAGGTAATATGTTCCACCACGACTTCCCGTCTTTGGATGAAATCCCGAATCAGGTGGTACTTCCTCTCGATGTGTTTCCCCTTCTTGTGGTTCCGGGGCTCCTGAGATTGCGATACTGCTCCAGTGTTGTCGTAATACATCATAATCGGCCTGTCCATATGTGGTACGACTCCAAGTACTGAAAGGAATTTTCAGAGCTAAACTGCTTCCTTGGACGTCTCTGAAACTGCCACATACTCAACTTCCATGGTTGAGTCAGTAATACAAGACTGCCTGATACTCCTCCATGAAATTGCTCCTCCAGACAAGGTGAAGACATATCAACTAGTGGATTTTTTCTCATCCTTATCCGCCTGGAAGTCTGAGTCTGTGTATCCTGTAGGAACCAAAACATCAGCCCTGTAAACCAGCATATAATCTCTCATTCCCTTGAGGTACTTGAGAATATGCTTTACAGCTTGCCAATGAACCTCCCCAGGGTTTGACTGATATCTGCTAACTAAGCCCACGGCAAAGCAGATATCTGGCCTAGTACACAGCATGGCATACATGAGACTTCCCACAGCCGAAGCGTAGGGAATCCTACTCATTCTTTCCTTTTCTTTTTGAGACTTAGGACAGTCCTTCGAAGAAAATGACAACCTATGTCTGCAAGGGATTAGAGCTCCCTTGCATGAGTCCATGCTATACTTGGCCAGCATCTTGTCAATGTATGTTGCTTGGGATAACCCTAACATTCTCTACTTCCTATTTCTAAGAAGCCTAATCCCGAGAATGTAGCTGGCTTCTCCCAAGTCCTTCATACTGAATTGACTAGATAGCCAAACCTTTGTAGATAACAATATCCCTACATCATTTCCAATATGTAGAATGTCATCTATATACAGGACTAGAAAAACTACATTAATGCCTTCAAGTTTCCTGTACACGCATGGTTCATCTTCGTTTTGAATAAAACCATAAGACTTTACAGTCTCATCAAAACGAATATTCCATGCTCCCGATGCCTGCTTAAGTCCATAAATGGACTTCTTAAGCTTGCAAACTATATGTTCTTGGCCTTCAGCAATGAAGCCTTCCGATTGGGACATATAGATGTCTTCACTAAGATGGCCATTTAAGAATGCCATCTTGACATCCATTTGTCATATCTCGTAGTCATAGTGACATGTGATGGCAAGGAGGATGCGGATGGATTTAAGCATGGCTACCGGGGAAAAGGTTTCCTCATAGTCGATTCCCTCTTTCTGAGTATACCCTTTCGCCACAAGCCTAGCTTTGAAGGTTTCCACATTCCCATCCGCTCCCCTCTTTCTCTTGTACACCCACTTGCACCTAATGGGTTTTATCCCCTCAGGTGAAGCTACAAGATCCCAAACCTAATTGAGGTATATAGACTCAATCTCGACTTTCATTGCTTCATGCCAAAGATTTGCATCGGCATCAGCAATAGCCTCTCGTATCTAGTGGGGTCTTGTTCCTGATAGTCAGAGACCAGCTCAAAGGCTTCTCCAATCCATCTATTCGGAGCCCTAGACACTCTCCCACTATGACAAGGCTCCACTTGCACAGGCTCTTGAGGCTATGCCTCTTCTTGTTCCACAATCGGGTTAGAAAAATTTGATTCCGTAGATAACTTATCCTCAAGTTCCAACCTCGTAGAACCTTTAGTGGAAGTACTTTGATCATCTTCCAAGTATCTAGTATTGGTATTGACTAGCACCTTCTGCTCTTTAGGATGATAAAAGTAACCTCCTTTTGTCCCTTTTGGATAGCCAACAAAATAGCATAATTCTGATCTTGGTTCCAACTTGTCTCCCTTGACCAGTACATAAGCTGGACAACCCTAAATCCTGAGATGATTCAGATTTGGCTTACACCCAGTCCATATCTCATAAGGAGTCCTAGGTACTGACTTGGAAGGCACCAAGTTCAGAATATATGCCACTGTCTCCAGGGGATATCCCCAAAAGGACACTGGAAGAGTAGCATGAGACATCATGCTTCGGACCATTTCCATCAATGTCCTGTTCCTTCTCTCAGCTACTCCGTTCTGTTGGGGTGTTCCCGACGCAGAGAGCTGGGATACTATCCCATGATGTACCATGTAGTCCTTGAATTCACCTAGGAGGTACTCTCCACCACGATCCGATCGTAGGGTTTTAATTAATTTACCTATCCGATGCCCCACTTCAGCCTTAAATTCCTTGAACTTGTCAAAAGAGTCAGACTTGCATCTCATCAGGTAAATGTAACCATACCTCGTACAATCATCCGTGAAAGTGATGAAGTACTCAAAACCTCCCCTAGCTGGTGTAGACAACGGACCACACACATTAGTGTGAACAAGACTTAACACCTCCTTGGCTCTATCCGCCTTTGGTGTAAATGACCTCTTGGTCATCTTTCCCATCAGGCAGGCTTCACATTGAGGCCAACTTTTCAATCTCAATGAGCCCAAAGGCCCATCATGGATTAGCCTTTGAATCCTGGTTGAGTCAATATGACCCAACCTTAGATGCCAAAGGTATGAATCATTGATATTGGTCTTTTTCTTCTTAGTTAAAGGTTCAGACTGAGTGTTATTTGATTGGTTGTTAATAGGGTTTACATAAAATTTCTCCATCTCTACTGATAGAAATACCAGAATGGAAAGATACAGAATATCCTTGATTAATAAGTTTCGCAACTGAAATCAAATTCTGACGAAAACCAGGTACATATAAAATATCTTTTAAAACCACTATCTTATTACAATCAAAAATAAGATCCAACTCTCCCACTTCAAGGGCCCAAACTTATGCTCCATTACCCACTCAAAGCCCATGTTCGCCCTTCTTGAGTCTTCTTATCTTTCTATACCCCTGCAAGGAGTTACAGATATGATCAGTGGCTCCTGAATCAACAATCCAAGTGGAAGTTGGACCTACCATTGATATGGACTCTAGATAGAAAATATTACCTGTGGGGTTTTTCTTGGTTTGAAGATCTGGACACTCCTTTTTCCAGTGTCCCTTCTTACCACATTTGAAGCACTTGCCATTTGGTTTATCCTTGGGCTGGTTCTTGGGCTGAGCTGCTGCATTCCCTTTCTTCCTCTTGAACTTTTTGGGTTTAGGCCCAGTTCTTGAGGAAGAAGTCTTAGCAATCATAGCTTTTGACTACGGCTTCATGACCATCTCCGCCATCTAGAGCTCCTTCATCAATTCAGTTAAACTCATGTTCAACTTGTTCATATTATAGTTTAACTTGAACTGAGTGAAGGAGCCCGGTAGAGATTCGAGAACCATGCCAACTTGGCTCTCGGGGTCAATGACAGCCCCTAAGATTTCCACCTCCTCAAAAGCAGCAATCATCTTGAGCATATGCTCTCGGACTGATGCTCCCTCAGCCATCTTAGTGTTAACAATAGTTCGAAGAGGCTCCTGCCTTGCGAGCCGGCTCTTGTCCGCGAACATAGTAGCCAATGATTGACTGATGTCATATGCAGAAGCTATGTGCTCGTGTTTTGACTGGAGCACATTAGACATGGAGGCTAACATATAGCAACGTGCCATTTCGTCAGCCTTCTTCCACGCCTTCTCAGCCTCTCGCTCTTCGGCGGTGGAACCTTCCCTGATTACAGGGCAGGTCTCGTAAAGGACATACTTATACTCCTCAGCTGTGAGTATTATGTCCAGGTTCATTTTTCAGTCCACATAGTTTGGACCCGTTAACTTATTCTCCCTGAGAATAACGGCTAATGGACTAAAAGAACCTCCCAGCATTTTTGAAAATCGAAAAATAAAAGAAAGAATTTAGTTTGTGAAAATAAATAAAATTTGTGCACTAAAAATTATTTAGCTCTTAGGAAAACTGACATAGCTTCTTGGGAAGATTAACAGTTTCCTAAGCTAAGTGTATTAACCACCACAAATTAATTTCCCTTCTAGGTAATGATCTAGAGGATAACTCCATCGTGGGATGGCCGTTTCCTCTCATTTTCTATGGACATACCTCGCACTATGACATCCAACGTGGGCTGGCCGATCATAGTACGTGCCCCGGGTTATTAATTACATCCTTCCGTTAGATCTAGATCCTTATGGTATCCCCATCCTATACGGGTTCACTCCTAGGGTGACGCAAGGGGACCCACGATCTCTAATGAAGACCGTGATGGAAGCCGTGGGGTCGTTGGAACCCCTCTCCCACTTAGTCTTTTAAAATAAAGGTTTTCTGGAAAAATATCCTTTTGAAATTTCTATTAGGTTTTTCTTAACTCAAAAATAAAATATCCAAGTGCATTAAAATCTCTATGTCAAGGCTTATATCCTTTGAGAGATTTTTTCATGGACTAATTTTATTTAAGTTAAAACTTAATGATTTCAAAAATTTTCCAATTAAAACTTTCTAGAGACTTTGGTCTCAAGTTTATTTGACAAAATCATTTTTCTAGTCCAAAACAAAACAAAATGGCTCTCCATTTTAATTTACAAAAATATCTAAATCCAATATATTTTCTATGTCAAGGATTAAATCCTTTGAGAAAATATTCAAGGATTAATTTTTGTACAAATTAAAATAACCATTTAATTTTTGAAGAAAAATATTTTTCTTGTCAAAAGTGTTCCCAAAGACTTTGGTCTTTGAGAAAAAGCGCACATAGGTACATAAAAAAATAGCATGCCAGAAAACAGTAAACGTTTTAATGCTTTTCTATTTTTTAAACCTAAGTGCCCAACTAATAGAATTAAACACATTAATTAATTAATTAATGATCTTGTTTAATCCTAAAATCCCTTACTGATATTTTCATGCAAATATATTCTAAGAATATAAATATTGCAAAAATATTAACTTCGCCTGGTATGGACCCCAAAACAAAAAGAAAATGCAAGAAAATTACAAGGGAAAAAAATTTTTCCCATTGGTTCACTGCACCCGCCGCACAGGAACAAAACCAATCTGGTCAGCGGTCCTCAACGCCTGCCGCACTGGAACGTCCGCCTCATGGACCATCCAAGCCCGTGACCCACCCCGGTGCCGACCCACGTTCTGTTCCACGACCCGCTCACAATTGCCGAATTGCAGTTTGCAATTCATTTTCACCGCACAGCCGAGCTGGGTAGCACTGAGCCAAGCCACCTTGCTTGCTCCAGGCATATGGACTGCTGGCGGCTCGGCTCACTGAGCAAAGCCGATGAACAGTTCTTCTGCATCAAAATTCCAGTGCGATTCTTTCTGCATTTTTTCTTCACTGTTTCTCTTCTGCGATGGTTTTTGCTTGCTTTTTACCTCCGATTTCAACCCAAAATCAATAAAACCAAAAACCAACAAAAGCCTATACCCATTAAAGTTGGGTTTACAAGATTTATTCTTGGAAAAAACAGTGAATTACAAAAGCCTATACCTCAATCCGAGAGGTTTAACAAGCCATCTATCCATACCAAAATACCAGCGAAGGATCACAGTTAATCACACATAACTGTCCAATTTTATTAACTAGCATACAGGCTTCCTATATGTGCAAATATCTTCATTCTCTGATACCAATTGAAGATAAAATTGCGAGCGAAACATAGTAAAAAACCAACCAAGGAACAACGAAAAAACGTAGCACACCTGCGTGAAGAAGGAAAAAGGGAAAAAACATAATTTTTCCCCCTCATTACCTCTTCTTGTCCTCAAAATCGGCTGAACTGGAATATGCGAAACTGGGGTAGGCACGCTCGTGGAATTTCTGGTGCAATTCCTGCAAGCCTTCTTCTTCTTCTTTGCATGTAGGTGAACGTCTAGCTCTCGATCTTCCAGTATATGGCCTGCCTAATATCGTTTTGGTGAAACAACCTAGGGGCCAAAGAATATTTTCTGGAGAGAGAGAGAAAAAAAACGTTTGGTTTTTTTCACAGAGAGGAAAACCCTAGGAAAAAAAAATAACGTTGTTTTCTTTTCTCCTGTTTAACCTAAATAAAACCCTAGGTTAAACTGGATTGGGCCATTGGACTCTTAGTTTAACCTTTTGGGCTTAATTAATTATTCTAACTAAAACCAAATAAATGGCCCAATTAATAATTAATTTTCCAGCTCAAGTAAACTAGTCCAATTAATTAAGCCTATATTAGTTTAGTCCCAGGTTAATCTTTAATTATTCAAACTGGGCCAAAACCCTGAATAATTAATTAACTCACCAAACTGATTTAATTAATTCTCTCTCTCCATGGACCATTATTTTAATCTAGCCCAATAATTAAATCAGGCTACTTAAATAAAATAAATTCCATTTAATTTAAGATCAATTCTTTAGCCCGCATTTAATTAGGACTCACGGTCTATTCTGGGGACCAAAAGACACACCGCCTTAGCTACTAAAATGACCAAAATACCCTTGCCATATAAATAGTTGTATTTTACATTTTAAATATTTCCTAATATCACCATAAAGAAATATTAACCCCAAGGACAATGCTGCGTTAGCAAAGTCTCCGACCTACAGGTGAAATGACTAAAATACCCCTCTACACATCGCCATACATTTAGAGAGGAAGAAGTGTACTAACACCCCTCTAAATGACATATACCATTCTTAAGCTTCTAGTCCAATAATCCACGACTTCCTAGAGTGTTTCTGCTTTCCAAGGGAGCTACCCTAAAGCAAATATCCAAGTCATGTTTCCCAGGGCCCTGGACATTTTAGACCATTCGGACAACCACAAGGGGCGATATAGTGCAGAAACTATCTTGTACAAGTCTGTCTTAACTAACTAGTCACACATACTCAACATGCAAGTATATTGGCCCTACGATAGAACCTCAACTATAGCAAATCAAAGTACATGCTTCCAGCTTCGCCAGACTACCAACTCATACTCAAGTTGTAGAGTAGTAGTCCACATTATAGCGGTAGTAGTCGAGGTTTCTATCATATAGTACTTTTAGAAACCACTACTACAGGTCCTGTCCTACGTATTCGAAATACGCTTATGTCATGAAGTGAGTGGCCTACTCACTGGCTAAAGGTAAACCATTCCCCGTTTGGAATTCATAACATAATATCCTAAACATGATGAGATTCCCAGTCTCATCAATAGGTTAAGAACAAATGTTTATGTGTTAAATAACCCGTGATCCATACCTTACTGTGAAAGACCACCATTCCCATGGACCACTTATTTAAACACAATGGGTCTGTTCCAAACGAAAATTGTGCACAAACAAAAAGTAAATTCACAAACAATTTCTGAAAATAAATTCTTTTATTAAAATATTCAATTTTACATCAGAAACCTAGTCTAAGAGGGCATACAATCCAACACTTTGTGTTTGATGAGAATGAGTATATTTTACGATCCCCCTATGTGCACTATAGCTCTTTTGTGCCTGCTCTTGAGTTATATTATATCATTTTACTAGCAAAACTGTATGAACTATACAGATATCTCCTAAATAAACTTTTGGGTGATCATCGCAAACTACTTAAAATAATCCTGAGCCGATGATGGGGGAACCGCTTGTGGAAGGTCCCCACCTTGCAACTTTGGGCCACCCCATATTCCAAACCTTCCAAAAGGTGGCTGATACTATCCAACAGTTGACTGAGATTATCACTAGAGTCAATAAGAATACTGGAATAAATGAGAATATGAGTAGGAGAAATGGAAATGAACTTCAGGGTATGAGTCGGAAAAGACTTGGAGACCCCAATGGTAAAAGAAAGAAAAGATACAAAGAAAGGGAGCCCTAAATAGAGGATAACCCTCCTTTGGATGCTCTAATTGTGGAAAAATAGGGCATAAGAGATCCAATTACCCTCACCCTCGAAGGATAGAAGGATAGAGTTGACCAGGAAAGAAATAATCAGGGGCAGAGGTCAGGACTAGAAAGGGAGAACCTAGGATAAGTTTCTATCTCAAGACCTAGACCTGCTAAATCACAAGTGAATGTTCAAGTTGTTGCATTGGAAAAGATGGATAATCATGCCACAGTAGTGGAAGGTATGCTCTTTATTTTGAATCATAATGCTAAAATATTGGTAGATCCCAATTCTATGCATTCCTTTGTTGCCAATTCATTTCTTGATGCTATGGGGAAAAAAGGGGAAGAAACTTCATTACAAAGTGATTGTTAGTACCACATTAGGACAATGAATGAATAGTGAGAGAATGCATAAGGAATGTAAGACTTTGGTAGAGAATGAAATTTTGGGAGGAGATTTGATAAATCTGCTCATAGAGGATTTTGATACTATTTTGGGCATGGATTGTCTATCTCAGCATCATGCTTAAGTTGACTGTAGACATAAGGTAGTACATTTTCGTCGGTCTGGAAAACCTATATTAGAATTTATAAGTGAGACTGGAAGGGAAATTAATGCTTTTATATCAGGACTCAAGGACTGAAAGATGATTAGAAAAGGGTGTACTGGATACTTAGCTTATGTTCTTATTGTGAATGAGTATTTAGATATTTTTTCAGCAAAATTGAAAGAGTTACCACTGGAGAGAGAAGTAGAAGTATCTATTGATTTGGTGCCATCGGCAAAATCAATTTTAAGAACTTCTTATAAAATGGCACCTATCGAATTACAAGAGCTTAAGAAACAAGTACAAGAATTAATGAAGTAAGGGTTTATTTGACCAAGTATTTCATCGTGAGGAGCACCTGTGTTGTTTGTTAAGAAGAAAAATGGGTCATTACGGATGTGTATAAATTATTGAGGGTTGAATGCAGTGACAGAAAAGAATAAATATCCATCTCCTATGGTTGATAAATTGCTTGATCAGTTACAAGGAGTAGGGTGATACTTAAAGTTAGAATTTAAGGCAAGGATATTACCAAGTATGGAATCGGGAGAAATATATACCAAAAACTGCATTGAACACATGATATAGGCATTTTGAGTTGGTAGTGATGTCCTTTGGTATTACTAAAGCTCTGTTGTTTTCATGGACTTAATGCACTAGACGTTTCAGCCTTACCTAGGCAACTTTGTTGTTATATTCATAGATGATATCTCAATGTATTTTAAGAATCCTCAAGAGTATGAATAACATCTTCACAAAGTATTAGTATATGTTGAATCCAATAAGTGTGAGTTTTGGCTACAAGAAGTAGCATTCATGGGACATATAATATCCAAAGATGAGATTACAATAGATCCAATCCTGCGAAAGTTGATGCAATGTTGAATTGGAAACGTCCCGAGACTCCAGCTAAAATACAAAAGTTTTTAGGATTAGCAGGATATTATTGGAGATTTATTAAGGGATTTTCTAAGATAGCTTCACCTTTGATTCAACTCACCCAAAAGAAAGTTCTTTATATTTAGATCGAGAAGTGTAAGAGAAATTTCCAGGAGCTAAAGAAAAGGTAAGTTCTGCTCTTGTTTTAGAATTGCTGATGATGGAGAAACTATATGAGGTGAACATAGATGCATCAAGAAAGGATTGAGAGGAGTATTGGTACAAAAGAAAAAGGTGATAGCTTAGATCTCTAGGAAACTGAAACCCCAAGAAGAGAATTAACCTACATATGACCTGGACTTAGCCACTATTGTGTCTGCCCTTAAAAGGTGGAGACATTATTTGTATGGAGTTGAGTTTGAAGTTTTCAACGATCACAAAAGTTTGAAGTATGTTTTTACTCAAAAAAATTTGAATATGAAACAATAGCAGTGGATGAAATTTCTGGAAGAATTCCGGTGTCCAATTAAGTATCATCTTGGGAAGGCAAACACCATAGTAGATGCCCTTAGTAGGAAGGTGAATTTATTAGCTCTTCGGATGTTACAAGTCCCAGAATTGGAAACATTTGCCATAAATGGAGAAATAAGGCTGAGTAATATTTCCATTCAACCTGCTTTCTTGCAACAATTGAAGGAAAACAAGATAAGGACAAAGAGTTGCAAAGGTTAGTGCAAAAAGAGGTAAATAAAGGAGGAGATAAGTTTCGAAGGGACAGTAATGGAATTATCTATTACCGAGATCGGTATTGTATCCCGGAACGGTCAGCGATGAGGTAAGATATTTTAACAAAAGTACATCGGAGTAAGTATACCATTCATTCAGGAGAGATAAAGATGTATCATGACTCGAAATGGCATTGTTGGTGGATTAGTATGAAGAAGGATATTTCAGACTTTGTAACTTGATGTTTAATTTATCAGCAAGTGAAAGCCGACATGCAACGGCTTGGAAGGTTACTACAACCATTATCTACTCCATCATGGAAATGGGATGGAATTATTATAGATTTCATTACAGGATTACCCATGCCAGTAGGACAGCAAAATAGTATACAGGTGATCGTGGATTGACTAACTAAGTTTGCTCATTTGATCCCCATTAACTAACGAAATTTCCTAGAGAAGTTAAGGGAAATCTATATGGAGGAAGTAATCAAACTACATAAGTAAGCTCTAGCATTGTGTTAGATCAAAATCCTAAACTTGCCTCGGAGTTGAGTTAAACTGCAATAGAGATATGGGACGACATTAAAGTTCAGTATAGCAGTGCACCCATAAGCAGATGGATAGACTGAACAAGTAAATAGAGTTTTGGAAATCAAGTTGAAGGCCTATGCTTTGGATTTTGGAACTAAGTGGATTGTTAATTTAGCGTATGCAGAATTCACATACACTAATAGTTATCACTCAACAATTGAATGGCCCCAATTGAAGCTCTATATGAAGGGAAATGTAGGCTAGGACGAAAGACAGATGAATAAGATGCCTTCGATCCTGAAAAGTTCGACAAGCTGTGGAGATGATCAAAATCAAGTTGGAGGTGGTTCAAAGTAGACATAATAGTTATACGGATCAACATAAGAGAGATTTGGATTTTGCGAAAAGAGTTCGCATATTCTTGAAGTTGACTCCACAACGACAATTGGGAATTAAATGGCCAAGAAAAGGTTGGCACCCAAGTACATTGGACCATTCCCTATTATCGAGAGGATTGGGAAGGTGACTTATCGATTAGAGTTACCAATAGAACTTCAAAGTATTCCCGATGTATTCCATGTTGCCCAACTTCAAAAAATACGTTGCCAATCTCGCTCACATTTTAAATAAAAAGTCTATTGAGATGACTCCATGCTAAAAGTATAAGGAAAAGCCTATTAAGATATTCGAGGATACTGTAAAGAGTGTGTGGAATAAAGAAAATTTCACTCGTAAAAGTATTGTGGAATCATCATCCAGGGCAAGATGCAACTTGGAAAATGGAAGTGAAGATGTTGAAAAGTATCTACAATTATTCCAAGTATAAGCCAATTTCGAGGATAAAATTTTTTATTAGGAAGGAATAATGTAATACCCCGCATTTTTTACTTTCGATTAGCTACTATTTGTCATACGATGAGAATCTGTATCAATGGCCAGAATAAAAGATGACCAGTGTAACGAGACGAATATTTAAGTATCATAATATACTGTCAGGACCTGGATGTAATTATTGAATTTGTTCTACCCGGATCCTAAATCTTTGAAAGGCTACTATTATTTAAAAAAAAAATAAGAATTTGAGGGTACGCTGATAAGAGAAATTGACCAGTGCAATGAAATGCACATTTAGGTATAAATTATGCTATCTGGGTCGCTGGGGGCATTTTAGTCATTTTAACCGCACCCGTGACTTTGACCATAAATTTGACCAAACCAAGAAGGAATTGAAGAATTTAAGTATTAACAATGGATTCGGTAGAATTTTTAAAGTTGAATAGTGAAATAAAACATTTTCTCGATTCGGACCCGATTTTGGTCATTTCTGGGAAAAATTAGAAATGCAGGTCAAACTTGGACATGTGTGTGAAACCCCAGTCAAAAATAACCTTAGAGTGAGGGGGTTGGGATGCATATCATAATTTATTGCATGTTTAAATATATTTTTAAATGATTTTCTATGCTTTGGATTTGAGTTTTATTGTCTCGAAGGCTTGGTTGTGAGTATTGCTTGAGAAGGGCAAAATAGTAATTTTTGCTTGAGGTGGAAAAAGGGAGACAACTTGAGAATTGAATAAGAAAATATTTTTTTTTTAGGGAAAATAAGAACAAGAGTTGTTGTAGTTTAGTGGTTAGAACCTTAGAATTATTTCTTGAGGTCTTGGGTTCAAATTCCATCATAGAAGCTTTAACTTGGTTAAATTTTCTTTTTGCTTGGGAAGTATCATTTTTGGCCTTAGTGGTGTTTGGAGTAGGGTAGAGATGTTGTCCTATGAGAGGCATGATAGGAGTCTTCAAATCCTACTCATTTGTACTACACAAAATTCCTAAGAGGAATTCATTTCCTCTTGATCCTTAATTTTCCTATTTCTCAATTCATTAATTTGTTCAAATTGTTCTAGCCAATTTCTTTCCAGAAATTCCAGTGAAGTGTTGTGGCTTTGTAGAATCAAAATGTCTTAGTGGAAGACATTTTATGGTCTGAAAATGTGGAGGAGATGTGAAATATTCCAAGGGGATAAATCCCTTTAGTGAACTTTCTAAAAATTCATTCTAGCTAGGTTCATCTTCCTTCTTGGAATGAACTGAAATTTTCCAGCTTTTTGTGCCTTCAAGTTGTCAAAACTCTTAGCTAATATTCCCTCCTAAATACTTCCAGAAAAATGGCCTTTTGGATCAGCTTGCAACCTGAATTTCTCTGACCATTTTCGGACTGCACAAAGTTCGTGCAAAACCAGAAAAATCCCTGGGCAAATCGCAGCTTTGGAGGTCCGAAACCAAGCTGTTTTCTTCCAGTTTTTGTTTAGCACCTTTGCCATGTTTTTCTTCCATGAAGAAGGTTGGAAACCAGCCTTTAAAACCCCTGAAACTCCCCTTCAAAACCTCTGCAAATCGGCTGGAAAGATGGCAGCTAAAACTGCCCAGAAAAAAAAAATTCCAGCCTTGCGAAAAATATTGTGCAATAGTTTTTCCAGCTTTGTTTCCTAATTCTCTCCTAGCCAAAACTCCATCCTTTTTATGCACAAACCACCCTTAAACCCCCATTAACTGAGCTCCATTATCCTCCCTAAGTTCTGCACACAAAAATCCAGTCATGGCTGCCAGAAAATCTCTCCAACAAATCTCTGCAATCATGCTTGATTAGTTACCAAAATTCCAGCCACCATAATTTAGAAACCTTCCATAAAATGTTCCTCAAACAACCAGAATTATTCCTCACCATTTCACTCCATCTTTTCGGCCACCATTACCCCTCTTCAATCAGCTTTCATCCAGCAGAAACACTGCACAGAAATTCGGCCATGGCAGACTTCCAAAAGCTCTCCAAGAATCAAAGATATTCTTGAATATTTAGTTTCCAAATTTGCTTCTCAAAAATATTCTTCAATGATTCCAACAACTACCCTTTCCTTTTCTATTTCAAATCAGAGAATCACCTTCCTAAACCCTACAGAAATTTCGGCCAGCCCTAATCTCTTCCGAATTTCAGAAGCCTCCATCCAAAAACTCTCTATTCCCTTCAACCTTCAAGAACACACAACACACCAAGAACACCTACTTCTTCCTTTCACCTAATACCTATCCAAATCACTTCAAAATACTTCTAAAAACTCCAGAATTCATCTACTCACTGCCGTGAGTCCATCAACACCATTTTGAACATCAAACTCCAAAATCCAACTTGCTAGTTTGGATAAAAAACCAGAAATTTTGTGAAGGCTCAAGAACACCATCAAGGTAGGTTTGTTCTAACAACTCCATCTTCTCTAATCGTGATCTCTAATGAATATATATATGAATAAACCCACTAATGGTCTCTCTCTCTCTCTCTCTCTCTCTCTCTCTCTCTCTCTGGCCAAATCTCTCTCCTCCTTGGCCGGATGGTTTCTTCTCCAATGGTCATGCTTCCTTCACCTTCTTTGGTCGGATTTAGACATCTAGGAGTTGAGACTTATTCAAAACTCCTTCAAGGGAATTCATCAAGCAAGTAAGCTTTCTTTTAACCTTACTTTTAATTCTAGATTCATGTCTCTAGGATGATGTTGATAGAAGGTGGATTGTGGATAGTATTTGAGTATGTATTGTTGAGATTGAAGAATGAATATATGTATGAATATGAAGGAGATGGGATTTATGCAAGGATAGATTATCTTGGTTGATTGTATGATGATTTGAGGTTTAATGCATGCCTCCATGATTAAGTATGCTAGAGATTATGTCACCTTTGGTGAATAGGATTTATATTCATGTTGGATTATTGAAGCCATGATCATATTTATGCTAGTAGGGGTTAGATCATGTCTTGATAAATTAAGATCCATCCTTGTATGCATGATTTGGATGATTTGATGAATTGAAGGATTGTATATGTTCATGATTGTGAATAGCCATAGAAATATGATCATGATCTAGTTGTCCCTAAGCTAATTTTTATTTCATGAATAAAATATTTAATGATATGATTTTGCTAGTAATTTCGAAAAAACCCTAGGAAGGGTGGATTTGGATTATTATATATATAAAGGATATTTTAGTCAAATAAATAATAGTTTTGATAGAAAAATAAAATATATCGATATTATATAAAAATAATGAAATCAACTAAAGCCTTTTTTTTTTTTTGAAATAATCATAATTAGTAAAATACTTATTATTAAAATTTAATTATTATCTTTTAATCAAAACCTATTAAAACTTATTTATTATTTTCCAAGCAAGGCTCATTAGAATTCATTTTCAACTAACTTTAGTTATCAATTATTTTCTAACAGCTAAATTATTAATAAATCATTATTTTTCCTAAAAACCACCTAAGACTCTTCATCAAATAAACTCTAAATTTTCTTAGAAATATTTAAACCTTTAACTTATTAGTACTTATTTCCCAAAACATTAATTATTTTAAATATCAAATTATCCTTAGCTTATAAACCTATTTACTTATTGTTTGGCCTTAAAGCTTGGGACACTAGGATCATGATAGTAGTAAGTTGAGTTGTTTAAATTGAAAAAGTGAATTTTGGCTTAAGTTTGATTGTGGTTTGTATTTGCCCATGCGGGGTTAGGTCAGCAGTTGGAGACCTTTTTATTGTGAGCAAGAATCAGGTAAGCTCCTGCATAAAACCTGATTGATGAAAAGTGTTTAATTATGGCAAGCCAAATGTAGAGTGCATGGACACTCATCTTTGTAAAGGCAATTGAGGATTGTCTCCTGTCTTATTTCCGTCAAACAAATTATTTGAAAACCAATAAGCAGATTTATTCAAACTCAAAACTCTTTCTAAAACTGATTTTGACAAAGACTTTGGAAACCCTTAATTCCCATGTTCAAGTGGAACAATGTTTTGTTCGTTTTTTTCCCAAGTGGGATATGTTACGTTGAGTACTTAATAAGGGTGAACTACTGGGCTAGTCTTTGAGGGGTTAGGGTAAGTCTCTCAGTAGGTGGCCACCTCTGAGGGATAAGTCCTTCCCGGATAAGACGACAGTCCAGTAAGTCATGCCGGTCCGAGCTAGCAGTGTTCTTTTTCAGTCAAGTGACTGTGTTTTGCCGGAATGGACACCCGGTTGTTGTTTGGGTTTAGAGAATGAGGAGTATCTTGCCCAGTAGGCCGATCACCTACTTTTGTCAGTCTGCACAAAGTGTGGCATTCTGACCGGCGGTATGCACAAAGTGTGGCATGCTGACCATCCGGTTATGGGGCCCAACGTGTGGTAACCCATAATCGTTTCTTTCGAGTGGTTGATTTTAAAAATTATGTATGGCTGGAAATGCCAAAACACCACTCTTGTTTTTTACTGATGTTTATTGGTTGCCAGTGATCTCTTATAAAGAATTTTATACTTTGCATTCACGAACTGTTTTCACTGAACACCCAAAGCACACACGAACTTACTAAGATTTCTGTCTCACCACCATTTTACCATGATTTCAGGTCGATCCTGCTATGGGGATGAGTAGCTAGATTATACCTGCTTTGGAAGATTTTCTGATGATTTATTCTTGTGTAATGTTTTGGGGAGATGAGAGTGGATAAATTTTATTACGGATTTATTTTTGGTATTTTGGGATTTATTCTTGGATTGATATTTATTTTGGGATGTAATAAATTTTAAGTTCAAGTATCATTTATATTCCGCTATTTCATTTATGTGACCTAGTTATAATGACCCCTGTCCTTTGGACGGGGCGACATCCCCGGCCCTGGCAGGCCTAGGTAGCGGGGTGTTACAAGTGGTATCAGTGACTAGATTTAGGCAATTATTGATAGTATTTGTGCTATTTCTTTAAGTCTAAATCTTTTTCTAACCTATCTTGTTGATGCTATGGATGGTTAGACTGCTTAAGACAGCGAGGAAAAGGCAGCAGTGGCACCCGCCTATCCCTCTAGACCCGGAGGACCTTCCAATTACCTAGCCTGCCCCTCAGCTAGTTATCCCCATGGAGGATAACAGTGATGATGAGGTTTTCCCTATGGAGGATAACAATGATGATGAGATTAACCCTATGGAGGATAGCAGTGATGACGAGGTCCAGATCATTGAGCCACCCCTAATTCTAGTGATTGACATAAGCTCAGATAGTGAGGATGAAGTGATGATAGTGGAGCCTGAACCCCACCCTCCTAATCCCGAGATGGACTTAGCAGCAGATAGCGATGACCCGGGGGAGATAGACTATGAGTCTCCGCCTAGGCCTTCTTTCCTTCCTTCTTCTAGCCGAGTGGAGCCCGGGGAGAGTTCTAGGGGCCCTAGGAAGGAGCCAATGGGGGGATTTGCTAGCGGGGATGGGGTAGATTTTTCCAAGACCTCTGGGGGATGGTTGTATGAGGCTAATGATGAGGGTTCTGATGAGGATTAGAGGACTAGGAGTTCTTTTGATTTGGATGTTTATTTGTTTACTATTTTTTTTCGAGAACTTTTATGACAAGGATTTTTAATTCTACTTTCTATCAAATTTTGAATTTATACAAGTCTACTTTTGAAAGAGAATTTATTCCTTAGCTAAAATTTACATCCGCTTTCTGTTTACATCTATTTGACTATGCATGCAAGTACAACTAAAATGATTTGACCCTTAAATGCATACACTTATCATCTGGGGTATGGTTTAGAATGGCACCCAAGCGTCGTGCAGCTGTAGCAGGTGGAAGAGTTCCAGAAGTTGATCAAGTGGCACCGAAAGTAGAAACAGCTCAGCTACAAGCACCCAGCCAGGGTGAACGGAATGGTCTGAATATGGGATCGAGGTCTGAAGTTCCAGTTGATGTGACCATGGGCCAGGCATTCAGCAAGATGGACGAGATTTTGCAATCAATGACCGAGCAACGAAACCTAAGGGGTGAAGATGAGGCCTTAGAGAGGTTCCTGAAGTCTCAGCCGCCCGCCTTCCTGGGCGAAGCGAAACAGGATCAAAAGGTGGAGCAGTGGGTTGAACAGTTGGAGGACATATTCGCGACGCTCCAGTACACCGAGGAGCCGATGGTTAAGTTTGCAGCTTTTCGATTGAGAGGACCAGCTCGAGCGTGGTGGCAGCGGGTCCAAGACGACTGGGAGATGGACGAGCAGGAATGGACGTGGTCCAACTTCGTGGAAGCCTTCAGGGCGGAGAACATTCCACAGTGTATTGTGGAGAAGCGAGAGGACAAATTCCAGAATCTGAGGTAGGGAAGCATGTCGGTAGCCCAGTACGCGGCCCAGTTCACTCAGTTGTCCAAGTACTGCAAGCGATTGGTAGATACCGAGCAGAATAGGACGAGGTAATTCGTCAAGGGGCTGAGACCGGAGTTGAGGAGAGCATTGGCACCTACCCCGCCGACAACCTATTCGGGGGCTATAGACGCAACTACTCAGACGGAAAATGAGGATCACAGCAAGATGGCAGTAAAACCCTTCCAGCCACAAGGACAATTCCCAAGACCGCAACCCCACAAGCTGTTGGATTGTATACCCTCTTAGACTAGGTTTCTGATGTAAAATCAAATATTTTAATAAAATAATTTATTTTAAAAATTTGTTTGTGAATTTACTTTTTGTTTGTGCACAATTTTCGTTTGGAACAGACCCATTGTGTTTAAATAAGTGGTCCATGTGAATGGTGGTCTTTCACAGTAAGGTATGGATCACGGGTTATTTAACACATAAACATTTGTTCTTAACCTATTGATGAGACTGGGAACCTCATCATGTTTAGGTTATTATGTTATGAATTCCAAATGGGGAATGGCTTACCTTTAGCCAGTGAGTAGTCCACTCACTTCATGACATAAGCGTATTTCGAATACGTAGGACAGGACCTGTAGTAGTGGTTTCTAAAAGTACTATATGATAGAAACCTAGACTACTACCGCGACAGCGTGGACTAATACTCTACGACTTGAGTATGAGTTGGTGGTCTGACGAAACTGGAAGCATATACTTTGATTTGCTATAGTTGAGGTTCTATCGTAGGGCCAATATACTTACATGTTGGGTATGTATGACTAGTTAGTTAAGATAGACTTGTACAAGATAGTTTCTGCACTATATCGTCCCTTATGGTTGTCCGAATGGTCTAAAATGTCCAGGGCCCTGGGAAACATGACTTGGATGTTTGCTTTAGGGTAGCTCCCTTGGAAAGTGGAAACACTCCAGGAAGTCGTGGATCATTGGACTAGAAGCCTAAGGATGGTAGATGTCATTTAGAGGGGTGTTAGTACACTTCTGCCTTTTTAAATGTACGGCGATGTGTAGAGGGGTATTTTAGTCATTTCACCTGTAGGTTGGAGACTTTGCTAATGCAGCATTGTCCTTGAGGTCAATATTTCCTTATGGTGATATTAGGAAATATTTAAAATGTAAGATACAGCTATTTATATAACAGGGGTATTTTGGTCATTTTAGCAGCTAAGGCGATGTATCTTTTTGGTCCTCGGAATAGCTCGTAAGTCCTAACTAATTTTGGGTTGAGGAATTGGTCTCAATTCAAGAGGATTTTATTTTATTTTATTTTATTCAGAAAGTCTAATTTATTATTGGACTGGAATAAAATAAATAAATAAATTAAAATAGGAGTTGAGAGAAATTAATTATCTAGTTTAATTGGTTAATTAATTATTCAGGGCCTAGGTCCAGTATGAATAATTAGGAAATTATCCGGGGCTTAAACTAGGAGAAATAATTAATGTTTAATTATTTATTAGGTTATTTATATAGGCCCAAGAAATAAATAATTAAAGATTAATTATTATGGTTCATTTGGGCTCATTAATTATTTATTAGGTTGTTTATATAAGCCCAGGAAATAAATAATTAATGTTTATTATTTTGGGCCTTTTGGGTCCAAGAAAAATAATAAATATTTTTCTAGCCCAATAGCTTGGATCTTAGGGTTTTTTTCCAGATACGGTTAAAAAGAGTTTAGGGTTAGGCAAAACTGATTCTCAGGATAACATCCGGGTGTTTTGAAATCCTGGGGATATGTTTATCAGAGATGGAGAAACCTAGTTTTGGCTAACCAATAAACTAGTCTTTGGTAGGGGAAAACCCTAATTCCCAACACAATACACAGAGAACTCACGTCTCTCTCTCCGCTCTCTCTCACGTCTCCATTTTCTTGTTGTTCTTCTTGGACTTTGCTAACCAATAGCAAGTGAACCAAGGAGAATTGAGACTATTCCTCTTCACCATAGTGTTCACCAACTAGAGTATAGGCAGAGGAATATTCCGAGAGCTGGAAAGCCTGGCGTTGATGCAAACAAGGCGAAGTAGAAGGCTAGCGGGTGTTCAACCGGAAGCTTCTTCAAGTGGGCGAAGCGAGGCGATTCCAGTCATTCAATCCACTCCTACTCAATCTAGAAGGGTTAAGGAGCGCAAAGGTATGATCTTCACGCTTCCGTATGGCCTCTAAGGCTTGCGGTTTATTTTTCTCTCCGTTTTTTAAACCGTGCATGCTCCCCTGTTTTCGTCTCCCTCAATGTGGTATCAGATCCACTGGTTTTTTTATCAATATAGGGAGCATGGTAGTTAATAAAAATGGAGAAGATGATTATACCTATGATCCTTCGCTGTTTTGGTATGGGATAGGCTTGATGTAAGCTTCACTGTTGAAGCATAGGAGCCCTCTGTAAAATTTTTTGGCTTTGAAGTTTAATCGTGTAAACCCAATTTAAATGGGTATAGGCGATTGTGTTTTTGTTTTAGATGTTTTTTGTAAGTAAATATGTCCAAAAAAGCCAAAGAAGACTGGAAAAATCGAAAAGAAGAAGTTTCTGAACTTTCGCGCGTGGACAGAAGAAAAACGAAGAAGAAATGTACTGTTCCTAAGCCGCGACCTAGCCGAGCCGTTTGAGCCGAGCCGACTCTGTGCGTGTGTCTGGAGCCGCGTTTGTGGAACCGCGAAGCCGAGCCGTACTGTAGCCATCCAAGCCGAATTCAATTTAAAGTTGCAATTCAATTGCAACAGCTTCGTGGGTCGTGGAGCGGAAAACGGATCAACACGTGGGTCATGCAGCAGAGAGGCGGCGGGTCATGGGCGCGGGTTCTCGGGTGGGTGGATCGGCTTCGCTGGTCGTGGTTGCTAGCGATCCGGTGCGGTGCGGTGCACAGCGGCCGCAGTGGACCGCAAGGCATGCGGGCGTGGATCTGGTGCGGCTGGTGCACCGGAGCGCTATGAGCCGACAGAGCAATTGGGGCCTGATCTGGTGCATCGGGTGCACGTGGGCCTGCAACTATTTTTTTTTGCAATTTTTTTTTATTTTTTCCCCTTTTTCGTTTTGGGTCTCATACCAGGCGAAGTTAATATTTTGCAATATTTATATTCTTGGAATATATTTGCATGAAAAATATTAGCAAGGGATTTTAGGATTAAACAAGATCATTAATTAATTAATTAATGTGTTTAATTCTATTATTTAGGCACTTAAGTTTAAAAAATAGAAAAGCATGAAAACGTTTACTGTTTTCGAGCATGCTATTTTATATGTACCTATGTGTGCTTTTTCTCAAAGACCGAAGTCTTTGGGAACATTTTTGACAAGAAAAATATTTTTCTTCAAAAATTAAATGGTTATTTTAATTGATACAAAAATTAATCCTTGAATATTTTCTCAAAGGATTTAATCCTTGACATAGAAAATATAGTGGATTTAGATATTTTTGTAGATTAAAATGGAGAGCCATTTTGTTTTGTTTTCGACTAGAAAAATGATTTTGTCAAATAAACTTGAGACCAAAGTCTCTAGAAAGTTCTAATTGGAAAATCTTTTGAAATCATTAAGTTTTAACTTAAATATAATTAGTCCATGGAGAAAATCTCTCAAAGGATATAAGCCTTGACATAGAGATTTTATTGGACTTAGATATTTTATTTTTGAGTTATGGAAAAACTTAATGGAAATTTCAAAAGGATATTTTCCAGAAAACCTTTATTTTAAAAGACTAAGTGGGAGAGGGGTTCCAACGACCCCACGGCTTCCATCACGGTCCTCATTAGAGATCGTGGATCCCCTCACGTCACCCTGTGAGTGAACCCGTATAGGATGGGGATACCATAAGGATCTAGATCTAATGGAAGGATGTAATTAATAACCCGGGGCGTGTACTATGATCGGCCAGCCCACGTTAGAGGTTATAGTGCGAGGTATGTCCATAGGAAATGAGAGGAAACGGCCATCCCACGATAGAGTTATTCTCTAGATCATTACCTAGAAGGGAAATTAATTTGTGGTGGTTAATACACTTAGCTTAGGAAACTGTTAATCTTCCCAATAAGCTATGTCAGTTTTCCTAAGAGCCAAATTATTTTCAGTGCACAAATTTTATTTTGTTTTCACAAACTAAATTATTTCTTTTATTTTCGATTTTCAGAAATGGTGGGAGGTTCTTTTAGTCCATTGGCCGTTATTCTCAGGGAGAATAAGTTAACGAGTCTAAACTATATGGACTGGAAAAGGAACCTGGACATAATAATCACAGCTGAGGAGTATAAGTATGTCCTTTACGAGACCTGCCTTATTATCGGGGAAGGTTCCACCGCTGAAGAGCGAGAGGCTGAGAAGGCGTGGAAGAAAGCTGACGAAATGGCACATTGCTATATGTTAGCTTCCATGTCTAATGTGCTCTAGTCAAAACACGAGCACATGGCTTCTACATATGACATAAGTTAATAATTGGCAACTATATTTGCAGACAAGAGCCGGCCCGCAAGGTAGGAGGCTCTTCGAACTATTGTGAACACTAACATGGCTGAGGAAGCATCAGTCCGAGAGCATATGCTCAAGATGATTGCTACTTTCGAGGAGGCAAAAATCTTAGGGGCTGTCAATGACCTCGAGAGCCAAGTGGATATGGTTCTCGAATCTCTACCGGGCTCTTTTACTCAATTCAAGTTAAACTATAACATAAATAAGTTGAACATGAGTTTAACTGAACTGATGAAGGAGCTCCAGATGACGGAGAAGGTCATAAAGCCGCAATCTAAGGCCATGATTGCTAAGGCTTATTCTTCAAGAACTGGGCCTAAACCTAGAAAGTTCAAGAGGAAAAAGGGGAATGCAGTAGCCCAGCCCAAGAACCAGCCCAAGGACAAACCAAAGGGCAAGTGCTTCAAGTGTGGGAAGAAAGGACACTGGAAAAAAGAGTGTCCAAATCTTCAGGCCAAGAAAAACCCCACAGATAATGTTTACTATCTAGAGTCCATATCAATGGTAGGATCAACTTCCACTTGGATTGTTGATTCAGGAGCCACTGATCATATCTGTAACTCCTTACAGGGGTTTAGGAAGATAAGAAGACTCAAGAAGGGCGAACATGGGCTTCGAGTGGGTAATGTAGCACAAGTCTGGGCCTTTGCAGTGGGAGAGCTGGATCTAATTTTTTATTGTAATACGATAGTGGTTTTAAAGGATATTTTATATGTACCTAGTTTTCGTCAGAATTTGATTTCAGTTGCAAAACTTATTAATCAAGGATATTCTGTATCTTTCCATTCTGGTATTTCTATCAGTAGAGATTGAGAAATTTTATGTACTGGGCACATGTATGGAAATCTGTTCTTTTTAAACCCTATTAGCAACCAATCAAATAACGCTCAATCTGAACCTTTAACTAAGAAGAGAAAGATCAATATCAATGATTCATACCTTTGGCATCTAAGGTTGGGTCATATTAACTTAACCAGGATTCAGAGGCTAATCCATAATTGGCCTTTAAGCTCATTGAAATTGGAAAGTTAGCCTCAGTGTGAATCCTGCCTGATGGGAAAGATGACCAAGAGGTCATTTACACCAAAGGCGGATAGAGCCAAGGAGGTGTTGAGTCTTGTTCATACTGATGTGTATGGTTCGTTGTCTACACTAGCTAGAGGAGGTTTTGATTACTTCATCACTTTCACGGATGATTATACGAGATATGTGTTAGAATTCGTAGACTTCTAAACGCGAAAAACATCCACGAATCCCTCCCGAGGACCCAAGTAAACGATTAAAAAGATCTAAGGTTTAAGAATTACCTCTGGTTGCTGTAATCGAAATCCTCCGATTCTGATTGCGCTGTTGCATGTTCAATCCGAACAATCACCAGACGCTGCAATATGCGAACGTCCTCTATCGGATACACACCGCGAACTCACTCGATACCCGGGGAGTGCTAGTGCTTAGGGTTTGAGAGGTTTTTTTTTTTTCTTTTTTGGTAGAGAATGGCACGAATGTTCTCAACCGAAAATTGGACTATTGAAAAGACAGCTAGGGTTTTTTTAAAAACCCCCGAACCTCTTAGAGTCCAACCCTAATAATATCTTATCATATTCTAATTTAAATTCAAATTAAATTAAAACTGATATGATAAGATTCTGTCATTATCTCGGTAATTTAACTAATTAATTTACCGAGTCAGATTCTTATAATCTGGACATCATCCAGATACATCGAATGTGGACATATTTCCAGATTCATTGTATCTGGTAAATTTTCTAAGTACGATTAACTTAGACATATTTCCAGATTCATCGAACCTGGTCGCCAGAAAAATAACCTAACAAGTTCGCTTATTGTGTGACCCTATAGGTTCATTTAACACTGGCAGTGTGCCTAAATCATATTTAAATGGCCCACAAGTTATAAGCGGTTTCTAGCAAAACATTATAACTATCCAGGTTAAATGAAGATCGGTGATCTCTCTGAACCAAACCATAATTTTATATTTAGTCCTTTTGTCACACGATATCCAGACTAAACATAAGGCACGGAGCATGTCATCCTTATTAAGCTTAATCAATTATTTCTTGATTTTATAGTAGACTGTTCAAACAAATGATATCAATATCTTAGATTGATATATTTGAGCACGGCCATGCATTTTTAACAGTCTAACTTATCAAGGGGCCCATGGATATCTCTCCCATTACTGAGAGGGACAAATTCCTTCACAATCAATCATATTCCTCTCCTTGATTTATTCTATATCCAACAGTAGTCTAATTTATTATATGGTTAAAGACAATTTTAGACAATGTCAAAATATAGAATTTATCAAGTAGGAAACTATGATGAATTTAGGTCGAAGGACTTTCAATATTATTATGGCTAGAAAGTACTTATGACATATTCCATGAAGTACTCTCACAGTGGGTCATGTCCAATACAATGTTCTCTAACATTTATTTATGTCTTGACTCGATATCACAAATATCTATGGCCAGTAAAACATAGCCATCAAGTCACAAACATACTAATCTTAATTTATTATTATTCCAATAATAATAATCGATTAGGGACAGTTTTAGAATAGTCATTGTATTCATTGTAGGGTTTTACTATCAAGTCACGTACTTGATGACCAACAAAACAAAACTCACTATTCATGGAAAGGAAAGCCTCATATTATTATATAAAACATAATGACAATAGTATAAGTACAAATTGACTCTAGGGCATATCCCCAACAGTATGGTTACATTTACCTGATGAGACGCAAGTCTGACTCTTTTGACAAGTTCAAGGAGTTTAAGGCTGAAGTGGAGCATCCAACAGGTAAATTAATCAAAACCATACGATCGGATCGTGGTAGAGAGTACCTCCTAGGTGAATTCAAGGACTACATGGTACATCATGGGATAGTATCCTAGCTCTTTGCGCCGGGAACACCCCAGTGTTGGGGATATGCCCTAGAGTCAATTTGTACTTATACAATTGTCATTATGTTTTATATAATAATATGAGGCTTTCCTTTCCATGAATAGTGAGTTTTGTTTTGTTGGTCATCAAGTACGTGACTTGATAGTAAAACCCTACAATGAATACAATGACTATTCTAAAACTGTCCCTAATCGATTATTATTATTGGAATAATAATAAATTAAGATTAGTATGTTTGTGACTTGATGGCTATGTTTTACTGGCCATGGATATTTGTGATATCGAGTCAAGACATAAATAAATGTTAGAGAACATTGTATTGGACATGACCTACTATGAGAGTACTTCATGGAATATGTCATAAGTACTTTCTAGCCATAATAATATTGAAAGTCCTTCGACCTAAATTCATCATAGTTTCTTACTTGATAAATTCTATATTTTGACATTGTCTAAAGTTGTCTTTAACCAGATAATAAATTAGACTACTGTTGGATATAGAATAAATCAAGGAGAGGAATATGATTAATTGTGAAGGAATTTGTCCCTCTCAGTTATGGGAGAGATATCCATGGGCCCCTTGATAAGTTAGACTGTTAAAAAAATGCATGGCCGTGCTCAAATATATCAATCTAAGATATTGATATCATTTGTTTGAACAGATCTACTATGAAATCAAGAAATAATTGATTAAGCTTAATAAGGATGACATGCTCCGTGCCTTATGCTTAATCTGGATATCGTGTGACAAAAGGACTAAATATAAAATTATGGTTTGGTTCAAAGAGATCACCGATCTTCATTTAACCTGGATAGTTATAATGTTTTGCTAGAAATCGCTTATAACTTGTGGGCCATTTAAACACGATTTAGGCACGCTGCCAGTGTTAAATGAACCTATAGGGTCACACAATAAGCGAACTTGTTAGGTTATTTTTACGGTGACCGAGTTCGATGAATCGGATGATATCCAGATTATAAGAATCGACTCGGTAAAATAATTAATTAAATTACCGAGATAATGACGAGAATCTTATCATATCAGTTTTAATTTAATTTGAATTTAAATTAGAATATGATAAGATATGATTAGGGTTGGACTCTAAGAGGTTCGAGAGTTTTTTAAGAAAACCCTAGCCGTCTTTCAATAGTCCAATTTTTCGGTTGAGAACATTCGTGTCATTCTCTACCAGAAAGAAAAAAAAAAACCTCTCAAACCCTAGGCGCTAGCACTCCCCGGGTATCGAGTGAGTTCGCGGTGTGTATCCGATAGAGGACGTTCGCATACTGCAGCGTCTGGTGATTGTTCGGGTTGAACGTACAACATCGCAACCAGAATCGAAGGATTTCGATTACAGCAACCAGATGTAATTCTTAAAGCTTAGATCTTCTTAATCATTTACTTGGGTCCTCAGGAGGGATTCGTAGATGTTTTCCGCGTTTAGGAGTCCACGAATCCCAACAGTGGTATCAGAACAACTTGCTAAACGATTAGGTTGATTTATCTGTATTAATCGTATTGTTGAATACATGTATAATATGTATATATGAATTTAACGGGTATGTATCAGCATGTTCGCATGATTATGATTTTAGAATACTTAGCATGCAGACTGTCTGAATTAGGTTTAATGTATGCATCTTAGTCGCCTGATCAGACCAGCTTAGTTGCAGATTGTCTATAAATTGGTCTGTTTTAATATGATATGGTATCGTAAGCATGCTATCCATCGTTCTATATTTGCGAATTGCTTTTATTAATCGGACACGATAATATGTTATCTGTATAAATATGATCAAAAGAACGCATATTGTCTGTAATATGAATTTTCACGGCGATGGTTATTAAGGGGTCCGAACGTTAATTTGATAAATTTTTGGAAATCGGAAGGCAAAATCTCATTCAATAAGAGTAGGAAAAATCGTTTTTCCTTCCGCGGGGGCGCTGCCCCCTTGACCCCTGCCTGCTGACCGGCCAGCGGGACCTCCGCCAGGGGCGCTGCCCCTTGGACCCCGCAGGGGCGTTGCCCCCTTGGAACCCCAACTAACTGTTCGTTGTGTGTTATTCGTCAATGTTTTTGATTATAGTTGTGGATTATTTTGAATAGTGCATAGCATGGCTCGTTTTATCCCAATGTGATTGGTTGGTTACATTATGGTTGTTTTAAGTTTTAATTTTTAAATACGGCCTGCGTGTCGTTTTTCATTGTTGTAAAATTGTACTGTTTTCCTAGAACATGAATTATTTTAATTTACTATCCAATGTAAAAGAAGACGGCAGTCGACATTTACAACCAAGGAGGAGTATGCTCAAGGCATTAGAGAATGCTTAAGGAGTTCATATACCTAGATTGACCACCTTGATCTTCACTTTGCTCGTGATGATCAACATAGGTTATGGGCCATGCTATGTCACTTTTATTTATGTCTTGCATGCATATTTGATATGTTTATTTCCTGCTTACTACAATCCAATCAAATTTTTTAAGAAAAAAAATTTAAGTGTTAAATGCCTTCCAAAATCAAACACTTGTTATTACTTGGATCATCATATGGTCATTCCTACCAAAGTAGGATGCTTTTGATTATCTTAGTGAGATAAGATGGAAAATAGTTTTCCATATGTTTGATATGGTTTGACTTAACTGGGCTATCAAAATGGTTTTGGGCCTAGGGCATTTTATGAGATATTTTTAGCCGGGACATTTGATGTCTATCTCATTTAAAATTAGAATTTTATTTAATTATAAGATTAAAGCCAAAGCTTACTTATGATTAAAACAAAATATTTTTCCCCACTACGAAACATCAAAATGTTGAAGTTTCAAAAAGTTTAAATGCTTTTAGTGGGAGTTTTTCGTTAGAGTCTCAAAAATTAATTACTTTGCATATTTTTGTATGTAGATAATGGCAACAAACGGTTGGAATAATTCATTGCGATACGTGGCTTGAGAAAGACAAGCTTAGTGGGACTAACTTTCTTGATTGGGCACGAAACTTAAGAATTGTTCTTAAGCAAGAAAAAAGGCTCTATGTTCTTGAAAATCCTATTCCCCCTGCTCCGATCAAATAACGCCTCAAAAGCTGAAAAAGATGCTTATAGTAAGCACAAAGATGACTCCAACGATGTTACTTGCCTCATGCTAGCAACCATGAACTACGAACTTCAAAAACAGTTTGAAGAAGCGGAGGCATATGACATGATTGTGCATCTCAAGGAAATGTTCCAAGAGCAAGCACGACAAGAGAGATTTGAAACTCACAAGGCGTTAAATGCATGTAAGATGGTTTACGGCACCTCGGTAAGTGCTCATGTCCTTAAAATGAAGGGCTATCTAGATCATCTTGATAAGCTTGGTGCTCTGTTAATCATGACATGGCCACGGATTTGATCTTGGGCTCTTTACTGTTGAGTATGACCGGTTTGTCATGAATTTTAACATGCATAATATGGAGAAATCCATTGCTTGAATTGCATGGGATGCTAAAACAAGCTGAACTGAACATTAAGAAGAATACTCCAAGTGTTCTAATGGTTCAAAAAGGGAAAGGCAAAAAGAACAACCAAAAGGGCAAGGTCATGGCTAGTAAGGGTAAGGACAAGGCAAAGTCCAAGTTCAAGCCCAAACCTAAGGCCAAGACACCAAAGGAGGAGCTTGCCACCATTGTGGAGAACAAGGACATTGGTTAAGAAATTGCAAGCTCTATTTGGAAGCAAAGAAAAAGAAGGGCGGTGAGGCTGCAGCTCAGGTATTTATGTTATTGAAATTAATTTATCTACTTCGATTCATGGGTATTGGATACCGGTTGTGGATCTCACATTTGTGTAAATGTGCGGGGTCTAAAAGGAGTAGAGCCTTGGCAAAAGGCGAGGTGGACCTACGAGTTGCGAATGGAGCAAAAGTTGCTGCGATAGGCTGTAGGAACTTTTGAATTAATTTTGCCCAGTGGGCTTGTTTTAGAAGCTGAACAATTGTTTTTATGTTCTTGCTATGAGTAGGAATATTATTTCAGTTTCTTGTTTGGATTTAGAAGGTTTTGAATTTGTTATTAGGAATAACATTTGCTCCATTAATAAAAACGGCATTTTTTATGGAGATGCTTCATTATCGAATGGGCTTTATATTCTAAATCTTCGTGGATCTTCGAGACATGTCTATCTATAATATAAATACTAAGAGATTGAAATCCAATGATTTAAATCGAGACTTACTTACGGCATTGTCGTTTGGGCCATATAAATGAGAAACGCATAACAAAGCTTCATAATGATGGGCTTCTAAAATCGTTTGATTTAGAATCTTACGAGACATGTGATTCTTGTTTATTAGGCAAAATGACTAAAGCGCCTTTCAAGAGACAAAATGAAAGGGCAAGCTGATTTATTGGGCCTAATACATGCGATGTATGTGGACCAATGAATTCACTCGCTAGAGGAGGATTTCGATACTTCATTACATTTACGAGATGATTTCAGCGAGATATGGCTACCGTATACGATGAAACACAAATCTGAATCGTTCCGAGAAATTCAAAGAATTTCAAAATGAAGTACAAAATCAACTTGGCAAAAGTATCAAAACACTTCGATCGGATCGAGGTGGTGAATACTTAAGCCACGAGTTTGACGAGCATCTTAAAAATTGTGGAATTATTTCCCAATTAACTCCACCGAGGAACACCTCAATGGAATGGTGTATCCGAACGGAGAAATCGGACTTTATTAGATATGGTTCGATCAATGATGAGTCAAACTAATCTTCCAATCTCCTTTTGGGGTTATGCCCTGGAGACTGCTGCATTCATACTAAATCGAGTTCCATCTAAATCGGTTCGAAAAACGCCATATGAGATATGGATTGGGAGACAACCTAGTTTGTTATTTACGAAGATTTGGGGTTGTGAAGTTTATGTAAAGCGTTTATTATCCGATAAACTTGCACCTAAATCGATAAATGCATATTTGTGGGGTATCCTAAAGAAACTAAAGGATATCAAGTTTTATCTCCCAAAAGAAAATAGAGTAATTGTTGCTCGAAATGGATTCTTTCTTGAAAAGGAATTTATTTCCAAAAGAATCGATGGGAGTAAAATACATCTTGATGAGATTCAAGGACCACAGTTAGTGCCTGAACCTCATCAAGATGAGATTCAAGAGCTACAATTAGTGCCTGAACCAAATAATGAATCTCGATTAGATGGCTCACAAGTCCAAGATGAGCCCACATCTATAGAACAAGGACCTCGAAGATCCGATAGGGTTCGTCAACAACTCTGAGAGATATGGATTTCTCATCATCGACGATCACAATGTGGAGCTTATGGTTAATGATGAGCCCACTTCCTATCAAGAAGCCATTAAGAGTTCTGACTCTAGAAAATGGTTAGAGGCTATGAAGTCTAAGATGCAATCCATGTATGATAACCAAGTTTGGACTTTGGTTAACCCACCTAAAGGTTCAAAAACCATTGGGTGTAAGTGGGTTTTCAAAAAGAAAACAGACATGGAGGAAATGTGCATACTTACAAAGCACGATCGGTAGCAAAAGGTTATAGACAAACTCATGGTATAGACTATGATGAAACCTTTTCACCAGTTATAATGCTTAAATCTATCAGAATTCTTCTTGCCATAGCAGCATATTATGACTATGAAATTTGGCAAATGGATGTCAAAACCGCGTTTCTTAATGGAAACTTACTCGAAGATGTGTACATGACACAACCTGAGGGTTTTGATGATCCTTTGAATTCTAATAAAGTGTGCAAGCTTCAAAGATCCATTTATGGATTGAAGCAAGCATCTCGAAAGTTGGAATCTTCATTTTGATGAAGCAATTAAAGAATTTAACTTTATCAAAAATGAAGATGAGCCTTGTGTCTATAAGAAAACAAGTGGGAATGCAATAGTCTTTTTGGTACTTTATGTTGATGATATCTTACTCATTGGAAATGACATCCCAACTCTACAAAGTGTAAAGACATGGTTGGAAAATTGTTTCTCAATGAAAGACTTAGGTGAAGCTGCCTATATTCTAGGTATAAGGATCTATAGAGATAGATCTAGAAAGCTAATTGGACTAAGTCAAAGTGCATACATTGACAAGGTGCTGAAAAGGTTCGGTATGCAAGACTCTAAGAGAGGATTCTTGCCAATGTCACATGGCATTAAGCTCGACAAAACTCAAAGTCCTTCTACGAAGGATGAAGAAGAGCGCATGAACAAGATACCATACGCTTCCGCTATAGGGTCTATCATGTATGCCATGTTATGTACTCGACCCGATGTATCATATGCATTGAGCATGACAAGCGAGTTCCAGTCAAATCCTCGGAGAGGCACACTGGACTCGTTGTCAAGAACATACTAAAGTACTTAAGAAGAACTAAAGATATGTTCTTAGTTTATGGAGGACAAGAAGGCGAGCTAGTTGTAAATGGTTACACTGATGCTAGTTTTTAGTCCGACATAAATGATTATAGATCGCAATCAGGTTTTCTATTTTGTTTGAATGGAGGTGCTGTAAGCTGGAAAAGTTCAAAGTAAGACACCGTGGCCGATTCTACTACAGAAGCTGAGTATGTAGCTGCCTCAGCTACAGCTAAAGAAGCAGTTTGGATTAAAAAGTTCATTACAGAACTAGATGTAGTTCCTAGTATTGTGAACCCAGTAGATCTCTATTGTGACAACAATGGAGCCATTGCACAAGCTAAGGAACCAAGATCACATCAGCGATCCAAACATGTACGTAGACGTTTTCATCTCATTCGAGAAATTGTTGATAGAGGAGATGTCAATGTATGCAAGGTGCCAACTGATGACAATGTTGCAGATCCACTGACAAAGCCTCTCCCATTGTCTAAACATGATAGTCATACCAGAACAATGGGATTACGGCTTATGCCAAATTGGTCTTAGTGCAAGTGGGAGACTGTTGGGGATATGCCCTAGAGTCAATTTGTACTTATACAATTGTCATTATGTTTTATATAATAATATGAGGCTTTCCTTTCCATGAATAGTGAGTTTTGTTTTGTTGGTCATCAAGTACGTGACTTGATAGTAAAACCCTACAATGAATACAATGACTATTCTAAAACTGTCCCTGATCGATTATTATTATTGGAATAATAATAAATTAAGATTAGTATGTTTGTGACTTGATGGCTATGTTTTACTAGCCATGGATATTTGTGATATCGAGTCAAGACATAAATAAATGTTAGAGAATATTGTATTGGACATGACCCACTATGAGAGTACTTCATGGAATATGTCATAAGTACTTTCTAGCCATAATAATATTGAAAGTCCTTCGACCTAAATTCATCATAGTTTCTTACTTGATAAATTCTATATTTTGACATTGTCTAAAGTTGTCTTTAACCGAGATAATAAATTAGACTACTTGTTGGATATAGAATAAATCAAGGAGAGGAATATGATTGATTGTGAAGGAATTTGTCCCTCTCAGTTATGGGAGAGATATCCATGGGCCCCTTGATAAGTTAGACTGTTAAAAAAATGCATGGCCGTGCTCAAATATATCAATCTAAGATATTGATATCATTTGTTTGAACAGTCTACTATGAAATCAAGAAATAACTGATTAAGCTTAATAAGGATGACATGCTCCGTGCCTTATGCTTAATCTGGATATCGTGTGACAAAAGGACTAAATATAAAATTATGGTTTGGTTCAAAGAGATCACCGATCTTCATTTAACCTGGATAGTTATAATGTTTTGCTAGAAACCGCTTATAACTTGTGGGCCATTTAAACACGATTTAGGCACGCTGCCAGTGTTAAATGAACCTATAGGGTCACACAATAAGCGAACTTGTTAGGTTATTTTTCAGTGACCAGGTTCGATGAATCTGGATGATATCCAGATTATAAGAATCGACTCGGTAAAATAATTAGTTAAATTACCGAGATAATGGCGAGAATCTTATCATATCAGTTTTAATTTAATTTGAATTTAAATTAGAATATGATAAGATATGATTAGGGTTGGACTCTAAGAGGTTCGAGGGTTTTTTAAGAAAACCCTAGCCGTCTTTCAATAGTCTAATTTTTCGGTTGAGAACATTCGTGCCATTCTCTACCAGAAAAAAAAAACCTCTCAAACCCTAGGCGCTAGCACTCCCCGGGTATCGAGTGAGTTCGCGGTGTGTATCCGATAGAGGACGTTCGCATACTGCAGCGTTTGGTGATTGTTCGGGTTGAACGTACAACATCGCAACCAGAATCGAAGGATTTCGATTACAGCAACCAGAGGTAATTCTTAAAGCTTAGATCTTCTTAATCATTTACTTGGGTCCTCGGGAGGGATTCGTAGATGTTTTCCGCGTTTAGGAGTCCACGAATCCCAACACCCAGCAGAACGGAGTAGCTAAGAGAAGGAACAGGACATTGATGGAAATGGTCCGAAGCATGATGTCTCATGCTACTCTTCCAGCGTCCTTTTGGGGATATACCCTGGAAACAGTGGCATATATTCTGAACTTGGTGCCTTCCAAGTTAATACCTAGGACTCCCTATGAGATGTGGACTGGGCGTAAGCCAAGTCTGAATCATCTCAGGATTTGGGGATGTCCAGCTTATGTACTGATCAAGGGAGACAAGTTGGAACTAAGATCAGAATTATGCTATTTTGTTGGGTATCCAAAAGGGACAACAGGAGGTTACTTTTATCATCCTAAGGAGCAAAAGGTACTAGTCAGTACTAATGCTAGATACTTAAAAGATGATCAAAGTACTTCCACTAAAGGTTCAACGAGGTTGGAACTAGAGGAGAAGTTATCTACGGAATCAACGTCTTCTGACCCGATTGTGGAACAAGAAGAGGCACAGCCTCAAGAGCCTGTGCAAATGCAGCCTCGTCGTAGTAGGAGAGTGTCTAGGGTTCCGGATAGATGGACTGGAGAAGCCTTTGAGCTGGTCTCTGGCCATTAGGAACAAGACCCCACTAGATACGAGGAGGTTATTGCTGATGCCGATGCAAATCTATGGCATAAAGCAATGAAAGCCGAGATTGAGTCTATGTACCTCAATCAGGTTTGGGATCTTGTAGCTTCACCTGAGGGGATAAAACCCATTGGGTGCAAGTGGGTATACAGGAGAAAGAGAGGAGCGGATGGGAAGATGGAAACCTTCAAAGCTAGGCTTGTGGCGAAAGGGTATACTCAGAAAGATGGAATCGACTATGAGGAAACCTTTTCCCCGGTAGCCATGCTTAAATCCATCCGCATCCTCCTTGCCATCGCATGTCACTATGACTATGAGATATGGCAAATGGATGTCAAGACGGCATTTTTAAATGGCCATCTTAGCGAAGACATCTATATGTCCCAACCGGAAGGCTTCATTGCTGAAGGCCAGAAACACATGGTTTACAAGCTTAAGAAGTCCATTTATGGACTTAAGCAGGCATCGAGAGCATGGAACATTCGTTTTGATGAGACTGTAAAGTCTTATGGTTTTATTCGAAACGAAGATGAACCATGCGTGTATAGGAAACTTGAAGGCATTAATGTGGTTTTTCTTGTCCTGTATGTAGATGACATTCTACTCATTGGAAATGATGTAGGGACATTGTCATCTACAAATGTTTGGCTGTCTAGTCAATTCAATATGAAGGACTTGGGAGAAGCCAGCTACATTCTCGGGATTAGACTTCTTAAAAATAGGAAGCAGAGAATGTTCGGGTTATCCCAAGCGACATACATTGATAAGATACTGGCCAAGTACAGCATGGACTCATGCAAGGGAGCTCTAATCCCTTACAAACATGGGTTGTCATTTTTTTTGAAGGACTGTCCTAAGTCTTAAAAAGAAAATGACAGAATGAGTTGGATTCCCTACGCTTCGGTTGTGGGAAGTCTCATGTACGCCATGCTGTGTACTAGGCCAGATATCTGCTTTGTCGTGGGCTTAGTTAGCAGATATCAGTCAAACCCAGGGGAGGTTCATTGGCAAGCTGTAAAGCATATTCTCAAGTACCTCAAGGGAATGAGAGATTATATGCTGGTTTACAGGGCTGATGATTTGGTTCCTACAGGATACACAGACTCAGACTTCCAAGTGGATAAGGATGAGAGAAAATCCACTAATGGATATGTCTTCACCTTGTCTGGAGGAGCAATTTCATGGAAGAGTATTAAGCAGTCTTGTATTGCTGACTCAACCATGGAAGCTGAGTATGTGGCTGCTTCGGAGGCATCCAAGGAAGCAGTTTAGCTCCGGAAGTTCCTTTCAGAACTTGGAGTCGTTCCACATATGGACAGGCCGATTGTGATGTATTGCGACAACACTGGAGCAGTATCGCAATCTAATGAGCCTCGGAACCACAAGAAGGGGAAATACATCGAGAGTAAGTACCACCTGATCCGGGATTTCATCCAGAGACGGAAAGTCGTGGTGGAACATATTATCTCAGAAAATAATCTAGCAGATCCATTCACCACCTTTGGCTGAGAGAGTCTTCAAGAGACACTTAGAAGCCATAGGGGTGGGCAACTATGGACTTACCTAATCTTAGAGTGAAAGTGGGAGATTATTGGATTGTATGCCCTCTTAGACTAGGTTTCTGATGTAAAATCAAATATTTTAATAAAAGTATTAATTTTAAGAATTTGTTTGTGAATTTAATTTTTGTTTGTGCACAATTTTCGTTTAGAACAGACCCATTGTGTTTAAATAAGTGGTCTATGTGAATGGTGGTCTTTCATAGTAAGGTATGGATCACGGGTTATTTAACACATAAACATTTGTTCTTAACCTATTGATGAGACTGGGAACCTCATCATGTTTATGTTATTATGTTATGAATTCCAAATGGGGAATAGCTTACCTTTAGCCAGTGAGTAGTCCACTCACTTCATGACATAAGCGTATTTCGAATACGTAGGACAGGACCTGTAGCAGTGGTTTCTAAAAGTACTATATGATAGAAACCTAGACTACTACCGCTACAGCGTGGACTAGTACTCTACGACTTGAGTATGAGTTGGTGGTCTGGCGAAACTAGAAGCATATACTTTGATTTGCTATAGTTGAGATTCTATCGTAGGGCCAATATACTTGCATGTTGGGTATGTGTGACTAGTTAGTTAAGACAAACTTGTACAAGATAGTTTCTGCACTATATCGCCCCTTGTGGTTGTCCGAATGGTCTAAAATGTCCAGGGCCTTGGGAAACATGACTTGGATGTTTGCTTTAGGGTAGCTCCCTTGGAAAGCAGAAACACTCCAAGAAGTCGTGGATCATTGGACTAGAAGCCTAAGGATTGTAGATGTCATTTAGAGGGGTGTTAGTACAATTATTCCTCTCTAAATGTACGGCGATGTGTAGAGGGGTATTTTAGTCATTTCACCTGTAGGTCGGAGACTTTGCTAATGCAGCATTGTCCTTGGGGTCAATATTTTCTTATGGTGATATTAGAAAATATTTAAAATGCAAGATACAACTATTTATATAGCATGGGTATTTTGGTCATTTTAGCAGCCAAGGCGATGTGTCTTTTTGGTTCTCGGAATAACCCGTAAGTCCTAACTAATTTTGGGTTGAGGAATTGGTCTCAGTTCAAGAGGATTTTATTTTATTTTATTCAGGAAGTCTAATTTATTATTGGACTGGAATAAAATAAATAAATTAATTAAAATAGGAGTTGAGAGAAATTAATTATCTAGTTTAATTGGTTAATTAATTATTCAGGGCCTAGGTCCAGTATGAATAATTAGGAAATTATCCGGAGCTTAAACTAGTGGAAATAATTAATGTTTAATTATTTATTGGGTTATTTATATAGGCCCAAGAAATAAATAATTAAAGATTAATTATTATGGTTCATTTGGGCTCATTAATTATTTATTGGGTTGTTTATATAAGCTCAGAAAATAAATAATTAATGTTTATTATTTTGGGCCTTTTAGGTCCAAGAAAAATAATAAATATTTTTCTAGCCCAATAGCTTGGACCTTAGGGTTTTTTTCCAGATACGGTTAAAAAGAGTTTAGGGTTAGGCAAAACTGATTCTCAGGATAACATCCGGGTGTTTTGAAATTCCGGGGATATGTTTATCAGAGATGGAGAAACCTAGTTTTGGCTAACCAATAAACTAGTCTTTGGTAGGGGAAAACCCTAATTCCCAACACAATACACAGAGAACTCATGTCTCTCTCTCTCTGCTCTCTCTCACGTCTCCCTTTTCTTGTTGTTCTTCTTGGACTTTGCTAACCAATAGCAAGTGAACCAAGGAGAATTGAGACTGTTCCTCTTCACCATAGTATTCACCGACTAGAGTATAGGCAGAGGAATATTCCGAGAGCTGGAAAGCTTGGCGTTGATGCAAATAAGGCGAAGTAGAAGGCTAACGGGTGTTCAACCGGAAGCTTCTTCAAGTGGGCGAAGCGAGGCGAGTTCAGTCGTTCAATCCGCTCCTACTCAACCTAGAAGAGTTAAGGAGCGCAAATGTATGATCTTCACACTTCCGTATGGCCTCTAAGGCTTGCGGTTTATTTTTCTCTCCATTTTTTAAACCGTGCATGCTCCCCTATTTTCGTCTCCCTCACAAGCGCCCCGCCAACCACTAATGGCAGAACCAGGGGAAGCAAGCCCGGACAGCACCGAGTGGACCTGCCCTGAATCTCCCATCATGCAGGCAGTGTGGAAGGAAAGGCCACACCGAGAGGAATTGTTGGTCTAATGGTGGTGAGAGAAAGTGCTATTACTGTGGCGACCCGAACCACCTGAGGAACACCTGCCCCAAATTGCATCGAGTCAGGCAAGGAAACCCGGCTCAGAACCCAAGGCCCAACCGAGCCAACCCTACGGGAGCATCCGGGAGTGGAGCGCCAAAGCCGCAAGTGAAGGCCAAGGTGTTCGTTCTCAACATAGAGGAAGTTGGGTCCGATGCAGCGGTGGTGGAAGGTACGTTCACTATTCAAGGACGTTCCGTTAATGCTTTGATTGATCCTGGCTCTACTCATTCCTATATAAACAAGTTGTGTACATGTCATTTGGGTTGGGATGGAGTGGAGCTACCTTTCATTTTAGAGGTAAGCACACCTCTAGGGAAAATGGTGCAAGCGGATCGGTATGTAAAGTTAATGTGGGGAGAGAAAGTTTGGAGGGGGATTTGATAGTGTTAGACATTGAGGATTATGACTTGATCTTGGGAATGGACTAGTTAGCCAAGCATGGGGCTAGGGTAGACTGTAAAAATAAGACAGTCCAATTCGTTAGGCCAAGATGTGATATATTGGAATTTAATGGTAAGATGGTGAAAGAATGTAAGTATTTGATTGCAGGGGCTAAAGCCTGGAAATTATTAAAGCAAGGGTGTCAAGGGTACCTGGCTTACGTGATAAACAAGCCAAAGGACCAGTGCACTTTGGAAGACACGGAAGTAGTGAAGGATTTTCCCGATGTGTTTTCGGCAGAGCTTGATTCTCTACCCCCTAACCGAGAAGTGGAATTCACCATCGACTTAGTTCCAATAGTGGAACCAGTATCGTGGACTCTATACCGGATGGCACCGGCTAAGTTGAAAGAGTTGAAAAAGCAGTTGGAGGAGTTAGCGAGTCAAGGTTATATCAGGCCGAGCACGTCACCCTAGGGAGCTCCTGTGCTATTTGTAAAGAAGAAGGATGGAACTCTGAGGCTATGCATTGACTACCGAGGGTTGAATAACTTGACGATCAAGAACAAATATCCCCTACCGTTGATTGACGAACTATTTGACCAGTTGCAAGGATCCAATTGCTACTCTAAGTTGGATCTGAGGCAAAGGTACTGCCAAGTGCAGATAAGAAAGGATGATATTCCTAAGACAGCCTTCAACACTAGATATGGACACTACGAATTCGTGGTGATGCCATTCGGGGTGACTAACATTCCAGCAGTATCTATGGACCTGATGCACCGAGTATTCCGACCTTATCTGGACAAGTTCGCGGTGGTCTTTATCGATGACATTTTGATCTACTCCAAGAGTCCGAAGGAACATGCAGAGCATCTGAAGCTCGTACTGGAGAAGCTTCGGGAGCACAAGCTATACGCCAAGTTCAGCAAGTACGAATTTTGGATAGACAGTGTGGCATTCCTTGGCCATGTAGTGACCAAGGAGGGAATCAAGGTGGACCCGGCAAAAGTTGAAGCAGTATCGGACTGGAAGCAGCCGGAGAGTATCACTGAGATCCGGAGTTTCTTGGGACTGGCTGGTTACTACTGAAGATTTATCAAGGGATTTTCAACACTTGCATCGCCAATGACCCGATTATTGCGAAAGGATGTTCCATTTGTGTGGAACAAGAAATGCGAGAAAACTTTTCAAGAACTGAAGTGCAGACTGATGTCAGCACCGGTATTGAGTCTACCGGAGGAAGGGAAACCTTACGCACTATATACTGACGCTTCAAAAGAAGGACTGGGAGCAGTGTTGATGCAGGACCGGAAGGTGATTACTTACGCTTCTCTGAAGCTGAGACCTTATGAAGTCAACTATCCCACTCATGATTTGGAGCTGGCAGCTATAGTGTTCGCCCTAAAGAAATGGCGACACTACCTGTATGGAGCCGAATACGAGGTATTCACCAACCATAAGAGTCTGAAGTATATCTTCACCCAAAAGGATCTGAACTTAAGGCAGCGAAGGTGGATGGAATTCTTAGAAGAATATTGTTGCCCGATCAACTACCATCCCGGGAAGGCCAACGTGGTGGCGGACGCCCAAAGCAGAAAAGTTGGGATGGCCAGGTTAAGGGTGCAGGAAAAGCAAGCGGTGCAGGATGTATTGGACAAAAGGGTGGAAGTGCAAGACAAAGGGATTATCATAAGCAATTTGAAGTTGGTGCTGAATTTGAGAAGGGAAATCGTGGACGCTCAGCAAGGCAACGTCGAGTTTCAACTTTTCAAGGACAAGAAGCTAAAGCGGCCAGGCAGTGAATTCCGTCTAGATGAGATGGGAGTTCTACATTTCAAGGATCGGTTGTGTATACCCGGAGAGCAGCAATTAAAGGACCAAATTTTGGAAGAAGTGCACAAGTGCAAGTACGCCATTCATCCGGGGGAAGTCAAGATGTATCAAGACTTGAAGAGAGCCTATTAGTGGCCTGGACTGAAGCGAGATGTGGTCAAGTATATCTCGACCTGTCTCACCTGCCAAAAAGTCAAAGCGGAGCATAAGAAGTCAGCGGGACTATTGCAGCCATTGCCAGTACCGGAATGGAAGTGGGAAAAGGTGACTATGGATTTTGTCACCAGGCTTCCCATGTCAAGGACTCAAAAGGACGCCATATGGGTAGTAGTGGATCGACTAACCAAGTCGGCCCATTTTATACTGGTGAATGTGAGGGACTCGATGGAGAAACTGGCTCAGACTTATGTTTGAGAGATCGTCCGACTACATGGAGTGCCTTTAAGCATAGTGTCAGATCAAGACCCGAGGTTTACGTCTCGTTTCTGGGGAAAGTTTCACGAAGCAATAGGGTCAAATCTGAAATTTAGTACGACGGCGCATCCACAGACCGATTGGCAATCAGAAAGGGTGATACAGATATTGGAAGATATGCTGAGAGCCTGTGTTTTGGACTTCGGAGATAAATGGATAGAGTGTGTACCGTATGCAGAATTATCGTATAACAACAGCTACCAAGCTTTGATCGAGATGGCACCATATGAGGCTTTGTATGGGCGCAAATGTCAGGTACCGTTGTATTGGAGTTGGTCCGAAGATGGTCAAGTGAGAAAAATCGGAGAAGTATGTGTCCAAGAAATGTTGGATAAAGTGAAATTGATCAGGGAAAGGTTAAAGGCGGCACAGTGTCGACAGAAGAGCTATGCAGACAACCGGCGAAGGGAATTAGAATTTCAAGTCGGGGACAGCGTGTTTTTGAAGTTGACGCCAAACAGAGGAATTTTGAAGCATCTGAAGGGCAGGAAGTTGAATCCGAGATATTTGGGACCGTTTTCGATTAAGGAAAGGATTGGACCGGTAGCTTACCGATTAGACCTGCCAAATGGGTTGACGGGAATCCATGATGTGTTTCATGTGTCACAATTGAAGAAGTATAATACGGATCCCAGTCCTGTATTGAATGATGAACCGTTAGTGTTGCAGCCATACCTGAGCTATGTGGAGAAGCCAGTGCGAATATTGGACCGCAGTGTCAAGACTAACCAGTGCAAGCAGATACCGAAGGTTAAGATTCAGTGGGAGCACCAGGGCACGCAGGATGCCACATGGGAGTCGGAAGAGTGGGTTAAACGGAAGTATCCCGAGTTGCAATAGAGGTATGCTTAAATTCCGGGGCGAAATTCCTCTAAGGAGGGGTGGATGTGAAATCCCAGTTAAAACCAACCTTAGAGTGAGAGGGTTGGGATGCATATCATAATTTATTGCATTTTTAAATATAGTTTTAAATGATTTTCTATGCTTTGGATTTGAGTTTTATTGTCTCGAAGGCTTGGTTGTGAGTATTGCTTGAGAAGAGCAAAATAGTAATTTTTGCTTAAGGTGAAAAAAGGGAGACAACTTGAGGATTGAATAAGAAAATATTTTTTTTTTAGGGAAAATAAGAACAAGAGTTATTGTGGTTTAGTAGTTAGAGCTTAGAATTAATTCTTGAGGTCTTGGGTTCAAATTCCATCATGGGAGCTTTAGCTTGGTTAAATTTTCTTTTCACTTGGGAAGTATCATTTTTGGCCTTAGTGGTGTTTGGAGTAGGGTAGAGATGTTGTCCTATGAGAGGCATGATAGGAGTCTTCAAATCCTACTCATTTTTTCTACAAAAAATTCCTAAGAGGAATTCATTTCCTCTTGATCCTTAATTTTCCTATTTCTCAATTCATTAATTTGTTCAAATTGTTCTAGCCAATTTCTTTCCAGAAATTCCAGTGAAGTGTTGTGGCTTTGTAAAATCAAAATGTCTTAGTGGAAGACATTTTATGGTCTGAAAATGTGGAGGAGATGCCAAATATTCCAAGGGGATAAATCCCTTTAGTGAACTTTCTAAAAATTTATTCTAGCTACGTTCATCTTCCTTTTTGAAATGAACTAAAATTTTCCAGCTTCTTGTGCCTTCAAGCTGTTGAAACTCTTAGCTAATATTCCCTCCTAAATGCTGCCATAAAAATGGCCTTTTGGATCAGCTTGCAACCTGAATTTCTCTGACCATTTTCGGACTACACAAAGTTGGTGCAAAACCAGAAAAATCCCTGGGCAAATCGCAGCTTTGGAGGTCCGAAACCAAGCTGTTTTCTTCCAGTTTTTGTTCAGCACCTTAGCCATGTTTTTCTTCCATGAAGAAGGCTGGAAACCAGCCTTGAAAACCCCTAAAACTCCCCTTCAAAACCTCTGCAAATCGGCTGGAAAGATGGCAGCTAAAACTGCCCAGAAAAAAAAAATTCCAGCCTTGCGAAAAATACTGTGCAGTAGTTTTTCCAGCTTTGTTTCCTAATTCTCTCCTAGCCAAAACTCCATCCTTTTTCTGCACAAACCACCCTTAAACCTCCATTAACTGAACTCCATTATCCTCCCTAAGTTCTACACGAAAAAATCCAGTCATGGCTGCCAGAAAATCTCTGCAATCATGCTTGATTAGTTACCAAAATTCCAGCGACCATAATTTAGCAACCTTCCATAAAATGTTCCTCAAACAACCAAACTTATTCCTCACCATTTCACTCCATCTTTTCGGCCACCATTACCCCTCTTCAATCAGCTTTCATCCAGCAGAAACACTGCACAGAAATTCGGCCATGGCAGACTTCCAAAAGCTCTCCAAGAATCAAAGATATTCTTGAATATTTAGTTTCCAAATTTGCTTCTCAAAAATATTCTTCAAGGATTCCAACAACTAGCCTTTCCTTTTCTATTTCAAATCAGAGAATCACCTTCCTAAACCCTACAGAAATTTTGGCCAGCCCTAATCTCTTCCGAATTTCGGAAGCCTCCATCCAAAAACTCTCTATTCCCTTCAACCTTCAAGAACACACAACACACCAAGAACACCTACTTCTTCCTTTCACCTAATACCTATCCAAATCACTTCAAACTACTTCTAAAAACTCCAGAATTCATCTACTCACTGCCGTGAGTCCATCAACACCATTCTTAACATCAAACTCCAAAATCCAACTTGCTAGTTTGGATCAAAAACCAGAAATTTTGTGAAGGCTCAAGAACACCATCAAGGTAGGTTTGTTCTAACAACTCCATCTTCTCTAATCGTGATCTCTAATGAATATATATATGAATAAACCCACTAATGGTCTCTCTCTCTCTCTCTCTCTCTCTCTCTCTCTCTCTCTCTCTCTCTCTCTCTCTCTCTCTCTCCTCTGGCCGGATGGTTTCTTCTCCAATGGTCATGCTTCCTTCACCTTCTTTGGTTGGATTTAGACATCTAGGAGTTGAGACTTATTCAAAACTCCTTCAAGGGAATTCATCAAGTAAGTAAGCTTTCTTTTAACCCTGCTTTTAATTCTAAATTCATGTCTCTAGGATGATGTTGATAGAAGGTGGATTGTGGATAGGATTTGAGTATGTATTATTGAGATTGAAGCATGAATATATGTATGAATATGAAGGAGATGGGATTTATGCATGGATGGATTATCTTGGTTGATTGTATGATGATTTGAGGTTTAATGCATGCCTCCATGATTAAGTATGCTAGAGATTTAATCACCTTTGGTGAATAGGATTTATATTCATGTTGGATTGTTAAAGCCATGATCATATTTATGCTAGTAGGGGTTAGATCATGTCTTGATAAATTAGGATCTATGTCTGTATGTATGATTTGGATGATTTGATGAATTGAAGGATTGTATATGTTCATGATTGTGAATAGCCATGGAAATATGATCATGATCTAGTTGTCCCTAAGCTAATTTTTATTTCATGAATAAAATATTTAATGATATGATTTTGCTAGTAATTTCGAAAAAAAACCCTAGGAAGGGTGGATTTGGATTATTATATATATAAATGATATTTTAGTCAAATAAATAATAGTTTTGATAGAAAAATAAAATATATCGATATTATATAAAAATAATGAAATCAACTAAAGCCTTTTTTTTTTTTAAATAATCATAATTAGTAAAATACTCATTATTAAAATTTAATTATTATATTTTAATCAAAACCTATTAAAACTTATTTATTATTTTCCAAGCAAGGCTCATTAAAATTCATTTTCAACTAACTTTAGTTATTAATTATTTTCTAACAGCTAAATTATTAATAAATCATTATTTTTCCTAAAAACCACCTAAGACTCTTCATCAAATAAACTCTAAATTTTCTTAGAAATATTTAAACCTTTAACTTATTAGTACTTATTTCTCAAAACATTAATTATTTTAAATATCAAATTATCCTTAGCTTATAAACCTATTTACTTATTGTTTGGCCTTAAAGCTTGGGACACTAGGATCATGATAGTAGTAATTTGAGTTGTTTAAATTGAAAAAGTGAATTTTGGCTTAAGTTTGATTGTGGTTTGTATTTGCCCATGCGGGGTTAGGTCAGCAGTTGGAGACCTTTTTATTGTGAGCAAGAATCAGGTAAGCTCCTGCATAAAACCTGATTGATGAAAAGTGTTTAATTATGGCAAGCCAAATGTAAAGTGCATGGACACTCATCTTTGTAAAGGCAATTGAGGATTGTCTCCTGTCTTATTTCCGTCAAATAAATTATTTGAAAACCAATAAGCAGATTTATTCAAACTCAAAACTCTTTCTAAAACTGATTTTGACAAAGACTTTGGAAACCCTTAATTGCCATGTTCAAGTGGAACTATGTTTTGTTCATTTTTTTTCCCAAGTGGGATATGTTACGTTGAGTACTCAATAAGGGTGGACTACTGGGCTAGTCTTTGAGGGGTTAGGGTAAGTCTCTCAGTAGGTGGCCATCTCTGAGGGGTGAGGCCTTCCTGGATAAGACGACAGTCCAGTAAGTCATGCCAGTCCGAGCTAGCAGTGTTCTTTTTCAGTCAAGTGACTGTGTTTGCCGGAATGGACACCCAGTTGTTGTTTGGGTTTAGAGAAGGAGAAGTATCTTGCCCAGTAGGCCGATCACCTACTTTTGTCAGTCTGCACAAAGTGTGGCATTCTGACCGGCGGTATGCACAAAGTGTGGCATGCTGACCATCCGGTTATAGGGCCCAACGTGTGGTAACCCATAATCCTTTCTTTCAAGTAGTTGATTTTATAAATTATGTATGGCTGGAAATGCCAAAACACCACTCTTGTTTTTTACTGATGTGTATTGCTTGCCAGTGATCTCTTATAAAGAATTCTATACTTTGCATTCACGAACTGTTTTCACTGAACACCCAAAGCACACACAGACTTTCTGATATTTCTGTCTCACCACCATTTCACCATGATTTCAGGTCGATCCTGTTGTGGGGATGAGTAGCTAGATTATACCTGCTTTGGAAGATTTTCTGATGATTTATTCTTGTGTAATGTTTTGGGGAGATGAGAGTGGATAAATTTTATTACGGATTTGTTTTTGGTATTTTTGGATTTATTCTTGGATTGATATTTATTTTGGGATGTAATAAATTTTAAGTTCAAGTATCATATATATTCCACTATTTCATTTATGTGACCTAGTTATAAAGACCTGTAACACCCCGAAGCCTAAGCCCACCAGGGCCGGGGATGTCGCCCCGTCCAAAGGATAAGGGGTCTTTATAACTAGGTCACACAAACAAATTGCGGAATAAAAATAATATTTAACTTAAAAAGTTACTACAACCCAAAGAAAATTTCAAGAATAAATCCATGAATTCCAAAACAAAATCATAAATAAAATTATCCACTCTTGTCTCCCCAAAGCAATACATAGAATTAAATGACAACAATCTCTTCTAAGGCAGATACTACTAGCTACTCATCCCCATAGCAGGATCATCTGAAATCATGATAAAAATGTGATGAGACAGAAATCTCAATAAGTCCGTGTGTGCTTTGGGTGTTTAGTGAAAACAGTTTATGGATGCAAAGTGTGAAACTTTTATAAGAGAAACATTGGCAAGCATCAAGCATTAGTCAAAAGCAAGAGTGGCGTTTTGGCTTATCTAGCCGTACACAAGTAATGAAATCAACCACTCAAAAGAAAAGGATATGGGTTACCACACGTTGGGCCCCATAACCGGTCAGAATGCCGACACTTTGTGCAGACTGACAAAAGTAGGTGATCGGCCTACTGGGCAAGATACTCCTCCTTCTCTATACCCAAACAACAACCGGGTGTCCATTCCGGTAAAACACAGTCACTTGACTAAAAACAAACTGCTAGCTCGGACCGGCACGACTCACTGGACTGACATCTTATCCGGGAAAGACTCACCCCTCAGAGGTGGCCACCTGCTGAGAGACTTACCCTAACCCCTCAAAGACTAGTCCTAGTAGTCCACCCTTATTAAGTACTCAACGACGTTTCCCACTTGGGATAAAATGTACAAAGCATTGTTCTACATGAAAATAGCAATTTGAGGATTTCCAAAGTTTTGGGAGAAATCAGTTTTAGAATAAGTTTTAAGTTTGGAAAATCTGCTCAGTAACTTTCAAAAAATTTAAGTGTTGGAAATAAGAACAAATTCAACCCTCATTTGCCTTCAAATAAACGAGTGTCCATGCACTCCATATTTAGCTTGCCATAAGGAAAACATTTCACATCGATAGGTTTTATGCAGGAGCTTACCTGAGTCTTGCTCACAACAACAAGGTCTCGAACAGCTGACCTAACCCCACATGGGTAAATACAAATCTTAATCAATTTCAAGTCACAAACCACTTCCTCAATTTTAAATCAATTCAATTCACTACTACCATGATCCTAGTGTCCCAAGCTTTAAGATAAAATAATAACTAAATAGGTTTATAAGCTAAGTTTAATTTGTTATTTAAAATAATTAATGGTTTGGAAAATAAATTCTAATAAGTTGAAAGTTTAAACCTTGTTAGGAAAAATCTAGAGTTTATTTGATCAAGAGTCATAGATGGTACTAGGTAAAATAGTGATTTAATGATAGTTTAGTTGTTAGAAAATAATTGATAGCCAAAACTAGTTGAGTTTAAATTTAATAAGCCTTTCTTGGAAAATAATAAGTAAATCCTTAAGGGTTTTGATTTAGTAAATATTTTACTAATTATGAATCATTCTCATAAAGCTTTAATTGATCTCTTTATTTTAAATAATATTTATTTATTCTATTAAGTATTTTATGCATAAAGTGAAAATTAGTATTAGGGACAACTAGATCATGATCAAATTTCTATGGCCATCTCAATCAAGAACTTGCGCAATCCTTCAATTCATCAAATCAACCAAATCTTGCATCTAGGCATAGATCTAAATTTATTAAGACATGATTTAACTTTTACTAGCATAAACATGATCATGGCATCAACAATCCCATATGAATAAAAATCCTATTCACCAACGGTGGCATAATCTCTAGCATACTTTATCACAAACACTACCTATGACATGCATCAAACCTCAAATCAACATACAATCAACCAAGATAAACCTTTCATGCATAAATCCCATCTTCTTCACAATCATACAATTGCTCATGCTTCAATCTCAACAATAAATATATATACTCAAATCCTACCACCATCCACCTTTTAACAACATCATCCTAGAGACAAGATTCTAGAGTTTAAAAGAAGGATTGAAGGTACTTACTTGGTTGATGAATGCTTTGAACGAGTTTGGAATAGATCTCAACTCCTAGATGGCTAATCTTGTCCAAGAGAGGTGGCGAAAGCATAGTCATGGAAAAAGAGACCATTCGGCTAAGAGAGGGAATTTCGGGCCATAAGAGAGAGAGAGAGAGAGAGAGAGAGAGAAGAAGAAGAAGAAGAAGAGATCATTAGTATGTTTATTCATATAGGTTTTCATTAGAGATCAAGTTTGGAGAAGATGAAGTTGTTAGAATAAGTTTACCTTGAAGATGTTCTTGACCTTCACAAAAATTTCTGGTTTTGATCCAAAGTAGCAAGATGATTTGTGGAGTTTGATGTTAAAAATGGTGTTGATGGATTCACAGCAGTGAGTAAGTCAAATCTGGAGATTTTCATGAGGGTTTGAAGTGGTTTAGAGGTGTATTAGGTGTAGGGAAGAGGTAGGTGTTCTTGGTGTAGTGTGTGTGTTCTTGATGGTTGAAGAAAATCGAGAGAGAGAGAAGAGGAAGCTGCCGAATTTCTGTGAGGGATAGGGCTGGATGATTTTCAATAGGGTTTGGGAAGTTGTTTCTCTGATTTGGAAGGAAAAATGAAAGGTTAGTTGTTACAATCCTTGAATAATATTTTTAGGAAGTGAATTTGGAAAGTAAATATTCTAGGATATCTTGATAATTTGGAGAGCTTGGAAGTCTCCTATGGCCGACTGCTGGAGTGATTTTTTCTGAAGGATTAAAGCTGGTTCAAGGTGGCTTATGGTGGCCGAAATTAAGGTGTACAATGATGGAGAAGAAGTCTGGTCAATTGAGTAAGATATTATGGAAAGTTGCTAAACAAGATGGCTGGAATTTTGGAAACCAATCAAGCTAAATTGCAGGGATTTGTTGGAGAGATTTTCGGGCAGCCATTGATGGAATTTCGTGCAGAAGCTTAAGGGAAACAATAGAGCTCTGTTGCTGGAGGTTTAAGGAAGGTTTTTGCAGAAATAGGTTGGTGTTTCGGCTGGAAAAGAATTGGGAAGCAAGCTGGAAAATTCCTGCACAACAATTTTCGCTGCACAGGAAATTTTCTGGCAGAATTTCGTCCGCCTCTTCCAGCTGAGATGCAGCGAGTTTGAAGGGGGGTTTTAGGGTATTCAAGGCTGGTTTCCAGCCTTCTTCATGGAGGAAAAACATGGCTAAGATTCTGCACAAAATCTTGAAGTAAATAGCTTGGTTTTGGACCTCCAAAGCTGCGATTTTGCCCAGAATTTTCACTGGTTTTGCACAACTTTTGTGCAGTCCAAAAATGGCAGAAATAATTTATGTTCCAAGAAGGAAGGTGAACTAGTTTAGGATGAAATTTCAGCAAGCTCACTAGGGGGATTCTTCCTCTTAAAATTTCTCACAACTCTTCCATAATTTTTCAGACTATAAGAAGTCTTTTACCAAGACACTTTGGACCTAAAAGACCTCAGTACTTTACTGAATTTTCTGGAAAGAATAAGGCTAGAACATCTTGATCAAACTAAGGAGTTGAAAATTAAGAAAAACTAAAGATCAAGAGAACAAGAATTCCCTTTGGGAATTTCGAGTAGGCAAAGGAGTGGAAAGAGAATACTCCTAACATGTCTCTCCTAGGACATCATCACCACATTGATCTAGGCCCTTAAGGCCGAACCCATCTCCCCCCAAGCAAAAATAAAATTTAATCTAACTAAAGCTTCTATGATGGAATTTGAACTCTAGACTTCAATAATTAATTCTAAGGCTCTAACCACTACACCACAACAACTCTTGTTGCTATTTCCACTAGAAAAATTATTTTCTATTCAATCCACAATCTACCTCCCTATTTTCACCTCGGGCAAAAATTACCATTTTGCCCCTCTCACACAATACTCACCAACAAGACTTCAAGACAATAAAAATCAAATCCAAAGCACATAGAAATCATATAAAAATGTATTTAATCATGAAATAAAGCATGATATGCATCCCAATCCTCTTACTCTAAGGTTGATTTTGACCGGGGATTCACAAGACCCCTTATCCTTTGGACGGGGTGACATCCTCGGCCCTGACGGGCCTAGATAGCGGGGTGTTACAGTGTGGAGCTATGTGATTGGTGGATAGGGACATGTGTCCCATTATGAGAGGCTGTATGAGATTTTATACAAGATAAAGCTTATCAAATAAGTTTTATAAAATAAATAAAAAATAGGTGGATGAATGAAATTGCAATACGTGGCAGATAGCCAACAATTGGTGACCAAATGGTCACCAATTTGGACTATGTATGGTGGTGGAGGAGCTAAATTTGAGCAAAAAAATCATCCATAAGGAGTAGAGAAAGAAGAGAGAAAGAAAAGGAAAGAAAAGCTAGAGAAAATAGGGAGAAAAAGAAAAAGGAGAAAGAAAGAAAGAAAGAAGTGTGTATGTGTGTTTCTTGCGGTGTTCTTGGTGTTCTTGGTGTTGGCTATCTCGGGCTCGTATTGTATACGGCGCAGTGAAAAATAAAATGAGATACCTTCCCAGGACCCATCTATGTGTGGAAAACAAGGCATAAAGTGAGTAAAGGTAACAACTTTTACCTTTGGGTGATCATCCGAAGAACAAAAATTTTCTTCTTCAAGTCGAGGCACGATCCAGCAATCCTCATGATCAACCTCCACGTGAGTTGAACGTCTAACCACTATAATCACAGTGTGTGATTATCTCCAATAGTAATCCACACAGAGGATACTCTCAAGCACCAAAATTTCCCATGCTAGCAGAAACAATAATGGCAGCTAGGGTTCTCTTATTTTCAGCAAAACGAGAGGGAGAGAGAAGAAGGGAAAAAAACGAGTAACTTGGCTGGGGATTTCATGTATCTTATCAGCTGCTAGGGTTTTTGGTTATATCATACATATATACCTAAAACCCTGCTAAAACTGAGAATTCTAATCCTATTAGAATTCCCTATTTGTAATTAGAAACATCAAGTTCTCACAATTACAACTTGGGCCACAAATTATAACTAATTATAATTTATCCACAACAACTTCTCTTTCTCTCAATTAACCCCACTATGTTATCAAATAACATCTTAAGTATATAATCCTCCATTGTGTGTGACCTATTAGGTTTTCCAGTCAATTGGTAGAGAACATAAATTAATCCAAACGTCTTTGAGATTAATAATCCATAATTAATTAGAATTAATCCTATTAATTCTAATCAAGATTAGTTTATTAATTCATCAATTAATAAACCCATATTCCCAGATCATGAGCGGTAGCTAGCAACACATCATGACCACCTAAGAGTCCAGGAAGTCAAGTGGCTTGACATGAACCCTTCAATAACAAACTTCAATGCAATTAACTCCTTTCACCATATAATATCTCATTCGATTTGGAGTACGGAATTAGTGCCAACTCCCTCCAGAAATAATTCTTGGAATACAATAGTACTTGTACCAAGGATCCACTACTCTAGATGTGTATCAATTGGAACTATTTCCAATACACAATTGCCTTGGCCAAGGAATTTTCGAGTAGTAATTCCTACAAGTGGCCATGAGATATTCGCCCCTACTATTAGGAGTGGTGAATCCTTTATTGACCCTCTCAACTACTTTCGTTTACCTCACAATGTACCTAATATCCACCCATAGGCGGCCTCAATCGAGCTGCGGAGATTGGAATCAAAGTACAAGGCTCAACAAATAAAATACCTTGGAGATCTCAAGTCTAAGGATACTTGCACATTTGCTATATTGAGATTATATCACTGGCAGTAAATAGTTATCCATGTGATTATCTCAAAGTTAGGTCATCCAATGAACTTATTCCATTAACAAGCATCCATGTGTTAACTTTGAGTATCTCAATACTCACGGTTATGAGAACCACCGCCTGATCAAATCAGGAAGTCTAACACATGCTAGTCTTAACGCATTAATGATATCCTATCTCATTAATACTATGAGTAGAGACTATTTAGGTACTAACACCATCCAGTGTAGTAGGAATCTCATATCATGATTTTCTTAACACAGTGTTGTACTAAGGACTTTATCGAACAGTTATATTACTTAAAGTAAACAAAAGAAACTGTAAGATAAATAATGTCTTTTATTAAAATAAAATGTGTCATATACAATGTACAAGTGATTGCCTCTAGGGCACAACTCTAACACTTGGAACAAAATCAGGCCAAGAGATCCCGCATACAAGGTAAAAGCCTATGCTTCAAGAATTAAAGTTATAGATCTCGTTGCGGTGATTATTTTGGTATGAGTTTTAACATGAAAATATGATTTTTCATGTCTTGATTTTGGATCAAAGCTACGGTTTGTGAATTTTGTGTATGAACATTGTATATGAACTTATGTGTGCCGACTACCTAGGGGTTTATGGATAATGCTGAATATGCATAGTAGTTTGAAGGATTGCTTTTGGTTGATGAGATGATGACCAAAGTAGAATGAAAATTGACGTTACTTGGTCGAAAAAATGAATTATACTAGCTTTTGATTAGATAAGATGAATTTGTGTTGAATAAGTGTAATCCTTGTGAGCTATTGAAATATGGAAATTACAAAATTAAAGATGATTTGAAGGAGAATTGAATGAATTAATGATTCTAAGGTGTTGAAGAATAAAGGAGAACAAAGGACAGCATAAATAGTGAAATTAAGGTAAAACTATTGGTTCTATTTTTACCCTGTAGTATGTCATAGGAACAAGAACCATGACAAGGCCTATACATAATTAAATTTAAGAATCTTACGGTCATTTTGGTATATCATAGAGTCAAATCAGAGTTGTGGATTGGAAGTTATGTCTAAAATAAAATCATGTGTCAAGTAGTGAAATTCTAGAAAAATGAGTTCTGAAAATGGATGAACTTAAGGACGATTAATTGCTTGATTTTGTATTAAATAAATGTGAATTATGAAGTGAATCCCTTGTATATAAAAGGATAAAGGATGTGGAAAAAGGAAAACAAAAGAATTGATCAAACGACAAAAAAACGACGTGAACAAAAGTTGAACGTTTTCCTTAACCGTCGGCTATTTTTTGGCCGAACATAAATTGACTTGAAAATGATGTTTAGTGTAGGTTTATCGATGAACAACCAATGGAACGTTGGAAACGGTAGAGACGGTGATTAGACGGCTATGAACAGAAAGAGTTAATTAGGGCACGAGGTGAGTCTCTTGGATTTCTAAAAGTGTGCCTTTTTTTTTTCCATGAAATGCTGCATTTTATACTGTTTTGGAAGTCCCTAAATATGTTTAAGGTTTATTTGGGTAAGATTTGTTTTATGCCATTTTGGGCTTGAATGAATATCATGATTGGCTTGGAAACCTTAATGAATTATTAAAGCATGAATTTTGTGAATTTAGTCCTTTTTTGGATTAAATACTTGGGACTTTCGAGAAATGGTAAATTTTGGAATCAGGTATTCATAAATTAAGTAGAATGCCCTTATTGGAACATTTTATGGAAATATGTTTGGAGACCTTAAATTGAATCCTCTTTTGGGATTAGAATTCTGGATTTCTTGAAATGAGTTTCTTTTGGAATCGGGTATTTGGAAAATGATCCAAATGTCCTTATTGAAATATTTTATAAAAACGTTTAAAATCGGGTATTCGTTAAATGACCCAAATATCTTTGTTAGAACTCTTGTGAATATTTTGAAATCGGATATGTGTAAAATGAGCCGAATGTCCTTGGAAATGACTTTTGTGATCAAATACAAGGAGAAATGAACCGAATACTTTTGGAAACTTGTTTTGATGTGTGAAAAGAACTCTTTACCCTGTTTTAACACAGTTTTAGAAAATGATCTCTCGTAATGAGATTAACTTTTGGAAAACAACATTTGATCCCTGAAATTATTTTATTGGCCTAATGCACCTATGGAATGAATTTATTGGCCCTGTGGAGCCTATGTGAATAATGATCTGACTTGTGAGTCAGTAGGATCAAATTTTGGGAAGCGTTATTTGCCCCAAAAATGTTTTATTGAAAATCCTATGTGATGAGACTCCACTTCATCACAGAGGACAAGGACTGATGACAAGGGCTAGGTCCAAGAAGCTTCAAGATGATTTCCAATTGATCATCAAACCATGCTTGAGGATTGGAAGGTTGAGGAAGCTAGCCAAGAGTTCATGTTGATGACCATCCACGAAGAACCCCAACAAGAACTCAAACCAGCAGCAAAGGCGGACAAAACTTGACCAAGGGCGGCTTTCCAGAGGACAGCCGGTGCTGGCTCCAAGCAGCCAAACTGGCACCAGCTCCATTCTATCCAATAGCACCTCAATCACAACATGAACCGGCTCGAAGACAGATCCAAATCGGCGCCGGCTGTGATGTCCAAACCGGCGCCGGCTTCCCCTTGGGCAGCCGACGATTGCTCTGCATTTTAATGTTTTTCTCCGATTGTCTTCACTTTTAATTGCTTGTAAAGACTTATTATAACCCTAAACTATAATTAACCTCAGGGATTACTTAGATAGGGTTAGGATAGTATAAATAGCACCTTTAGTGATTTGACAACATAATACACTTCACTTTAATTCAAATTTGAGAAGAGAATCTTAAGAGGCCCTAGCCTCCTTTTTCATCTTGTTCAAGACCAAGCTAAAGGGTTATTCCTCCTTTTGTAAGAGTTTATAAATCTTTTGGATAATCCAATGTTATTTTTTTGAATGGGTCTTAGTTGCTTTGTTCTTCTAAGGTTTGTTTGAAATCCAATATTTGGGTGCCTATTTTCTCTATTCTATATGTTCTTGTTTGCCTTTGTTGCTTCAAGGATATTAGGGTGAGATTATAGTAAAACTTTCTACTCATCTTGAAGGTCTTTGAGGCTTTGTTCTTCAAGGGTTTGAAAGAGTGTAGATAGTTATTTGGTTTTCTTCTTTTTGGTCACAAGAATCTCTGTTTTTGTTCCTTTGAGTTGAGCTGAAACATAGCTAACAAAATCACCCACAACACCAAGAAAAGCCACCAAGAATTCGTATCAAAGAGTTTAGTATCAGAGCAAGGAAAAGCTTGATTCCTATCAAAGCTTGAAAGCAAGAAAAGGAGCCCTATAAAGTGAAGAAAAAGAAAATAGAAAAAAATCCCGTCACTTAAAAAATTGCTCCAAAAAGGTCTTGAAATTTTTGTTATATCTTGATTTTTCTGTTGGAAAATTGCTCCTTAATGTTGTTATAATCCTTAGGAACAAATTTATCTTGTGATTGTGTTGAAAATTGGCTTGAATATGGGTGAAAATTCTTGTTGTTCTTAAGTGACGAGATTGCAACCAAGGTGTTTGATAAATATTCCGTGGGAGTGTTTTTGGCTATAGTTAGGAACTTTGATTCTTGATTTTCATTCCTTGGGTTTTTGTGACTTAGTATACACTCTAATGTTGAATTTCATGTTCATTGAATTCAATTTCTTTATGGCACACTTGTAATCATCTTGTTATTCATCATCCTAGTTCTAGTAGTTCTTGTTTCTTTGTTCTTGATAATTCGTGATTGTTTCTTGCTTAGAAGTGTTTTTTGTGCATTTCATTTTTGTTCTTATGTTGATTGACTTTTCTTGAAATTCTTGACTTAAAACTTGTTTGCTTGAGGCGCCCAACAAGTGTTTGTTGAAATTCCCCTAAGACCCCCTAATTGAAAAATTCTTTTGATTTGTGTGATTCACTAAGTTGGACTAAAATTTTAGCTATTGGGGAGGATTGGGATTGAACAAGAAGGCTTGAATGTTGAGAAAAAAAAAAGGTAAGAGGGTGAGCCTATCATTAAAAGAGCCTAAGAGAACAAACACGAGCGTGGAGTGATCAACCTTAAGAGCCAACACGCAAGGAAGAGCAGTGAGGATCTATTTTTCTTTCTAATCTCTTTATCTTGCAGGTATAAGTAATCAAATATCCCATCACCATAGCCCATGAACAAGAGATCTCTAGGCCTAACCCAAATGGACCTAGTAGACCTCAGGAAGATCAAATTGATGCCAGAGGTTTGCGTGAGAACTTGCAAGCTATGATGAGGACCATGCAAAGAGAATTTCAAAATATGACAAGGGAGTTGATAAATCATCTTGGGCAACTTCTACCATTGCATAAAGGAGAAGCCAAGAGCGATTTGAAGTGCCTAGTCTAAGGATGAGGGATGGTAATACTCATACTCCTCCGTTACATTACCAACAAGGGGAAAAGTGAGATGAACATTCAATTGGGGGATTCCAATAAGCTCCTATGAAAGGGAGAGTACATGGTATAAGAAGAGGACGAGGTAAAGGACAAAGAAGGAATGGAGGGAACAATCCAAGAGGGTTAGAACGAGAATTTGAGGGAGTTGATGAGTGGTATGGGGGGGAACAAGTTGAGGCCTTTGGGGAATATCATAGAGGATGGGGTATTAGAGGAGGAAGGAGAGAAGGAGGTGATATGGAAAGGGAGTTGAGCTATATTAAATTGAAAGTGCCCACATTCTATGGCAAGAGTGACCCCGAAGCATATTTTGAGTGGGAGAGTAAAATGGAGATATTCCTAAATAGCCATACCTATAGTGAGAGGTCCAAAGTGAGGTTGGCTATCTTGGGATTTTTGGAGTATGCTTTGATATGGTGGGAGCAAGTTAGTGCTCAAAGGAGACAAATGGGAGTGGAAACCGTGGCTAGTTGGAATTTGTTGAAAGACATGATGAGGACAAGGTTTATACCATACCATTACTACAACGATCTTTACTAAAGGCTCCAATCACTCAAGCAAGAAAACAAGAGTATAGAAGATTACCATAAGGAAATGGAAGTTATGTTGATGAGAGCTCAAATCCATGAAGATCCTAGAGCAACAAAAGCAAGATTTTTGGGAGGATTAAATAGGAAGATTGCCAATTTGGTGGAATTGCACCCCTATGATCGATTGGAAGATATGGTACATGTCGCTATGAAGATTGAGAGGCAATTAAAGAGGAGGGCATTTACTAGACCATCACTTTCAAACCCCAACACAACTAGCAAGGTGCCAACTAAGAAGGATGAAGCTCCTAAACTATTTCAAATGGACTTCAACAAACCTAGGGAAGCTTGGAAACCCTAGAAGATTTGAAGCCTAAGGAGGATTGGAAACCTAGGGAAGGATGGAACAAGGACAAGGGGAAAGCCATGGAGAGGCTACAAAGGAATAGAGATATCAAGTGTTTAAGTGCCTTGGATATGGGCATACCTTCCATGAGTGTCCAAGTAAGAGAACAATGTATACTAATCTCTATGGTGAGGTCTCTACCGATGAAGAAGAAGAGGGAGAAAGATACCAAAGAGACCAAGAGGGAAATGGAGATGAGGAGAGTGATGAAGGGGAAGTTGTTGGTCAAGAATACTCATTGGTGGGAGTCACAAGAAGGTCATTAAATTCACAAGCTATTGAGGATCAAGATCACCAACAAAGAGAGAACATTTTCCACACTAGGTGTCTAATCAACAAGACCCTTTGTAGTATCATTGTGGATAGTGGGAGTTGCACAAACGTGATTAGTGCAAACTTGGTTGAAGAATTGGACATGAGTTGGATTAAACATCCCAAGTCCTACAAATTACAATGGTTGAATGATAGTGGGGAAATGAGAGTAAACAAGCAAGTGTTGGTATCTTTTGAAATGGGGAAGTAGAAGGATGATGTACTATGTGATGTAGTACCCATGCAAGCGGGTCACTTACTACTAGGGAGGCCTTGGCAATATGGTAAGCATGTAAAATATGATGGGAGGAAGAATACTTATTCCCTACTCAAAGAGGGAACTAAGTTTACCCTCACCCCCATAGCCCCTAGTGAGGTGAACAAAGATCAAAGAATCATGAAGGAAAGAGAAAAGAAAAAATGAGCACAAGAAGTAAAGCAAAAGCAAGAAATTGAGAGGAAAGAACAAGAGAGAAAAGAAAAAGAGTTGAGAGAAAGGTTGAACAAACAAGTGCCTTTGACAATCAAGGATAGGAGTGAGCAAGGACAAGAGAGGGGAGGTAAAAAAAAGTGAATTTCTTTGCAAAAAAAAGTGAGGTCGTAGAGGCTATAGAAGCTAAGGAACCGGTTATTCTTCTTTTACGCAAAGGTTCTTATGTTTCTACTAATGATTCCACATTGTATTTGCCTCATGAAATTGTAGCTATTCTTCAAGAATTTGAAGACGTTTTCCCAAATGAGGTGCCCGGAGGACTACCACCCTTGAGAGGAATTGAGCATCAAATCGACTTTGTACCCGGAGCCATCATCCCCAACTGACTAGCATATAGAAGCAACCCAGAGGAATCTAAAGAGTTGCAAAAGCAAGTGGAGGCATTACTTGAGAAGGGACATGTGAGAGAGAGCCTAAACCTATGTGCGGTTTCAGTTCTCTTGGTGCCCAAAAAGGATGGGACATGGCGTATGTGCGTAGATTGTCGTGCTATTAACAACATAACGGTAAAATTCCGCTATCCTATTCCTAGGCTAGATGACTTGCTTGATGAGTTATTTGGTGCATATATTTTGTCAAAAATTGATTTGAAATCTGGTTATCACCAAATTAGAATAAGAGAATGAGATGAATGGAAAACAGGTTTTAAGACTAAACAAGGGTTGTATGAGTGGCTTGTCATGCCCTTTAGATTGTCTAATGCTCCTAGTACTTTTATGCGATTAATGCACTATGTTTTGAGGGAATTCATTGGGAAATTTGTTGTTGTTTACATTGATGATATATTAATCTATAACAAATCATATGTGGATCACTTGAATCAAGTTCAAAGTGTACTTGTTGCCCTCCGAATGGAGAGATTGTATGCTAATCTTGAGAAATGCTCCTTTTGTTTGGAGAGGATTACATTCCTTGGGTATGTTGAGAGTGCCAAAGTGATTGAAGTTGATGAGGAAAAAATGAAAGCCACCCAAGATTGGCCAACCCCTACCACCATTATCCAAGTACGTAGTTTCCATGGGCTGGCTAGTTTCTATAGGAGGTTCATCCAAAATTTTAACTGTAACAGCCCGCAACCTAGGCCTGCCAGGGCCGGGGATGTCGCCCCGTCCAAAGGACAAGAGGTCTTTATAACTAGGTCACACATATAAAATTGCAGAATAAAAATAATACTTTAACTAAAAAAAATTATTACAACCCAAAGAAAACTCCAAGAATAAATCTATGAATTCCCAAGACAAAACCATAAATAAAATTATCCACTCTTTTCTCCCCAGAGCAATACATAGAATTAAATGACAACAATCTCTTCCAAGGCAAATACTACTAGCTACTCATCCCCACAGCAGGATCGACCTGAAATCATGGGGAAAATGTGATGAGACAGAAATCTCAGTAAGTCCATGTGTGATTTAGGTGTTTAGTGAAAGTAATTCATGGATGCAAAGTGCGAAATCTTTATAAGAGAAACGTTGGCAAGCAATAAACATTAGTCAAAAGCAAGAGTGGCGTTTTAGCTATACCAGCCATACATGATCAACAAAATCAACCACTCATAAGAAAGGATTATGGGTTACCACACGTTGGGCCCCACAACCGGATGGTCAATATGCCACACTTTGTGCATACCGCCGGTCAGAATGCCACACTTTGTGCAGACTGACAAAAGTGGGTGATCGGCCTACTGAGCAAGATACTCCTCCTTCTCTCTATACCCAAACAACAACCGGGTGTCCATTCCGGTAAAACACAGTCACTTGACTGAAAAGAACACTGCTAGCTCGGACCGGCACGACCCACTGGACTGACGTCCTATCCGGGAAGGACTCACCCCTCAGAGGTGGCCACCTGCTAAGAGACTTATCCTAACCCCTCAAGGACTAGTCCTAGTAGTCCACCCTTATTGAGTACTCAAAGACGTTTCCCACTTAGGATAAAATGAACAAAACTTTGTTCCACATGAAAATGGCATTTTGAGGGTTTCCAAAGTCCTTGTAAAAATCAGCTTTAGAAAGAGTTTAGGTTTGGCAAATCTGGTCCTTGTCTTTTAAATAATTCAAATGCTTGAAATAAGAGAGAGTTCAACCCTCAATTGCCTTTACATAAATGAGTGTCCATACACTCTACATTTGGCTTGCCATAAGAAAACATTTCACATCAATCAGGTTTTATGCAGGAGCTTACCTGATTCTTACTCACAAATAAAAGGTCTCCACCAGCTGACCTAACCCCACAGGACAAATACAAATCGCAATCAATTTCAAGCCACAAACCACTTCCTCAATTTTAAGTCAACACAACTTACTACTACCAGGATCCTAGTGTCCCAAGCTTTAAGGTTAAACAATAAGTAAATAGGTTTAAGAGTTGAGCCTAGTGCGATATTTAAAATAATTAATGGTTTGGGAAGTAAATTTTAATAAGTTGAAAGCTTAAATCTTGTTAAGGAAAACTTAGTGTTGATTTTATCAAGAGTCCTAAGAAGTTTTAGGTAAAATAATGATTTATTAGTACTTTAGTTGGTAGAAAATAATTGATAGCTAAAATTAGTTGAAAATGAATTTAATGAGTCTTGCTTGAAAAGTAATAAATCAATTCTTATCGGGTTTTGATTAAAAGACAATAATCAAATTTGTAGTAATAACCATTTCACTAATCATAATTATTTCCATAAAAGGCTTTAATTGATTTCATTATTTTAAATAATATCTATATATATATATATTATTTTTCTAGCAAAGCTATTATTTATTTGACTAAAATATCCTTATTATTTATAATAGTCCAAATCTACCCTTCCTAGGGTTTTTTCGAAAATACAAAAGAAACATTATTTTATTGAATATTTTATTCAAGAAGTAAAATTAGTTTAGGGACAACTAGATCGTGATTCAAATTCCTATGGCTAACCACAATCAAGAACATATGCATTCCTTCCATTCATCAAATCGACCAAATCTTGCACATAAGCATAGATCTAAATTTATTACGACGTGATCTAACCTCTACTAGCATAAATATGATCATGGCTTCAATAATCTAACATGCATATAAATCCTATTCACCAAAGGTGAGATAATCTCTAGCATGCTTTATCTCAAATACTTCATGCATCAAACCTCAAATCATCACACAATCAATCAAGATAATCCTTCCATGCATAAATCTCATCCCCTTCACAATCATACAAATGTTCTTGCTTCAATCTCAATAATATATATATACTCGAATCCTATCACCATCCACCTATTATCAACATCATCCTAGAGACATAATCCTAGAGTTTAAAAGAAGGATTGAAGGTACTTACTTGATTGATGAATGCCTTGAAGGAGTTTAGAGTAGATCTCAACTCCTAGATGTCTAACTTTGTCCAAGGGAGATGGCGAGAGCATGATTATGGAAGAAGAAGTCATCCGGCCAAGGAAGTGGAATTTCGGCCATGAGAGAGAGAGATCATTAGTATGTTTATTCACATAGGTTTTCACTAGAGATCAAGTTTGGAGAAGATGAAGTTGATAGAGTAAATTTACCTTGAAGATGTTCTTGTCCTTCACAGAAATTTCTGGTTTTGATCCGAAGTAGCAAGATGATTTGACGAGTTTGATGTTAAGGATGGTGTCGAAGGACTCACAGCAGTAAGTAGGTCAAATCTGGAGATTTTAGTGAAGGTTTGAGGTGATTTGGAGGGGTATTAGGTGAAAGAAAGTAGTAGGTGTTCTTGGTGTAGTGTGTGTGTTCTTGGAGATTGAAGGGAATTGAGAGATTGTAGTGTAGCTGCCGAAAATTCTGAGGGAATTATGCTGGGCGAATTTCTGTAGGGTTTAGGGAGTTGTTTCTCTGATTTGGAAGGGAAAAGGAAAGGTTAGTTTTTACAATCCTTGAAGAATATTTTTAGGTAGTGAATTTGAAAACTAAATATTTCTAGAATATCTTGATAATTGAAGAGCTTTGAAGGTCTCCTATGGCCGACTGGTTGAGCAGTTTTTCTGAGGAATTAAAGCTGCTTCAAGGTAGCTTAGGGTGGCCGAAACTAAGGTGCACAATGATGAAGAAGAAGTCTGGTCAATGGAGTGATATATTATGGAAGGTTGCTAAACAAAGATGGCTGGAATTTTGGAAACCAATCAAGCAAAATTGTAGGGATTTGGTGGAGGGATTTTCGGGTAGCCATTGCTGGATTTTGTGCAGAAGCTTAAGGGGAACAATGGAGCTTTGTTACTGGAGGTTTAAGGAAGGTTTTTGCAGAATAAGATTGGTGTTTCGGCTGGGAGAGAAATAGGAAACAAGGCTGGAAAATTTCCTGCACAGTTTTTTTCGCTGAACAGTAATTTCTGGGCAGATTTTCGGCTGCCATTCCCAGCCACTTGCAGAGATTTTGAAGGGGAACTTCAGGGGTATTCAAGGCTGGTTTCTAGCCTTCTTCATAGAGAAAAAACATGGCTAAGGTACTGAACAAAACCTGGAAGAAAACAGCTTGGTTTTGGACTCTCAAAACTATGATTTATGCAGGAATTTTTCCTGCTTTTGCTCCAGCTCTAAGCAGTCCGAAAATGGCTACAAATTTCAGATTGCAAACTGATCCTAAAGACCATTTTTCTGGCAGCATTTGAGAGGGAATGCTAGCTAAGAAACTCGACATTTTGAAGGCACCACAAGCTGGAAAATTTTCAGCTCATTCCAATAAAGAAGATGAGCTAGCTAGAGAGAATTTTTCAGCAACCTCACTAGAGGGATTTTTCCTCTTGGAACTTCCCACAACTCTTCCACATTTTCAGACCATAAGAAGTCTTTTACTAAGACATTTTGATCCTACAAGACCTCAGCACTTTTCTGAAATTTCCGGAAAGAAGATGGCTAGAACATCTTGGTTAAACTAAGGAGTTAAGAATTAAGGAAAAATCAAAGATCAAGGGAAAATGAATTCCCTTTAAGAAATTCGAGTAGAGCAAGGAACTGGAATGAGATTACCCTTACATGTCTCTCTCTTAGGACATCATCCCTACCTTACCCTAAGCTCATAAGGCCGAAACTATTTCTTCCCAAGCAAAAATAAAATTTAATCAAGCTAAAGCTTCCATGATGGAATTTGAACCCTAGACCTCAAGAATTAATTCTAAGGCTCTAACTACTAAACCACAACAACTCTTGTTGATGTTTTCACTAGAAAAATTATTTTCTATTCCATCCACAAGCTATTTCCCTATTTTCACCTCGGGCAAAAATTACCATTTTGCCCCTCCCACATAATACTCATCGACAAGACTTCAAGACAATAAAACTCAAATCAAAAGCACATAAAAATCATATAAAACATATTTAATCATGAAATAAAATATGATATGCATCCCAACCCCCTTACTCTAAGGTTGGTTTTGACTGGGGTTTCACATTAACACTATAGCAGCCCTTCTAACTGAAGTGGTAAAGAAAAAGGTGGGATTTAGGTGAGAGGAAGCCCAACAACAAGCCTTTCAAACCCTCAAAGACAAATTGAGTCAAGCTCCAATTCTTATTCTTCCCAATTTTGAGAAATCTTTTGAGATAGAGTGTAATGCAAGTGGGGTGGGGATAGATGCGGTCTTGACCCAAGATAGACAACCCATTGCATACTTTAGTGAGAAATTGTCCGGGGCAGCCCTCAATTATTCTACCTATGACAAAGAGCTTTTTGCCTTGGTGAGGACCTTAGAATATTAGCAACACTACCTTTTGCCAAGAGAGTTTGTCATTCATACCGATCATGAGACCTTTAAACACCTCAAGAGTCAACAAAATTTGAACAAGAGGCATGCAAGATGGATGGAGTTTATTGGAACATTTTCATATATCATTCAATACAAGAAGGGTAAGAAAAATGTGGTAGCGAATGCACTATCTCGAAGGTATGCACTCCTCAACTTTTTGGATGCTAAATTTATTGGTTTTGAAATTGTGAAAGATTTGTATATTGATGATGAGGAGTTTGGGGATATTTTCCATGCTTGTGAGAAGTGTGCATTTGCTAAATATTATAGGCATGATGGTTTCTTGTTTAGGGACGCAAAGCTTTATGTGCCAAAGGGTTCTATTAGGGTGTTGCTAGTTAGAGTAGCCCGTAGTGGGGAACTAATGGGGTATTTTGGTGTTGCAAAAACCTTAGGCATCCTTAAGGAACATTTTTTTTGGCAAAAAATGAGAAAGGATGTGGAGAGACATTGTTTTCAATGCATTATTTGTAGGCGAGCTAAGTCTAGATCCCTTCCACGTGGTTTTTATACTCTTTTGCCTACACCTAATGTGCCTTGGGTTGATATTTCAATGGATTTCATCTTAGGATTACCTAGGTCCAAGGGGGGTAAGGACTCCATATTTGTGATTGTTGATTGATTCTCTAAGATAGCTCATTTTGTGGCTTGTTCCAAAACTATTGATGCTTCCTATATTGCAGATTTATTCTTTAAGGAAGTGGTGAGAATGCATGGGATTCCAAGGACTATTATCTCGGATAGAGATAATAAATTCCTTAGCCACTTTTGGAGAGTTTTATGGAACAAACTTAGTACTAATCTCTTGTTTTTCACAGCTTGTCATCCTCAAACGGACGGACAAACGAAGGTGGTCAACCGAATACTCACCCAACTTTTGCGAACCCTGATCAAGAAGAACTTGAAAAATTGGGAGGAGTGCTTACCACACATTGAGTTTGCTTACAACAGGGCTATTCATTCTACCACTTCTTATTCTCCTTTTGAAATTGTATATGGTTTTAATCCTCTAACTCCTTTAGATTTAGTTCCTTTGCTTATAGGTGAACGGGTGAACCTCGATGGAGCTAAGAAGGCGGAAATGGTGAAAGCACTCCATGAGAAGGTGAAAAAAATCATTGCAAAATGCAATGAAGAGATCGCCTATAAGCGTAATCAAGGAAGGAAAAAGGTGACATTTGAGCCGGGCGATTGGATATGGGTGCACCTTCGCAAGGAAAGATTCCTCACACAATGACGGAGCAAACTAGACCCAAGGGGGAATGGACCATTTTAAGTTCTTGCCAAAGTTGGAGATAATGCTTACAAGATACATCTACTCGGTGAGTATCATGTTAGTTCCACCTTTAATGCTAGTGACCTCTCTCCCTTTGATATAGATAATGGCGATGATTCGAAGACAAATCATTTTCAAGAAGGGGGAGATGATGAGACTCCACTTCATCATGGAGGACAAGGACCGATGACAAGAGCTAGGTCCAAGAAGCTTCAAGATGATTTCCAATTGATCATCAAACCATGTTTGAGGATGAAAGAGGATTGGAAGGTTGAGGAAGCTAGCCAAGAGTTCATGTTGATGACCATCCATGAAGGACCCCAACAAAAACTCAAACCGGCAGCAAAGGCAGACGAAACTTGACCAAGGACGGCTTTCCAAAGGACAGCCGACACTGGCTCCAAGCAGCCAAACCGGCGCCAGCTGTGATGTCCAAACTGGCGCCGGCTTCCCCTTGGGCAGCCGACGACTGCTCCACATTTTAATACTTTTCTCCAGTTTTCTTTACTTTTAATTGCTTGTAAAAACTTATTATGACCCTAAACTGTAATTAAACCTCAGGGCTTACTTAGCTAAGGTTAGGATAGTATAAATAGCACCTTTAGTGATTTGACAACACAATAGACTTCACTTTAATTCAAATTTAAGATGGGAATCTTGAGAGGCCCTAGCCTCCTTGTTCATCTTATTCAAGACCAAACTAAAGGGTTATTCCTCTTTTTGTAAGAGTCTATAAATTTTTTGGATAATCCAATGTTGTTTCTTTGAATGGGTCTTAGTTGCTTTGTTCTTCTAAGGTTTGTTTGAAATCCAATATTTGGGTGCCTATTTTCTCTATTCTATTTGTTCTTGTTTACCTTTGTTGCTTCAAGGATATTAGGGTGAGATTATAGTAGAACTTTCTACTCATCTTGAGGGTTTTTGAGGCTTTATTCTTCAAGGGTTTGAAAGAGTGTAGGTAGTTATTTAGTTTTCTCCTTTTTGGTCACAAGAATCACTGTTTTTGTTCCTTTGAGTTGAGCTGAAACATAGCCAACAAAATCACCCACAACACCAAGAAAAGCCACCAAGAATTCGTATCACTATGAGATCAGATAACCTTCTGGCCTGATCAGTCAGAAAGGGTTGGTAGTGGTGATGTTGAGTACTCAATAAGGATTCTGACCTTTGTACTAGCCTACATTAGAGTTAGATAGCCCTTGTAACCTAGCCTAGTTCTAGGGCTTATCTTGCTCCAAACGGGGTGACAGGACATTGAGATGAGTCGTATGGTGAGTAAGGTTGGCATTGATACTAGTGAGTAAGATTGGCATTGATATTGTTAAGTAAGGTTGGCATGATACTAGTGAGTAAGCTTAGCATTGATACTGGTGAGTGAGGTTGGTATTAGGATCCCCGACTTATAGTGAGTAAGGTTGGTATTGAGACCCCTGGGCTTACAGTGGTAAGAAAAACATTATGAATTACTTGGTATTGTGCTTATTTGCACTTACCCTTCCAACAATGCACAGTTGAGTACTATAGGCTTGTGTTCTTAGTATAATAAGACTGATGTCAAAGGCAATTGCGGGCTTTGCACTGGGCTGACCTTCTATTAGAGAAGTGTCTCTGATTTAAAAATCAGGACAATGTTTTGAAATTGAAACACCATTTTTCAAAAATGATTGAGTTTTGAATAAACTCTTCTTTAAAGAGTTTTGGGATTATTCCCAGTTGGAAAATGTATGGAAAATAAAATTCTTTCTCCACAAAAGTTTTATATACTCTGTTCTTTCATAAAGCACTAGCACACACGGGACTCACTGGGTAATTTTTCACTCACATGTGTCTTTTATCTTACCCTTTTTGTAGGATCCAGAGTTAAGCAGACCTACGGATAGAAGAATGATACCACAGTGATAGCATATTAGGTCTGGACATTCCCCTTTTGATGATGCGCCTTATTACTAATGTGAAGTGGAAATTTTCATGTATGCGATTTTTTGTTATATATGTGTATGTGACCATTAGTATAGGTTGTGGTATGGATCTAGATTTTGTATACTCTGTTGTTTTCATTATAAAGACCCCTTATCTGGGAAACTGGACGGGGTGACATCCAGTGTTGATATACTTCTGTTGTTACCTTTAGTAGGGGTGTTATATTTAGTGTACTACATGCATTTATTTTCCAGTGACGCACGGATTGAGTACTATAGGTTGTGGTCTAAGTATAATAATACATGCAAATTGGTGTACTTTTTCGACGACACAAGGATTGAGTACTGGAGGCGGTGGTCTTAGTACAATGATACATGGTGCTGAAGGCTAGGACTACGGGACTTGTATACAGACCGATCTTCTATTGGAGAAGTGCCTGTGATTTGTAAATTGGAGCAATGCTTTGAAAGTAAAATACAGTTTTCCAAAAATGATTGAGTTCTAGATAAACTCTTCTTTAGAGAATTTTGGAATTGTTTCCAGTGAACAAATGATATGCTATCCCATAAAAGGTTTATGTACTCTGTTCTTTCTTAAAGTACTAGCATACATGGGACTCACTGGGTGATTTGTCATTCACATGTGTCTTTATCTAACCTTTTTGTCGGATCCAGAGCTGAGTGGACTTACGGATAGAAAGACGATACCACAGTGTCAGCACTATAGGTCTGGACGGTTTCCCTTTCAGTTATGTACTTTATTCTGTTGTAGTTAAAGATGGTATGTATGAGATTCTCTTATATATGTATATGTGTGGCCATTAGTATGGGATACTATTGAGTCTGGACCTCATATATATATTTGTTCCATTGTTTTCGTTATAAAGACCCCTTGTCCAGAAAACTGGACGGGGTGACACCCGGTGTTGATATGCTTCTGCTGTTGTCTTTAATAAGGGTGTTACATCGGGTGTTCGAAATAGTATCGACAATTACACACACAAATTAAGTTTTAAATAAAATGCCAAAATACTCAAAACACACAATTGAGTATGTACACTTATCGTGTAGTATAAAGTTTAATGGCAAGTATCGAAGATCCTCAAGGAAGGGATAAATGTACGACTACTAACTCTTCTTCTATTGTTTAGCCTAACAAATTAATGAAATACACTAATTATAATAGATAAACAAGGAGAACAAACACAACCCTCACATGATTAGCCATGATAAAATCAAAGATAAGAAAAGAAGTGAAAGATATGGACTTGTTAATAATCCCCCCCAAGTTAGCCAAGTATCAAATCAAACCCAAAAAAACTAAATTCCCAGTTCTAACAAAAACAAAGGTCACAAATGCAAAACCCACTCCCTCTTGAGTTATGAATTCCTAATTCTTGAGTCAACTAAAAGGTATCTTTACCTCCATAGTTGAACCCAAGAAGCATTAAACACAAATTTTCAAATTATCCAGAAGAACCTAATACCCCTATCTCTAGGCAATATTGAACTCCAAGAAAAAACTAGGGTTCATCCTTTCAAAAATAATTAAAACAATCTATACAAATTGACAAAAGAAAACAAAGAAAAAAGAGTAAGAAATTCTCACAGACAAGCTGTCTTTTCATCCTCATCTTCAATCTTCTTAAATCAACCTCTAAATTTTTCTAATTTCTTCTCTCTTATCTATAGGTGTTATTTCCCATTATCTACTGCCACTTATTGTCTTCATAGATTCTATTTGTAGGCCCAAGGAAGTCCCAAAAATCGTCATTGAAAAAGAGTAGTAGATCTTATCTGCGATGTTGCTCGATGTCGTCCAAGGTACTGTACATGGCGTCATGCATAGTTTGTATTAATAAAGATAGCTCACAATGGTATCGTGCAACATGATCTTCTCGGTGATAATTGATCCTGCATGGCGGTGTCAAAGGTGAGTTAAATGACATCGTAAGTCCTTAGAATTTTGTTTCTGAATTTCTGTTGAAGACACAACAACATAGAGTATGAATATAATGGCATTGTCGGTGTTCTTCAAATGTCCTTTTGCAATTTTTTTTATTCTTTTTCCTTCCTCTAGTCTCCTTTTATTCAATCTTACACAAAATAGTGTACAAATGTGGAAGTAAGTAGTCATTTATGTATTATTTTACAAATTATATGTATGATGAGCACTCATCAAAATCTGTCACCTTTAATAGGCAAAGTAAGTAGTCATTTATGTATTATTTTACAAATTATATGTATGATGAGCACTCATCAAAATCTGTCACCTTTAATAGGCAAGATCATTTTCTCATAAGTTTTTCTAAAAGACAGTTAAATCTAAACTCATTAATTCAATAGTATTTAATGAATTCAATTTGTAATGTGATGTGGTCATATAGTACTGTCAAATTGAAGATGAGAATTGAAGATCTGAATAAGGGGCACTTTCATCATATTGCCTCATTCAAAATATTATATTGATCGATGGGGTTAATATATTAGATTGATCAATCATAGGATATAATTATTGACTCCAGTAATTTTAATTATTCTAAAAGTATAGTTATGTTCTTTTAGTGGAGTAGAACGTAACTAATAAATTATTTTGGATTAACAAAATAATTTATCGAAGCATAGTTTAAATGTATCCGGTCAGGTCCCTGCAATGACTCTTAATTATTGGAAAAAATTAAATTATAAATATTTATAATTTATTAATGATAAATTGCAAGAAACTAAAAATCATATTTGAGATAAGTAGGATAAGTGTAGATAGTTGTACCCAAATATGCATTATCTTGTTCAATCAAGATTCATATTTGAGGTAGAGTCAAATATATAGAGGTAGTTGGAAATAGCCAACTATACCTATTGATTTAAGACTCTAGATAAAAAAAATAATGTGAGAAATAACAATTTTAATGTTCTCTCAGAATTTGTGTGAGTCCACCCTCAATAAAAAGAGAAAAATATGATAGATAATTTTTTGATCCGGGAGATTACACTAAAAAAGACTTGGGGATTTGAGGTATTAAGAGAAGGCCAAAGCTTCTCATGTCATAGTTTTGAAAATGATATCTATGAAAGTATGATTTGTTTTCATGTATTTATAAGTTTTAATGTGGTTAATACAGAAATATATCAATCCTATTCCCAACAGATCTAAGTGATAAAGAATTTCAAATAGCTAATGCACTAAATGGTTTTAACATTCGATTAGTGTGTCTGTAAAACCCCAGCTGAAACCAACCTTAGAGTAAGGGGGTTGGGATGCATATCATGTTTTATCGCATGCATAAATATATTTTTATATAATTTTATGTGCTTTGGATATGTGATTGGTAGCCTAGATGGCTTATTTGTGCTTGTGGAGTAAGAAGGGCAAAATGGTAATTTTTACCTAAGGTGAAAATAGGGAGATAGCTTGAGGATTAAATAGGAAAAATATTTGGGAGAGAAAATAAGAACAAGAGTTGTTCTGGTTTAGTGGTTAGAGCTTTGAAATTAATCCTTGAGGTCTAGAGTTCAAATTGCATCATGGGAGTTTTAGCATGTTAAATTTTATTTTTGTGTAGGAAGGCTATATTTCGGTCCTTGCATGATTTAGTGAAGGGTAGGAGTGTTGTCCTAGAGGAGACATGATAGGAATATCCTAATCCTACTCTTGTGCCCTACAAAAAATTCTAAGGGTTTCATACCCTTCTTGATTCCCTAGCTTTTCTTAATTCTTAATCAATTAGGTTGATTAATTTGTTCAAGCCAATTTCATTCCAAAAAATTCCAGCAAAGTTCTGTGAGATTTAGGTTTCGAACATGGCTGTGAATAAGTCATCTTGTTGGCCGAAAATGGGGAGGAGTAGTGGAAGGTTCCCAAGAGAATTAATCTCCATGGTTGAACCTTCAAACTCTAACCTAAGTATATTCATCTTGTTCATGTAGTAATCTGGAATTTTTCCAACTTCTTGTTCAGTCCAAGTGTCGAAACTTTCAGCCATCATTCCCTCCCAAATGCTGCCAGAAAAATAGCCCTCTTGACCAGCTTGAAATATGAAATTATAAGGCCAAAACCGGACTGCACAAATGCAATGCAAACCAGAACATTTTCTGCACAACTTTCGCAACTTTGGTGATCCTAAACCAAGCTGTTTCTTCCAGTTTTTCACCCAGCATCTTAGCCACATTTTTCATCCATAAAAAAGGCTGGAAACCAGCCTTAAAAGACCTCTAAATACCCCTTCAAATCTTCTGCAAGCTGACTGGAAAATGGCAACGAAATCTGCCCAGAAAAATTCCAGCAACTTGCGAAAAAGCTTAACAGAATTTTTCATCTTTGTTCCTTCTTCAGCCATGTCCGAAACCTCCACCATTTTTCTGTACAAACTTCCCTTAAATAGCCATGAACTGAGCTTCATCATCTTTCCCAAAATTCTGCTCGAAAACTAGTCCATGGCTGCTTCTAAAATATTTCCATCAATTACTCTAATCATGCCATTGATTGAAAACTAAAATTCTAGCAAACATATTTAGTAAACTACCATAAATCATTCCTCAAACAACCAGAAATCCCTTAACCACTGTGCATCATATTTTCGGCCACCATTAAGCTCCTTCAAACAACTTTCATTCCAGCAAAAATCACAGACAAATAGCCGGCCATTGGAGCTTCCAAAAGCTCTCCATTGACCAAGATCTTCTTACCATATTTTGTTTCCAAAATTGATCCCCTAAAATATTCTTTTGGGATTTCAAACAACCAGCTTTCCTTTTCCTTTCAAACCAGAAAATTTAGTTGCCAAAACCCCTCAAGTAATTCGGCCACTCTCTTCCACAGAATTTCGGCCAACTCTCCCTCTATCCTCTCCGTTCTCTTCAACTTTCAAGAACACCTACTAACCTTCTCTCACCTAAGGCCACCAAAACCACTTCAATCTTCTTCAAAAAAAAACTCCAGATTACACCTACTCACTTCTGTGAATCCATTCCTACCACTTTTAACATCAAACTTAGAGATCAAGCCCTCTCCTTTGGATTAAAAAAACCAGTATTTTCGAGAAGGCCAAGAACACCTTCAAGGTAAGCATGATCAATCGCTTCCATCTTCATTCATCTTCAACTTCCAGTGAATATATGTATATATAAACATACTAATAAACTCTCTTTTTCTCTTTTCTCTCTCTCTCTCTCTCTCTTGGCCGAATGCTCTCTCTCTCTCTTGGTCGAATGGTGACTTCAACCATGGCCATATTTTCTTCATCTCTCTTGGGCGGATCAAGTCTCCTAAGAGTTAGGATCCCTTCAAAACTACTCAAAGGTAATCATCAATCAAGTAAGCATCTTCAAACTCCTCTTTAAATTCTAGATTCATGTCTCTATGATGATATTGGAAGGAGATGGATTATGATTAGGGTTTGAGCATGTGTTGTTATGAAAGAGTTGAGATTGAAGCATGAATAAATGTGTGTATGTGATGGAGATGGGAATTAATGCATGAGTTGATTGTCTTGGATGATTGTATAGCGTTTTAGGGTTTTGTTGCATGCTCTTCATGTCGTGAGTGGTTTATGTGATCAAGCATGTTAGAGATTATGTCACCTTTGGTGAATAGGGTTATGTTTATGTATTTTTTATTAAAGCCATGAATATGTTTATGTTAGTAGAGTTTGGATCACGTCTTGGTAAATTTAGATCCATGCCTTTATTCAAGATTTGGATGATTTGATGAATTGGTGCGGAGTGTATGTTCATGATTATGGTTAGCAATAGAAATATGATCATGACCTTGTTGTCTCTAAGCTAATTTTATTTCATCAATAAAATGATTATTGCTATATCTTCTTCTAGTGAATTTCTAAAACCCTAGGAAAATGTGGATTTGGTCTCTTATATAAAATAATGATATTTTAGTCAAATAAATTATAAATTTTATTAAAGAAATAAAATATATAGGCATTATGTAAAATAAGAATATCAAATAAAGCCTTTTTCATAAATAATCATAATAGGTAAAATATTAATTTGGTAAGTCTTATATATTCATAAACACTATTAAAATTTATTTACTAGCTTTTAATCAAAACCTATTAAAATTTACTTACAACTAATTCTAGCTACCAATTATTTTCTAACCATTAATTATTACTAGATTATTATTTTACATAATACTATCTAGGACCTAGGACCCTTAATCAAATAAACCCTAATTTATTTTTTAGCAAGATTTAAACTTTCCACTTATTGTACCTACTTTCCCAAACTCTAGTTATTTTAATATCAAGCTAGATTTATGTTATAAACCTTTTTATTTATTTATCTAGCCTTAAAGCTTGGGACACTAGGGTCATGGTTGTAGTAAGTTGAGCTAGGTTTATTTGTGAAAGTAAATTTCAGCTTAAGTTTAATTATGGCTTATATTTACCCCAGGCGAGGTTAGGTCAGCTATTGGAGACCTTTGTTTTATCTCGAGCTAAGAATCAGGTAAGCTCCTGCATAAAACTTGTTGTTGCAAAAAGTTATTATGGCAAGCGAAACCCGAAGTTTGTGAACACTGATTTGGTAAAGGCAATTAGGGACTGTTTCCTTTCTTGTTTCTATCAAACCAATTATTTGAAAATCAACAAGCAATTTTATTCAAACACTAAACTGTTTCTAAACTAATTTTGACAAAGACTTTGGAAATCCTTAATTGCCATTTTCAAGTGGGTACTATGCTTTATTCATTTTCCCAAGTGGGATATATATTACGTTGAGTACTCAATAAGGGTAGGCTAGTAGTACTAGTTTTAAAGAGCAAGAGTGAGTCTTCTGGCAGGAGGCCACCTCCAGAAGATAAACTCAACTTAGAGAAACATCAGTACTACTTAGTCATGCCGGTCTGAGTTAGCAGTTTTCAGTCACGTGGACTGTGTGTTTCCGGAGTGGATAACCGATTTTGTTTGGGTGTAGAAAAGGAGAAGAATCTTACCCGGTAGGCCGATCACCTACCTTTTGTCCGTCCGCACAAAGTGTGGCATTCTGACCGTTGTATTGTTGTGGGGTCCAACGTGTGGTAACCCATGACCACCTTTTGAGTGGTTGATTTTGTTGAACATGTATGGTTGGAAAAGCCAAAATGCTACTCTTGATTTTGACTATTATTTATTGCTTGTCAGCATTTCTCTTATGAAGATTTTACACTTTGCATTCACGAACTGTTTCCACTGGACACTCAAAGCACACACGGACTTATTGAGATTTTATCTCATCACCTTTTCTACCATGATTTCAGGTCGATCCTGCTGTGGGGATGAGTAGCTAGTGTTGTCTGCCTTGGAAGAGATTTTGTTATCTATTTTTATGTAATACTTTGGGGAAGTTGAGAGTGAATAATTTTTATTATGGATTTGTTTTGAATTCTTGGATTGTAAAATATTGTTTTAGATTTAAAGTATTATTTTATTCTATTATTTTGATTGTGTGACCTAGTTATGAAGACCCCTTGTCCTTCAGACGGGGCGACATCCCCGGCCCTGTCGGGCCTAGGTAGTGGGGTGTTACAGTGTTAACCACCAAACTCACCGGACTTTAATATTTTAGATCTTAGATTCTTTAGTGCCATTCAAGCATTGTAAAATAAGGAGTGTCCAAAAAGTATAAAAGAGCTTATCTATGCTATTGAGAAGTCTTTTGATGAATACCCTACTAGAAATGTGATTGTACTTTCTTGACTTTACAATTGTGCATGCGAGAAGCAATGAAAGTTGGAGGATCCAATAACTATAAGATCCCACACCTGAAAAAAGCTACATTGGAAAGGGATAGTTGTCTTCCTTCACAAATTACTTGTGATTCTACTTTAGTTCAAAATGTTATTAGTATGTTAGCATCTTAGAAAAAAGTTTGGCTCAAGTTGCAGATTTACTCATTGAAATTCTCTCTTTTTTTTAATAGTAATATTTATCTGAGCATATCTTTTTCCAAGAGAGAAACTGTTTGTTTATTTTCTTTACCCTTTTTCTCTTCTATTTTTGTGTGCTAAGATTATTGTCCAACATGAGACTTCTCTAGCATCAAAACTAAAAATGTGCTCACTGTAGTTGCTCAAGATTATTATTCTATTTGTGTGTTCTCTAAAATTTGCTAACGCTAATGGTATTGCAATTGTCTTTAAGGTGGATGATTACAAAGGCCTCAATGTTCCCCTTCCAATAGTTATTTAGGAATATGTTCAAGAAATAAAGTACAAAATAAGGCAAAAGTCATACTTCAATCCGGCAATTGCAAAACACCATTCAACATCATAGTAGAATAATCCACCTATCCTCAAAATAAGTGCTCCTTTAACCCTGAAATCTAAAAGAACTTTGGCAGAGTAATTTTCAACATCTCCACCATCTCCTCTTGAATCTCTTTATTGGGATGAAGCTCTCCCTTGCTAATGTAAAATTTATTCAAATCAAATCCATGATCAACACCATTTGGTGGGAGATTTGAATTGGTGTTAGGGGAAATATTTATCAATTTCTGTGTTTTCTTGTTTCACTTTTACATCAGTAGATGGCTTATTATTTGGAGTAGGGTTCGAGGGATTTTTGTTATTCATAATGGATTTTGCAGTAGTGTCAACTATAGGCCCCCTTCCATATTTAAAGGAACGAAAATGCTTTATTGATGGCGAGCATAATTCCAAGAATGAATGGATGGAGATAAAAACACAATTCCAAGAATGAATATAAATCTGACGGGTATAAGAAACTAATGGAGAAAACTATTTGACTCATTTTTTTTCTAGGCATCAATAATAGGCATAAAAAATATAATATTTAATATACTAAAATGTAATGGCTTTGTTAGAGGGTAAATAAAGAAAATAATGGCTTTTTTTTTTTTTTTGGCAAAATGTCATTTATTGTGTAACAAAATAATATTACTTGTAAAATGACACTTATTCAAAATCGAAAGGAGTGTTCCATAGATTGGGCACTATAATGTGTTCTCGTACAGACAAGTGAAATATGTGATCCCAAGACAAGCTTTCCCTAACAACAATAGTGCTTTTACGAAATTTTAAGGATGTGTTTGCCCAATTTATATTTTCGTAAGAAAGAAAAATATAGCACTACATCTTCTATATAGAGAAAAAAGAAAAAGGAGTTGGATGGCTACAGTTCATCTTCGTCAGTGGGGCATTTGTGTCTTTCTCTATTCCCCCTCCCTTCGAAAACATGTCTTCTTATGTTTTCAGCTCAATATCTTCTTTGTTCACTTACTCTATGGTTACTGTTCATTTTTCGTCAGCAGGGACATTTGTGTATTTCTCCATTCCCCACCTTCTCCTATTTTTCCCATGTTAGCTTTGGTAAAAAGCAAACCACTGTACAGCTGTGGCCAGGTGCAGTGCACCATGCTGAGGCCTTATTCACCCACTGTTTTGGTCCCCTAACTGATTTCACTCACCCATTCTCAATAGGTTTCTCCCAACTGTCGGTTCTCCGCTCCTGAAGAGGTTTTGGGTTATGTGAGAGATGCAAGAAATCAACATACAAAATTCACCCTTGAAATTGTAATTGCAATTGTATAGGAAATATGTCTTCTTGTGTTTTCCACTTAGTTTCTTCTTTCTTCATTTCCTCTAAGTCTATAGTCAGTACATATCATTCCAATTCCAAGCAACCCGAAATCTATTACTCTATTAGAGGTAAAATCTGAAGCCCCCAATAAATTTTCTTGTTTTTGTGCTAGTGATTTAATGTATCATGCGAAATTTCTCGACTCAACTTTTGATTTTCGAGTGGAAATAGCATTTTGCTATAGTTAATTTTAGTGGGTTTTGATTAAATCTTTTATTTGCATGCATCACAATTAAGGGTACTCACAGTTCGGGATGGTTCGAGGATTTATAAATCTCCAGTATCCTTCCAAAATTTTGGTTCTTTCTTATTCTTAGTGCCAGTCTCGAACCATAATTTCGGGACGGGATGATATGGATATTTTTAGTTTCGGGATGGGACAGGACGAATTTTCGGTTCTAATGGAACAAAGACAGTTCTAGTTCGATTTTAAGATATTTTTTAACATTTTTCACAAAGAATGATGTTATCCACAAATTTGAAAAATACATGTTAATAATTCTCAAATTTTAATAAAAAATAAAATTCTAAAATAAAACTAAAATAACATCGATGACACTTTATATAATATTCTATATAATCTAGTTATATAATTCATATATACCATATAACAATATACTATATAATCTATATATATATACTATACATATAGTATAATATACATATAATAAACTATGTAATCTATTATATACTAATCTATATAATCTACTCATATAATCTATATATATATATATATATATAATAATCTATATAATCTACCTATATAATCTATATATACAGACTACATATATCGTATAACATACATATAATATACTATACAATCTATTATATACTATATATATAATTAGAATCACCTTTATCATTCTTTTTAAATATAATATAATATGTGTGTGTGTGTGTGTGTGTGTGTCTACATGATTATATATATTATATTCTAACTTTGGTTCTTTGGGATGGTTCAAGACGCTTTTCATACGGTTCGTAAAGGTTCTTGGTACTGATATAACATAAAAAAATTTTGAGACAATTCGGTTCTGAAAAAGTCAAAAGTCAACATATTTTTTCGGTTCTAGTTCTTTTCGGTCCGGTTTTTCGAATCAGTTCTGTTATTCTCTAGTCTCATGAGCAACGCTAATTACAATGTGGGGTAATTTCAGGTGTGCCTATGTATTGTTTCCAAACGGTTCAAGTTTATCCTAGCAATGAAAAATTGAGTTTTTATTTCATCATAGTTGAAATACATGGGTTCTCACTACTACCTTAACAGGATTGATGATTGTGTTACTCAGTTCATGTCTTCCAACTATAATTTTTTACAATAAATAGAATATAATAGATAAGACCAGATCAAAATCAAGCCTTCTAATTCATGTAAACTGGCATCACCCTTCAACAAAAGAAGAAAAGGTAATCTAATTTAACAATACCTTCAGCAAAAGAAATAGTGCTTACATTTTGCATTATTAAAAAAAAAACTAATACTCAACCAATTAATGAGAGGCATGAACATATACCATTCCTATCATTTACCTATGCTATTGCACCTCTTCAGTGGCTATCCTTTCTGCTTTGTCATCACTCTGCAACAATACCAGCAAGTTGACAAGTATCCAAAGCTGCTTCACAAACTTATAGAGTAGACAGGTGTACAAAGCATTTTTAAATGGTCTTCAGTTTTGAATACTGCTCTTAGCCGTTGCTTTTGAAAACTATCTTTGCTGGTGGTTTCATTTCTCTATTTTTACTTCTTCTTCGATCTTAGCAGTACTTTAGGTGAGTTACTATTTTTAGGTAGATTTGTTTATTCAAAAATAAGTAAGATATTAGAACACCGTCTATATTTATTAACCTCATGAGTAATACATGCATTTGTGTGTGTTAAAAACATAGATATTATATTTTTTGATTGAATTTAACATATTTATTTCAATTTCAATGCATTCTTAACATGATTGTGCAATGGTTTGGCAATGCATGTTACTATTTTGTTGTTGTATATATGTTTTTAGTTTTGAAGCATAAGTTTTTAGTGTTTGAATGAACTTTTAATAATTGTATATCGAACATATTTTGTGTGTGTGTTGAAAACATAGCTATCATATTATAGTAATTGGTATTTTACAGATTTTTAAGTACACATTTTCCTTATTTTGTTTTTCTGTATATGGTGTAGCGTAAATTAGAAAGAGGATTACAAAAGATATTTCTAGAAGTAAGTGTTTAAATTTATTGTTCATTTCAAGAAATTTAGTACTCATTTTCTATTTTAATATGATGTTTTCTTTGTCTTATGCTAGTTGTCATGTTAATTAGTTGTTTTCTAGGGTTTTGTGTGACATACTTTGTTCATTACAGTCATGTCATGATGTGAAGTTGCTCAAATGTGATGAATATTGTGTTTTGATATGTTATATGAGCTTTAAGGAAGATAATTACATGCAGTGGTAGCAAAGTTGTAGCTAATTAAGTGTGATTAGATTATTTTTGGTATTGTTAAAAATATACGATTATGCATAAAAATCCAAAAAAAAACGAATACTAAGAAAATACTCCAAAAAATAATCATTAGAAGTTGCAAAAGCTGAGCGATTAAGAAAACGAATAGAGATGCATACGAATAACGTATCACCCAGGAATTAAAGATCATAATCAAAGATTTGAATAACGTATGAATATCAACTTGTAGCCTAAGACACTTTCCTCTGTTAGGTAGTTGGCTCCCAGCTATGCTCAATAAATAAGCCAACCAACTATCATGGCCTATATTGGAATGTATGTCCAAATTTGACTATGTATTTCTGTATTTTAAAAAGTAATAAAATATTTCATTCATTAATGATTATTTATTTACATATATCTACACATTAAAGTCCAAGTATATTAGTAAGTGATCTAAGTGATTAGGTCATACTTTCACAATAAGGTGTAGATTATAGGTTACTAACATACAAGCTAAAATGTTCTTCATCGATTGATGAAGTGGGGCACTTCGTCAAGATTTAGATCATTACACTATGGTTTCTAAATGGAGAACATTTTACCTTAACTAGTAAGCAGTCCTCTTACGCCAATAGTTTAAGCGTATTTAGAATATATAGAACTGGACCGCGTATAGTAATCAATATAAAAATACTATAATAAATAAAGATTGGTCTATCACTGTTACAGCATGGATGAGTATCCTAAGACTTGAGTATAAATTGGTAGTCTGGGGAAGCTAGACTTGTACCCTTTGATATATGATAGATAAGGTCTTAACACAAGGCTAACAACCTTGTATGTTAAGTGAATGACTCTAGTTAATTAAGATAGACTCATAAAACAGAGTTTCTATACTTCACTTGGTGAAGATATCATCCCTTTGTAATCTAAATAATTCAAGACCCTGGAAAGTATGGCTAAGTATGTATGCTTTTTGGTAACTCCCTGAAATAAGCAAGTATATACTGGAAGTCATGGATTATCAAATTAGATATCAATAGACGATAGATGTCATTGAGAAATGTGTTAGTAGACTTTTCCTATTTCCATTATGCGTGTTACGTAGAAAGATATTTTCGTCGTTATACCTGTAGGTCAAAGACACTACACCTGCAATATTATTCTTTAGGTCAATATTTCTATATGGTGATAAATAAAATATTTAAAATAATTAAATACAACCATTTGTTAGTAAGGATATTTTGATCATTCTATTAGCCAAGAATAATATGTCTTTTTGTCCCCAGAGCAGCTCAAGTAACCTAAGTAAATTTATTTACTATATAGGCTTATTAGATGAAATTAATATCAGAAGAAATATTTTAAGAGTCCAATAATTATTTATTTAGGCTAAAATAATATATTGTGTCAATTAAATTAAATTTATTTATTAATTAATTTATCTTGGGTAACTTTATATTAGGTTTAAGTAGATCAATTAATTAATAAGAGTGCTATTTAATTATCTTAGGCTAATTGGGAAAAACCTTAGCCTATCAGGGTTAATAGTGACAGCTATTGTTTCTTTGGAAACAAGGAATAGTGGCTCCAGGTTAAAAGAAAAGAAAGAAAATAGAGTGGCGGTGGAAAAAGGAAAAAGGAAACAAAATTAGGAGATGTTGCTTTGAGTCATGAATATGCATGATATTGCTGAGGATTGGATTTCCTATTCATGTACGAAATACTAAGAAAAATAGAAATAGCTTGCTTCCCTTAGACCATCTGTTCTTATTCTTCTTTTTCCTTAGAATTAGATCACCTAATATTCTTCCAATTTTGATTCTTTCATTTTATTTTACTTTTACCGGTAGATAGCTCATAGGAGGTTTGAGAATATTCTGGAAGATTAAAAGTTAGAAATCTTGGTGCATGTGTTTGATATGAAAGACTCGATGCTTGGTTGGAATTCTCGCAGAACAAATAATTGCGACAAATCAAAACATTCCATCAAATCCAATCCCTCCGATTATTCAACTCAATTTCCTTAAAAGTAAATATTCCTAGACTATTACATTGGAAAATTTTAAATTGAATGTTTTTCGTTGCGTATTTTTGTTTTCCCGTGGTCCTTCAGCTCACACCACTAAAAACAACAAAAGAAAATTCTTTTTGTCTTGTCAACATAGAGAGATAGAACATAATAAGAAAAACAACAACCGAGAGTAAGAGAGAAATAGAAGGGGCCAGGAAGAAGGAAAAACATAGCTTTGGTTTGCTATGAAGAAATTGATATTCAAGGGGCAAACGGAGTCTGATTGAGCTCAGATTTGAACCAGTGGTCGAAGACAACTTGATCTATCATATAGTTGGTAGATCTTAAGTTTTTCATGGTTCAAGATTGAGTATTTGGGGGTGGACAGTTGCTATATTTGGTGATTTTCTTCCAACTTTTTCCCTTTTGTTTTGTGAGATCTTTGTGATTTCTTGATCTCTTAGGCTATAGTTTGATTGTGCTTATGGCAGAAACCTTGCTATAATTCTCTTTATTGATAGTGGAGATTTTTCTGGTGGACCAAATGGTCCCATGGTTTTTCCTCTTCATATTGGAGAGGTTTTTTACGTAAAAATTTAGTGTCTCTGATTTTGTGTTTGGCTGTTACCATTTCATTTTTCTTCATGCTCCTATTATTTCATTCAAGTCTGGGGTTTCCTAAAGTGAAGGGTGTTGTAGGATTATTTTTATCTCTAAAGCTTTTTTGAGCTACTTTGTTGTTGTCTTAGTTTCTATGTTTGTCCACTACTACTATACATCCCCTGTTTTACTCCAACAGAACTAGTATCAGAGCTATCGGTTGGTACTTGAATTTTCTTCTAGGAGCCAAATGCAAGCAAGAAGATTTATTTGAATAGTACAAATTATCATATATAGAAGGGAAAAATTAGAGGCATGATTCTTTTAAAAGGGTTTCACTATAAGCTTGATTTAAAATCTGATGCAGAATGGACTTTTGAGCATGAACAAGTATGTGCCTATATTAGGCAATAGTACGGTGACAATGTTTTAAATCACATTAATAAGGAGGTTGATGATAAAATTTTGTGGGAAAAATGTAAGAAGATGTATGCCTCGAAAACTTGTAATAACAAGTTGTTTCTACTTCAACAAATGATGTACTTGTGGTATAAGAATGGAACTTCTATAAATGATCACGTGAATAAATTTCAAGGTGTTGTTGATCAGTTAACAAATGTAGAAGTAAAGTTTGATGATGAAATTTTAGGGTTGTGGCTGCTAAATACTCTTCCTAATGCTTTGGACACTTTTAGGACATCTTATACTAATACTGCTCCAAGTGGTGCTATGAGTTTAGAATTTGCCAAAATTGGAATTCTCAATGAAGAAGTGAGAATAAAAACTCCAAGTGCAACTTCATCTTTTAATTCTAAAGTTTTAGTTACTGAAGATAGGGGGAGAAACAAAAATAGAAGTAAAAAAAATAGAAAAAAAGGGCAAAAGTAAGTCCAGGTCGAGGTATAAGGATTTGACATGTCATTATTGTGGCAAGAAGGGGCATATCAAGAAGAACTATTTCAAATAGAAAAGAGAGAATAAGGGTAGTGACAATAATCATAAGAAGAAAGAAGAAAGCAGTGACCATGTTGCTACCACCACTACTAATGACCTTGTTGTTGTTTTTGAGTATGATAAACTATACATCTCATAACACAAATTGGGTGATAGACACTAGGGCTATATTACATGTTATAGCTAAAAGGGAATTCTTTACATCTTATACTTTTGGTGATTTTAGGGTTTTAAGAATAGGCAATGATGATGTCTCAAAGGTGGTCGGCATTAGTGATGTTTGCTTGGAAACTAAAAATGGCACCAAATTACTTCTCAGAGATATTAGACATGTTCCTAATGTCCGCTTGAATCTAATATCAGTTAGAAGACCGGTTGATGATGGGTTCTGCAACAACTTTGATAGAGAACAGTGGAAACTCACTAAAGTCTCTCTTATTATGGCACTTGGAAAGAAGTGTTCAAGTCTGTATTTGATGTAAGCTTCAGTTTCCAAAAATAACGTGAATATGGTAGCCAGTAAAGTCTTACCAGATTTATGGCACAAGAGGTTGAGTTATATAAGTGAAAATGGCCTTAATTGTTTGTTTAAAAGAAATGTACTTTTATGAATGAAGAGTGCAAAGTTTGAGAAGTGAAGAGCAAAGTGTCCTTCAAAACTAATCCTCCTTATAAAAAGCCAGATCTATTAAAGTTAATGCATGATGTTTGTGGTCCTTTAAAGGTAGAGTTACTTGGCGGAGCTTCTTACTTTATAACTTTTATTGATAATTACTCCAAAAAATTGTGGGTCTATGCCTTGAGGACAAAAGACCAGGTTCTAGATAAGTTTAAATAGTTTTATCCCTTGGTTGAAATACAGACTGGGTACATGCACAGACAATGGTGGTAAGTATTGTGGATCTTTTGATGAGTATTGCGGACAGTAGGATATCAGACATAAGAAAACCCCTTCCAAAACTCCTTAATTAAATAGTTTACTTGAAAGGATGAACAAAACATTGATTGAGATATTTAGATGTTGCTTGCAAATGCTAAATTTCTAAAGTCTTTATAGGGTGAAGCATTGTATAATGTTGCCCATGTTATCAATCTAACTCATATTGTTACATTGGAAAGTGATGTTCCTAAAAATGTTTGGTCTAGTAAGGACTTTTCCTATGATCATCTAAGAGTGTTTGGCTATAAAGCCTTTGTCCATGTTCCCAATGATAAGAGGTCAAAGTTAGATGTTAAATCATGATAATGTATCTTCTTGGGTTATGGTCAAGATGAATTTAGCTATAGGTAGTATGATTTGGTTGAGAAGAAATTAATAAGATGCAGAAATATGGTGTTCTTTGAGGATCAGACCATTGATAATATTGGAAAAGTAAAGAAAACTGAGCACCAGGCTTATGACTTTGTTAGTTTTTGCCAGATTCAGACTCTAAAATTACATGGTATAGCTGGAGATGGTATACAAACTGATGTTCAACAAAATAATGAATAGGAATATGGTAATTTAGATATTCTAGCAAATGATATTGTTAATGTTCAACAGCCTGTGCCAATGGATCAGTTAGTAGATCCACCACCTACTCTACTTAGAAGGTCTATCAGAGATAGACAACCTTCCACTAGATATTCTCCACATGAATATGTACTCTTGACTGATGGGGGAGAACCAAAATGCTATAAGGAAGCAGTGGAAAGTGAACAGAAGATTTAGTGGGTCATGGCAATGGTAGAAAAGATGAAATATGTATAAGACAATCATACATTTGAATTGGTGCAGCTACCTAAGGGTAAAAGAGCTTTAAAAAATCGTTAGGTATACAGATTGAAGCAAGAAGAAAATTCATCGCATCTATGATATAAAGCTAGACTAGTTGTTAAGGGATATAGTCAGAAAAAGGGAATTGACTTTGCTGAAATGTTTTCACATGTTGTGAAAATGTCTTCTATTAAAGTGGCTCTTATCTTAGCTACAAGTCTAGACTTGGAGGTTGAGTAGATGGATGTGAAGATAGCTCTTCTTTATGGTGATTTAGAAGAGAAGATATCATGGAACAACCATAGGGCTTTCAGGTGAAAAACCAAGAAGATTATGTATGCAAGTTGAGCTTGTATAGCTTGAAACAGGCACCAAGACGTTGGTATTGTTGGGTATCTCTCACGCATATCGTATAAGGCGCAGAGAAAAAAAAAACGAGATACTATACCAGGACCTGCCTATATGTGGAAAATAAGACATAAAGATAATAAAGGTAACAGCTTTTTACCTTTGTTTGATCGTCCAAAGAACAAAAAATTCCGTCTTCAAGTCAAGGCACGATCCAGCAATCCTTTTGACCCAACTTCATGAGAGTTGAACGTCCAACTACTATAATCACAGTGTGTGGTTGAAGGCAGCTCAGAGCCGACAAAAGAGCTATGCAAACAATAGGTGCATAAAGTTAGAATTCCAGGCAGGAGATAGTGTATTCCTAAGACTGACATCGAATAGAGGAATCTTGAAGCATCCGAAAGGTGGGAAGCTGAATCCAAGGTATTTGGGACCGTTCCCGATAAAGGAGAGGATTGGGCCGGTAGCGTATCGATTGGATTTGCTGGATAAACTAACAAGAATTCACGACGTGTTTCATGTATCGCAGTTGAAAAAGCACAATGCTAATCCCGGTCATATTTTGAATGATGAGCTGTTGGTGTTACAACTCGACCTGTGCTATGTGAAGAAACCCGTACGAATATTGGACCGGAGTATCAGGACTCTTCAGAACAAACAAATACCGATGGTAAAAGTTCAGTGGGAGCATTATGGTACGCAAGATGCCACATAGGAAACAGAAGACTGGGTAAAGCAGAAGTATCCCAACCTGAGATAGAGGTATGCCTGAATTTCGGGACGAAATTCTCTTAAGGAGGGGAGGATATGAAACCCCAACTAAAACCAACCCTAGAGTAAGGGGGTCGGGATGCATATCATATTTTCTTGCATGCATAAATATATTTTTGAATGATTTTATATGCTTTGGAATTGTGATTTATAGTCTAGAAGACTTAATTGTGCTTATTGAGTAGGAAGGGAAAAATAGTAATTTTGCTTGAAATGGAAATAGGGAGATAGCTTGAGGATTAAATAAGAAGAATATTTAGGAAAAAAAAATAAGAACAATAGTTGTTGTGGTTTAGTGGTTAGAGCTTTGGAATTAATCTCTAAGGTCTTGAGTTCAAATCCCATCATTTAAGTTTTAGTATGATTAATTTTATTTTTGTGAATGGTGGAATATTTTCGGCCTTGCATGCCATCAGAAGAAGTAGGAGTGTTATCCTAGGGGAGACATGAAGGAAATGTCTTAATCCTACTCTTGTACCCTACAAAAATTCTTAAGGGATTCATGCCCTTTTTGTTCCCTAACTTACCTTAAATTCTTCACCAATTAAGCTTGTTCAATTATCCAAATCCATATTTTAATTCCAGAAAATTTCAGCAAGGTTCTTTGGTCTTGAAGTTTCGAAAATGCCTCTTTGAGGATAGAATTTTGACTGAAAATGGTGAAGGAGTTAAGGACAATTCCCAAGAGAATTAATCTCCATTGTTGAACCTTCAAACTCCACTCCATAAATGTTCATCTTCTTCATGTAGCAATCTGGAATTTTTCCAGCTTCTTGGTCAGTCCAACCTTCGAAAACTTCAGCCATTTTTCTCACTCAAATACTGCTAGAAAAATAGCCAATTTATTCAGCTTAAAGACTGAAACCTTTGGCCAAAAATCGGACTGCACAAAGCTATGCAAACCAGGAAAAAAATCCTGGACAATTTCGCAGCTTAGCAGTCCAAAAACTAAGCTGTTTCTTCTAGCCTCCAAACCAATAATTCATCCCTGTCTTTCCTCCATAAAGAAGGCTAGAAACCAACCATAAAGGATCCTCCAATACCTCTTCAAACCTTCTGCAAGTCGGCTGGAATATTGCAGAAAATTTGCACAAAAATTCCAGCAAACCATTCGAATGAACAACTAGAAATTCCAGCCTTGGTCCCTTATCAACCTTGTCCGAAAAACCACTTCAACTTTCTGTGAAAATAACCTTAGTCAGCCATGAACTAAACTTCATCACCCTCCTCCATTGATCTGCATGAAAGAGCACCATAGCCACTCCTTAAATCACTCCTTCAATCACTACAATCAAGCCTTTAATTGGAATTCAAAATTTCAGCAAATTACTCCATGAAAACTTCCATGGATCAAGCCTCAACCAACCAGAAATTTCCTTCACCATAACACTCAACATTTCAGCCACCCTATAGCTCCTTCAAAGCTCATTCATCTCAACAAAACTTCAGCAAATTCCAGTCGGCCATAGCAGCTCCAAGAACCTCCATCAACCAAACCATTTTTACCATATCTTCTACCTTAATTCACTCACTAAATTTCTTCTTTTGAATTTCAAACAACCAGCTTTCCCTCTTCTCCCTAATCTGAAAATTTAATCACCAGAATTCCTCTAACCATTCGGCCAACACCATTCAGCAAATTTCGTCCAGCCTTCTCTCCATCCTCTCTATTTCTCCAAGAACACACACCACCATTCTCCAAGCCTAAGACCACCCTAAACACCTCCAATCTCTCCCAAAAACTCCAGATCACATCTACTCACCCTTTAGAATCCATTTCTATATTTTATAACATCAAACACTGAAAAAAAAATTCTGCTATCGAATAAAAAACTAGAATTTTTCTTGAAGATTCAAGAACTCTCTCAAGGTAACCATGAACGATTATGTTCATCTTCTTTCCTCTTCAATCTTTAATATAATATACTAATACTCTCTCTCTCTCTCTCTCTCTCTCTCTCTCTCTCTCTCTCTCTCTCTCTCTCTCTCTCCTCTCGGCCGAAATGGTTGTTTCAACCATGGCCATTTTTTCTTCTTCCTACTTAGTCAGATCAAGCCTTCCAAGCGTATGGATTCTCTTGAAACTTCATCAAGGTAGTCATCAATCGAGTATGTCTCTTTAACCCTCTCCTTAATTCTAAAATCATGTCTCTTGGATGTTGTTAGAAAAGGATGGAATATGATTGGAGATTGAGTATGTGTTTAGATGAAGGAGTTAAGATTGGAGCATGAGGATAATTTGTCATGGTTGAGTTTTATGATGCCTTGTGGTTTGTTGCATGCTCTTCATGTCGTGAGTTAGTATGAATGATTAAGCATGATAGAAATTATGTCACATTTGGTAAATAGGGTTTTATGTTCTTGTATTCTTGTTGAAGCCATTATTATGATTATGCTTAGTGAAGTTTGGATCATGTGATGATAGATATAGATTTAAGCCTTTATTCATGAATTGAATGGTTTGTTGATTGGTACTAGAGTTTATGTTCATGATTCTTGTTAGCCATAAAAAAAGTATGATCATGACCTTGTTGATCCTAAACTATTTAAGTTAGCCAATTTTATTACATTAATAAAAAAAATTAATACTATATTTTCTTCCAATAATTTCGAAAACCCTAAGAAGCTTTGGAATTGGATTGTTAAATGAAATAGTGATATTTTAGCCAAATGAATGATATCTTTATTAAAAATAATTTATATAAAAATATTTATATATAATAATAATATTAAATAAAGCCTTTTATATAAATAATCATAAAAGGTAAAATATTAATCTTATAAGTCATATATTCATAAATACTAATAAAATTTATTTATTACCTTATGATCAAATTAATAAAATTTACTATTAATTTTATTTACTAATTATTTTCTATCTATTAATTATTAATTAAGAGATTAGTAATAATTTATTATTTTTAATAAAATCATCTAAGACTTAGGACCTTTCATCAAATAAACCCTAGTTTATTTATTAATAACAAAGATTTATATTTGAACCTATATCTTATTAGTAATTATTTTGTGATTCCTAGTTATTTTATTATCAAGCTAGATTTATTTTATAAAACCATTTTATCATCTAGCCTTAAAGTTTGGAAGATTAGGGTCATGATAGTAGTAAGTTGAACTAGGATTATTAATGGAAGCGAATTTGGCTTGAGTTTAATTATGGCTTGTGTTTACCCCAGGCGGGGTTAGGTCAGCTTTAGAAGATCTTTGAATTAGCTCAAGCAAATGATCAGGTAAGCTCCTGCATAAAACTTATTTGCTGTGAAAATGTTACTGTGGCAAGCCAAACACGAAGTATGTGAACACTCATTTTTGTAAAGGCAATTAAGACTATTTCCTTTCTTGTTTCAGTCAAACAAATTATTTGAAAATCAATAAGCAGTTTTACTCAAACACCAAACTCTTTCTAAAACCAACTTTGACACTAACTTTAGAAACCCTTAATTGCTATTTCTAAATAAAGCAATGTTTTACCAGTTCTCTCCCAAGTAGGACAATCAAACGTTGAGTACTCAATAAGGGTAAGCTAGTAGAACTAGTTTCGAAGAGCAAGAGCGAGTCTTCTAGCAGGAGGCCACCTCTAGAAGATGAACTCAACTTGGAAAAGCGACAGTACTACTTAGTCATGCCGGTCCGAGCTAGCAAGTTTTGTAACACCATGCTACCTAGGCCCGCCAGGGCTGGGGATGTCACCCCATCCAAAGGACAAGGGGTTTTTATAACTAGGTCACACAAATAAAATAGCGGAATAAAAATAATACTTTAACTTAAAATTTATTACATCCCAAGAATAAATCCAAGAATAAATCTACAAATTCCCAAAACAAATCCATAAGTAAAATTATCCACTCTCAACACCCCAAAGCAACACATAAAAATAAATGATAGCATTCTCTTCCAAGGCAGATAACACTAGCTACTCATCCCCACAGCAGGATCGACCTGAAATCATGGTAAAAATGTGATGAGACAAAAATCTCAGTAAATCCGTGTGTGCTTTGAGTGTCCAGTGGAAATAGTTCATGAATGCAAGGTAAAAAAAGGTGATAAGACAAAATCTCAGTAAGTCCTGTGTGCTTTGAGTGTCCAGTGGAAATAGTTCGTGAATGTAAGGTATAAAACCTTTATAAGAGAAATACTGACAAGCAATAAACATTAGTCAAAAGCAAGAGTGGTGCTTTGGCTTTTCCAACCATACATAATCAATAAAATCAACCACTTAAAAGAAATGATCATGGGTTATCACACGTTGGGCCCCATAACCGGTCAGAATGCCATACTTTGTGCAACTAACAAAAGAAATACTAGCAAGCAATGAATGATGTTCAAAAACAAGAATGGCATTTTGGCTTTCAAACCATACAGGTACAATAAAATTAACCACTCAAAAGGGTGGTCATGGGTTACCACATGTTGGGCCCCATGTCCACATGGTCAGTATGCCACACGTTGAGCATACTACCGGTCAGAATGCCACACTTTGTGCAGACTGACAAAAGGTAGGTGATCGACCTACCGGGCAAGACACTCCTTCTTCTCTATACCCAAACAACAACCGGTTGTTCATTCCAGCAAAACACAGTCACTTGACTGAAAAATAAACAACTGCTAGCTCGGACCGGCACGACCTACTGGACTGACATCTTATCCAAGAAGGACTCACCTCTCAGAGGTGGCCACCTACTGAGAGACTCACCCTAACCCTTCAAAGACTAGTCCTAACAGTCCACCCTTATTGAGTACTCAACGTAACGTATCCCACTTGGGAAAATGAACAAACCATTGTTCCACATGGAAATGGCAATTAAGGGTCTCCAAAATCTTTGTCAAAATCAGTTTTGGAAAGAGTTTTGAGTTTGAGTAAATCTGCTTATAGATTTCCAAATAATTTGTTTGACTGAAATAAGAAATGAGTCAATCCTCAATAGCCTTACAGAAATGAGTGTCTATGCATTCTACATTTGGCTTGCCATAATAAACATTTTACATCAATCAGGTTTTATGCAGGAGCTTACCTGATTCTTGCTCACAATAAAAGGTCTCCAACAGCTGACCTAACCCCGCATGGGCAAATACAAACCACCATCAAACTCAAGACAAAATCCACTTTCTCAATTTAAAACAACTCAACTCACTACTACCATGATCCTAGTGTCCCAAGCTTTAAGGCCAAACAATAAATAAATAGGTTTATAAGCTAAGCCTAATTTGATATTTAAAATAATTAATGTTTTGAGAAACAAGTACTAATAAGTTGATGGTTTAAATCTTGCTAAGAAAAATTTAGAGTTTATTTGATAAAGAGTCCTAGGTGGTATTAGGTAAAATAATGATTCATTAATAATTTAGTTGTTAGAAAATAATTGATGACTAAAATTAGTTGAAAATAAATTTAATGAGTCTTTCTTGAAAAAATAATAAATAAATTTTTAATGGTTTTTTATTAAAAGATAATAATTAAATTTTAGTAATAAATATTTTACTAATTATGATTATTTTCATAAAAGGCTTTAGTTGATTTCATTATTTTATATAATACCTACATATATATATATTATTTTTCTAGCAAAAGCTATTATTTATTTGACTAAAATATCCTTATTATATATAATAATCCAAATCTACCCCTCCTAGGGTTTTTCAAAATTACTAGCAAAATCATATTATGAAATATTTTATTCATAAAATAAAAATTAACTTAGGGACAACTAGGTCATGAACATAGTTCTATTGCTAACCATAATCATGAACATTTACAACCCTTCAATTCATCAAATCATGCATATAAGCATAGATCTAAATTTACTAAGGCATGATCTAGCATTTACTAGTATAAATATCATAGCTTTAATAATCACACAAGAATATAAATCCTATTCATCATAGATGACATAATCTCTAACATACTTGATCATGGACACATGCATTAATCCCTAAAACATCACACAATCAACCAAGATAATCCCTTCATGCATAAATCTCATCTCCATCATATTCATACATATATTCATGCTTCACTCTCAACTCATCACAACAATATATACTCAAACCCCATTCATGATTCGACTTCTATCAACATCATCCTAGAGACGTGAATCTAGAATTTGAATTTAAAAGAAGGGTTAAAGACTTACTCGATTGATGAAAACCTTGAAGGAGTTTCGAATGAATCTCAACTCCTAGATGACTAGATCCGTCCAATGAAGATGGAGAAAACATGGTCATTGGAGAAGAAGCCATTCAACCAAGAGAGAGTGAGGTTCGGCCGAGAGAGAGAGAGAGAGAGACCATTAGCATGTTTATTCATATATATATTCATTAGAGATCAAGATTAGAGAAGATGAAGTTGTTAGAACAACCTTACCTTGAAGGTGTTCCTGAGACTTCACAAAATTTCTGGTTTTTTCTCCAAAAGAGCGAGTTGGATTTGGGAGTTTGATGTTAAAAATGGTGTGGATGGACTCCCGGTAGTGTATATATGAAATCTGGAATTTTTAGAAGAAGTTTGAAGTGATTTGGAGAGGTATTAGGCAAAAGGAAGGAGTAAGTGTTCTTGGTGTGCTATATGTTCTTGAAGATTGAAGAGAGTAGAGAGGTTTTGTCCAAGGCTGGCCGAATTTCTAAAGGGATTAGGGTTGGCCGACTTCTTGTAGGGTTTTGGTAGATGATTTTCTGGTTTGGAAGGGAAAAGGAAAGGCTAGTTGTTGAATTCCTTAAAGAATATTTTTGGGAAGCAAATTTGGAAACTAAATATAACAAGAATATCTTTGATTATTAGAGAGCTTTTGGGAAGCTGCTATGGCCAAATTGTTGTACAGTGTTTCAGATCTCAAGCTGATCAAAAGGCCATTTTCTAGCAGCATTTGGGAGGGAATAATGGCTAAGAATTTCGACACCTTGAAGGCACAAGAAGCTGGAAAATTTTCAGTTCATGCCATGAAGGAAAATGAACCTAGTTAGAGTGCAATTTTAGAAGGTTCACTAGAAGGATTTATTCTCTTGGAATCTCCCACATCTCTACCACATTTTCAGACCATAAGATGTCTTTCACTAGGACATTTTGAACCTTCAAAGCCACAGCACTTTACTGAAATTTCTGGAATGAAATTGGCTAGAACAAATTTGACCAATCTAATGAATTGAGAATTAAGAGAAATTAATGATAAAAAAGAAATGAATTCTCTTAGGAAATTTTGAGTAGGCACAAGAATAGGATTAGAGTACTCCTATCATGTCTCCCCTAGGACAACACCTCTACCCTATGCTAAGGTACTTAAGGCCGAAAATACCCCTTCCCAAGCAAAAAATAATAATAATAATCATGCTAAAGCTCCAATGATGGAATTCGAACCCAAGACCTCAAGAATTAATTCCAAAGTTCTAACCACTACACCACAACAACTCTTGTTCTTATTTTCTCTCCAAAAATATTTTTCCTATTTAATCCTCAAGCTATTTCCCTATTTTCTCCTCAAGCAAAAATTACGATTTTGTCTTTCTTACCCAATAAGCATAATCAAGCCCTCGAGGCTATAAAACACTAATCCAAAGCACCTAAAATTATATAAAAATATATTTAAACATGCAATAAAATATGATATGCATCTCAACCCCCTTACTCTAAGATTGGTTCCGACTGGGGTTTCACAAGTTTCAGTTATGTGGACTGTGTGTTTCCAGAATAGACAACCGGTTTGTTTGGGTGTAGAGAATGAGGAGTATCTTACCCGATAGGCCGTACACCTACCTTTTGTCAATCTGCACAAAGTGTGACATTCTAACCGTCATATGGTTATGGAGCCCAACGTGTGGTAACTCATGGCTGCCCATTTGAGTGGTTGTATTTATTGTGTACTTGTATGGTTTGAAAAGAGGAAAACGCCACTCTTTATTTTAACCTTATTTATTGTTTGCCAGCATTTTCTCTTATGAAATTTTTACAACTCGCATACATGAACTATTTTACCTGAACACTCAAAGCACACACAGACTTCCTGAGATTTTTATCTCATCACCCTTTTATGCCATGATTTTAGGTCGATCCTGCTGTGGAGTTGAGTAGCTAGAAAGTTGCCTTCTTGAAGACTTTATGTTATTTATTTTATATGTTGCTTTGAGAGATGATAATGAACAATTTATTTTGGTTTTGTTCTTGAATTTTTGGGTTGTAATAATTTTTAATTTTATAGTATTGTTTTATTTTCGCTTGTGTGACCTAGTTATAAAAACCCCTTGTCTTTTGGATGGGGCGACATCCCCGGCCCTGTTGGGCCAAGGTAGTGGGACGTTACAACATACATGATAGATCCAACTACCAAGACATATGGAATCTTACTCATGTGATCCCTTTCAACTTGTGTCTTGGGAGACATCGACTTTGAAAGGCTTACACCATGTGACATGGGTAAGAATCCCTTTTTGGATTAACCCATGCTAAACCTCTTTAGCACTTTATCTATGTATGTGGACTGCAAAAGACTTAGCAACCTTTTGGATCTATCTCTATAGATCCTTATTCCAAGAATATAGGTTGCTTCTCCAAGGTATTTCATGGAGAATTGTTTGAAAAACCAATTTTAACTGTTTGCAAGATAGGTATATCATTTCCTATTAGCAATATGTTATCTACATAAAGTAGTAAGAAAATGATTACACTCCCACTAACCTTCTTGTCTACACAAGGCTTATCCATGTTTTGAATGAAACCATGGAAATAATAGGGCAAGTAGAAGTAATATTCGAAAGATTCTTTTGGATATCCAACAAACAAACATTTGTCAGACTTACTGTTAAGTTTGTCTGACTGTGGCCTTTTAACAAAGGCAGGACAACCCCATAGTCGCAAGTGAGATAACTTTGGTCTCTTACCAAAGAACATCTCAAATGGGGTAGAATCAACTGATTTTGTCAAAACTCTATTTAGTATATAAACAGAAGTCTCTAGTGCATACCCCCAAAATGATTTTGGTAGGTCTACAGAAGCCATCATGGTCCATACCATGTCTAGAAGGGTTTAATTCCTTCTCTCAGATACACCGTTATGTTGAGGTGTATGTGGTGGAGTCCAATGAGATAATATCTCATTATCTCTAAGATAATTCAGAAACTCTTGGCTCAAGTATTCTCTTCCTCGATCAGATCTTAGAGTCTTAATACTTCTGCCAAGATGTTTCTCTATTTCATTCTTGAAGTCTTTAAACCTTTCAAATGCCTCAGATTTGTATTTCATTAAATACAAATATCCGTATCGTGAGAAATCATCGATAAAAGTTATGAAATAGTTATAACCTTCTCTTGCTTGTATTGGTATTGGGCCACATACATCGGAATTTATGAGTTCTAATAGCTCTTTGTCCCATTCTCCTTTTTCTGGAAAAGAAGTTTTAGTCATTTTACCTAGTAAACAAGACTCGCATGTGCCATATGATTCATAATCAAAAGACCCTAAGTCACCAAGCTTGTGTAACTTAGAAACACGATTTTCGTTTACATGGCCCAAACGACAATGCCATAAGTAAGAGCTATTAGAGTTATTTATTTTAGGTTTCTTATTATTTATATTGAGAATTGGATTATAAAAGTCTAGAACATATAAACCATTAACCAAAGTTGCTGAACCATAATGAATATCATTCAATGAAAAAGAACAACACTTATTCTTAAATACACAATTGAGATAATGATTTTTATTAAAACTGGTACATAATAACAGTTTTGCAGTTCTAGAATTAATCCCGAAGGCAAGTTCAGCTCGTAAGTCCCCACAGCAAGTGCAGCAACTTTTGCCCCCATTTGCAGTACGTAGGTCCACATCGCCTTTCTTTAGCCTTCTACTGCTCTTTAGTCCCTGCAAGTTATTGCACAAATGAGATCCACATCCTGTATCTAATACCCATATCTTATTTCTAAAGGCAGTATTTGTTGGGGATATGCCCTAGAGTCAATTTGTACTTATACTATTGTCATTATGTTTTATATAATAATATGAGGCTTTCCTTTCCATGAATAGTGAGTTTTGTTTAGTTGGTCATCAAGTACGTGACTTGATAGTAAAACCCTACAATGAATACAATGACTATTCTAAAACTGTCCCTAATTGATTATTATTATTGGAATAATAATAAATTAAGATTAGTATGTTTGTGACTTGATAGCTATGTTTTACTGGCCATGGATATTTGTGATATCGAGTCAAGACATAAATAAATGTTAGAGAACATTGTATTGGACATGACCCACTGTGAGAGTACTTCATGGAATATGTCATAAGTACTTTCTAGCCATAATAATATTGAAAGTCCTTCGACCTAAATTCATCATAGTTTCCTACTTGATAAATTCTATATTTTGACATTGTCTAAAGTTGTCTTTAACCAGATAATAAATTAGACTACTGTTGGATATAGAATAAATCAAGGAGAGGAATATGATTGATTGTGAAGGAATTTGTCCCTCTCAGTTATGGGAAAGATATCCATGGGCCCCTTGATAAGTTAGACTGTTAAAAATGCATGGCCGTGCTCAAATATATCAATCTAAGATATTGATATCATTGAACAGTCTACTATGAAATTAAGAAATAATTGATTAAGCTTAATAAGGATGACATGCTCCGTGCCTTATGCTTAATCTGGATATCGTGTGACAAAAGGACTAAATATAAAATTATGGTTTGGTTCAAAGAGATCACTCATCTTCATTTAACCTGGATAGTTATAATGTTTTGCTAGAAATCGCTTATAACTTGTGGGCTATTTAAATATGATTTAGGCACACTGTCAGTGTTAAATGAACCTACAGGGTCACACAATAAGCGAACTTGTTAGGTTATTTTTCCAGTGACCGAGTTCGATGAATCTGGAAATATGTCTAAGTTAATCGTACTTAGAAAATTTACCAGATACAATGAATCTGGATATATGTCCACATTCGATGTATCTGGATGATGTCCAGATTATAAGAATCTGACTCGGTAAATTAATTAGTTAAATTACCGAGATAATGGCATAATCTTATCATATTAGTTTTAATTTAATTTAAATTTAAATTAGAATATGATAAGACATTATTAGGGTTCGACTCTAAGAGGTTCGGGGGTTTTTAAGAAAACCCTAGCCGTCTTTTCAATAGTCCAATTTTTCGGTTGAGAACATTCATGCCATTCTCTACCAGAAAAGAAAAAAAAAACCTCTTAAACCCTAGGCGCTAGCACTCCCCGGGTATCGAGTGAGTTCGCAGTGTGTATCCGATAGAAGATGTTCGCATACTGCAGCGTCTGGTGATTGTTCGGGTTGAACGTACAACAGCACAACCAGAATCGAAGGATTATGATTACAGCAACCAGAGGTAATTCTTAAATCTTAAATCTTCTTAATCGTTTACTTGGATCCTCGGGAGGGATTCGTGGATGTTTTCGGCGTTTAGAAGTCCACGAATTCTAACAGTATTTATCTCAATCATAAACATACCTGCAGAAGAAGTAGAAGTGCTTGTAAGCTTCTCCTTCTATTTCTTGTCCTTAATGGTCTCCAAATAGGCTTTGCAATTCTGCCTCAAGTGGCCCATCTTCCCACAATGATAGCATGGGCCCTTGGTAGCTGTGTCCTTCTTGTTCACACCACCTTTGGGCTTCATAGGAGTCTTCTTCTTCTACTTTAGAACTTTTTCCTTAGAAAAGGAAGATTCTACCATTAAAACTGCATTGGAATCCTTCTTCTTAGAAAACTCCACAGTTTTGAGAAGATTGATCAACTTAGGAATGGTGGACTCAATCTTGTTCATGAAGGAAAATGCCGAAACAGGGAGCCATGGACGAAAAAAAAACAAAGAGAAAAATTAAACGCGAGCCATAAAGGCCATGCAGAAGCATGAAGATCATACATTTGCGTTCCTTAACCCTCCTAGGTTGCGTAAGAACAGATTGAACGGCTGGAATCGCCTCGCTTTGCACACTTGAAGGAGCTTCCGGTTGAACACCCGCTAGCCTTCGACTTCGTCTTGTTTGCATTAACGCTTAGCTCTCCAGCTCTCGGGATATTCCTCAACCTAACCTCTAGTCGGTGAACACTATGGTGAAGAGGAAGGGTCTCAATTCTCCTTGGTTTACCTGCTATTGGTTAGCAAAGTCCAAGGAGAAACAAAGAAGAAGGAGAGAGACCTTGAGAGAGAGAGACCCACGTGAGGTGTGGCTTGGGAAAGGAAAAATTAGGGTTTTTCCTTTTCAAAGAGTTGTTTAGGTTTTTTTTACCTAAACTAGGTTTCTCAATCTCTGATAAAAACATCTCCCCGGGATTTCAAAATACCCGGATGTTATCCTGAGAAACAGTTTGGCCTAACCTTAAACTCCTCTTAACCGTATCTGGAAAAAACCCTAAGGTCCAAGCTATTGGGCCAGATAAATATTTATTATTTTTCTTGGACCCAAAAGGCCCAAAATAATAAATATTAATTATTTATTTTCTGGGCTTACATAAGTAACCCAATAAATAATTAATGAGCCCAAATGAACCATAATAATTAATCTTTAATTATTTATTTCTTGGGCCTATACAAATAACCCAATAAATAATTAAACATTAATTATTTCCCCTAGTTTAAGCCCAGGTTAATTTCTTAATTATTCATAATGGACCTAGGCCCTGAATAATTAATTAACCAAATAAACTAGATAATTAATTTCTCTCAACTCCTATTTTATTTATTTATTTATTTTATTCCAATCCAATAATAAATTAGACTTCCTGAATAAAATAAAATAAAACAAAATAAAATAAAATCCTCTTCAACTGAGACCAATTCCTCAACCCAAAAATAGTTAGGACTTACGGGCTATCCCGAGGACCAAAAAGACACATCGCCTTGGCTGCTAAAATGACCAAAATACCCCTACTATATAAATAGCTGTATTTTGCATTTTAAATATTTCCTAATATCACCATAAGGAAATATTGACCCCAAGGACAATGCTGCATTAGAAAAGTCTCCGACCTACAGGTGAAATGACTAAAATACCCCTCTACACATCGCCGTACATTTAGAGAGGAAGAAGTGTACTAACACCCCTCTAAATGACATCTACCATCCTTAGGCTTCTAGTCCAATGATCCACGACTTCTGGAGTGTTTTCGCTTTCAAGGGAGCTACCCTAAAGCAAACATCCAAGTCATGTTTCCCGGGGCCCTGGATAATTTAGACCATTCGGACAACCACAAGGGGCGATATAGTGCGAAACTATCTTGTATAAGTCTGTCTTAACTAACTAGTCACACATACCCAACATGCAAGTATATTGGCCCTATGATAGAACCTCAACTACTGACAAATCAAAGTATATGCTTCCGGCTTCGCTAGACCACCAACTCATACTCAAGTCGTAGAGTACTAGTCCACGCTGTAGCGGTAGTAGTCTAGGTTTCTACCATATAGTACTTTGAGAAAAACCACTACTACTGGTCCTGTTCTACGTATTCGAAATACGCTTATGTCATGAAGTGAGTGGACTACCCACTGGCTAAAGGTAAGCCATTCCCCATTTGGAATTCATAACATAATAACCTAAACATGATGAGGTTCCCAGTCTCATCAATAGGTTAAGAACAAATGTTTATGTGTTAAATAACTCGTGATCCATACCTTACTGTGAAAGACCACCATTCACATGGATCACTTATTTAGACACAATGGGTGCTATTCCAAACGAAAATCGTGCACAAACAAAAAGTAAATTCACAAACAATTTCTGAAAATAAATTCTTTTATTAAATAATTCGATTTTACATCAGAAACCTAGTCTAAGAGGGCATACAATCCAACAATCTCCCACTTGCACTCTAAGACTAGGTAAGTCCATAGGTGCCCACCCCTATGGCGTCTAAGTGTCTCTTGAAGACTCTCTCGGCCAAAGGCTTGGTGAATGGGTTTGCTAGATTGTTTTACGAGGTAATATGCTCCACCACGACTTCCCGTCTCCGGATGAAATCCCGGATCGGGTGGTACTTCCTCTCGATGTGTTTCCCCTTCTTGTGGTTCCGAGGCTCCTTAGATTGCGACACTTTGCTCCGGTGTTGTCGCAATACATCACAACCGGCCTATCCATATGTGGTACGACTCCAAGTTACGAAAGAAACTTCCGGAGCGGACTACTTCCTTGGACGCCTCCGAAGGCTGCCACATACTCGGCTTCCATGGTTGAGTCGGCAATACAAGATTGCTTGATACTCCTCCATGAAATTGCTCCTCCGGACAAGGTGAAGACATATCCACTAGTGGATTTTCTCTCATCCTTATCCGCCTGGAAGTCCGAGTCCGTGTATCCTGTAGGAACCAAATCATCGACCACAGTAAACCGACATATAATCTCTCGTTCCCTTGAGGTACTTGAGAATATGCTTTACGACTTGCCAATGAACCTCCCCGGGTTTGAGCGATATCTGCTAACTAAGCCCACGGCAAAGCGGATATACGGCCTAGTACACGAGCATGGCGTACATGAGACTTCCCACCGCCGAAGCGTAGGGAATCCTACTCATTCTGTCCTTTTCTTCTTGAGACTTAGGACAGTCCTTCGAAGAAAATGACAACCCATGTACGCAAGGGATTAGAGCTCCCTTGCATGAGTCCATGCTTGTACTTGGCCGACATCTTGTCAATGTATGTCGCTTGGGATAATCCTAACATTCTCTGCTTCCTATTTCTAAGAAGCCTAATCCCGAGAATGTAGTCGGCTTCTCCCAAGTCCTTCATCTCGAATTGACTAGACAACCAAACCTTTGTAGATGACAATGTCCCTACATCATTTCCAATGAGTAGAATGTCATCCACATACGGGACAAGAAAAACCACATTGATGCCTTCAAGTTTCCTGTACACGCATGGTTCATCTTCGTTTTGAATAAAACCATAAGACTTTACGAGTCTCATCAAAACGAATGTTCCATGCTCTTGATGCTCGCTTAAGTCCATAAATGGACTTCTTAAGCTTGCAAACCATGTGTTCCTGGCCTTCGACAATGAAGCCTTCCGGTTGGGACATATAGATGTCTTCGCTAAGATGGCCATTCAAGAATGCCGTCTTGACATCCATTTGCCATATCTCGTAGTCATAGTGACAGGCGATGGCAAGGAGGATGCGAATGGATTTAAGCATGGCTACTGGGGAAAAGGTTTCCTCATAGTCGATACCTTCTTTACGAGTATACCCTTTCGCCACAAGCCTAGCTTTGAAGGTTTCCACCTTCCCATCCGCTCCTCTCTTCCTCTTGTATACCCACTTGCACCCAATGGGTTTTATCCCTTCAGGTGAAGCTACAAGATCCCAAACCTGATTGAGGTACATAGACTCAATCTCGGCTTTCATTGCTTCATGCCACGATTTGCATCGGCATCGGCAATAGCCTCCTCGTATCTAGCGGGGTCTTGTTCACGATGGTCGGAAACCAGCTCAAAGGCTTCTCCAGTCCATCTATCAGGAACCCTAGACACTCTCCCACTACGACGAGGCTCCATTTGTACAGGCTCTTGAGGCTGTGCCTCTTCTTGTTCCAAAATCGGGTCAGTAGAAGTTGATTCCATAGATAACTTCTCCTGCAGTTCCAACCTCGTTGAACCTTTAGTGGAAGTACTTTGATCATCTTCCAAGTATCTAGCATTGGTGCTTGACTAGTACCTTCTGCTCCTTAGGATGATAAAAGTAGCCTCCTTTTGTCCCTTTTGGATACCCAACAAAATAGCATAATTCTGATCTTGGTTCCAACTTGTCTCCCTTGATCAGTACATAAGCTGGACACCCCCAAATCCTGAGATGATTCAGACTTGGCTTACGCCCAGTCCACATCTCATAGGGAGTCCTAGGTACTGACTTGGAAGGCACCAAGTTCAGAATATATGCCGCTGTTTCCAGGGCATATCCCCAAAAGGACACTGGAAGAGTAGCATGAGACATCATGCTTCGGACCATTTCCATCAACGTCCTATTCCTTCTCTCAGCTACTCCGTTCTATTGGGGGGTTCCCGGCGCAGAGAGTTGGGATACTATCTCATGATGTACCATGTAGTCCTTGAATTCACCTAGGAGGTACTCTCCACCACGATCCGATCGTAAGGTTTTGATTAATTTACTGTCCAGACGCTCCACTTGACCTTAAACTCTTTGAACTTGTCAAAAGAGTCGGACTTGCGTCTCATCAGGTAAATGTAACCATACCTCGTACAATCATCCGTGAACGTGATGAAGTACTCAAAACCTCCCCTAGCTGGTGTAGACAATGGACCGCACACATCAGTGTGAACAAGACTCAACACCTCCTTGGCTCTATCCGCCTTTGGTGTAAAAGACCTTTTGGTCATTTTTCCCATCGAGCGGGATTCACACTGAGGCCAACTTTCCAATCTCAATGAGCCCAAAGGCCCATCATGGATTAGCCTACGAATCCTGGTTGAGTTAATATGACCCAACCTCGGGTGCCAAAGGTATGAATCATTGATATTGGTCTTTCTCTTCTTAGTTAAAGGTTCGAGACAGAGCGTTATTTGATTGGTTGTTAATAGGGTTTAAAAAGAACAAATTTCCATACATGTGCCCGAGTACATAAAATTTCTCCATCTCTACTGATAGAAATACCGAGAATGGAAAGATACGAGAATATCCTTGATTAATAAGTTTTGCAAGCTGAAATCAAATTCGACGAAAACCAGGTACATATAAAATGTCTTTTAAAACCACTATCTTATTACAATCAAAAATAAGATCCAGCTCTCCCATTGCAAGGGCCCGGACTTGTGCTCCATTACCCACTCGAAGCCCATGTTCGCCCTTCTTGAGTCTTCTTATCTTCCTAAACCCACGCAAGGAGTTACGAGATATGATCGGTGGCTCTGAATCAACAATCCAAGTGGAAGTTGATCCTACCATTGATATGGACTCTAGATAGTAAACATTACCTGTGGGGTTTTTCTTGGCTACGAAGATCTGGACACTCTTTTTCCAGTGTCCCTTCTTTCCACACTTGAAGCACTTGCCCTTTGGTTTGTCCTTGGGCTGGTTCTTGGGTGAAGCTGCTTGCATTCCCCTTCTTCCTCTTGAACTTTCCGGGCTTAGGCCCGGTTCTTGAAGAAGAGGCCTTAGCAATCATGGCCTTAGGCTACGGCTTCATGACCTTCTCCGCCATCCGGAGCTCCTTCATCGGTTCGATCAAACTCATGTTCAACTTGTTCATGTTATAGTTTAACTTGAGCCGAGTGAAAGAGCCGGTAGAGATTCGAGAACCATGTCCACTTGGCTCTCGGGGTCAATGACAGCCCCTAAGATTTCTGCCTCCTCGAAAGCGGCAATCATCTTGAGCATATGCTCTCGGACTGATGCTCCCTCGGCCATCTTAGTGTTTACAATTGTTCGAAGAGCCTCCTGCCTTGCGGGCCGGCTCTTGTCCGCGAACATAGTTGCCAACGATTGACTTATGTCATATGCGAAGCCATGTGCTCGTGTTTTGGCTGGAGCACATTAGACATGGAAGCTAACATATAGCAACGTGCCATTTCGTCGGCTTTCTTCCATGCCTTTTCGACCTCTCGCTCTTCGGCGGTGGAACCTTCCCAGATAACGAGGCGGGTTTCGTAAAGGACATACTTATACTCCTCGAGCTGTGAGTATTATGTCCGAGTTCCTTTTCCGATCCACATAGTTTGGACCCGTTAACTTATTCTCCACTGAGAATAACGGCCAATGGACTAAAAGAACCTCCCACCATTTACGAAAATCGAAAATAAAAGAAAGAAATTAGTTTGTGAAAACAAAATGAAATTTGTGCACTGAAAATAATTTGGCTCTTAGGAAAAGCGACATAGCTTCTTGGGAAGATTAACGGTTTCCTAAGCTAAGTGTATTAACCACCACAAATTAATTTCCCTTCTAGGTAATGGTCTAGAGAATAACTCCATCGTGGGATGGCCGTTTCCTCTCATTTCCTATGGACATACCTCGCACTATAACCTCCAACGTGGGCTGGCCGATCATAGTACGTGCCCGGGTTATTAATTACATCCTTCCATTAGATCTAGATCCTTGTGGTATCCCCATCCTATACGGGTTCACTCCCGGGGTGACGCGAGGGGATCCACGATCTCTAATGAGGACCGTGATGGAAGCCGTGGGGCCGTTGGAACCCCTCTCCCACTTAGTCTTTTAAAATAAAGGTTTTACGGAAAATATCCTTTTGAAAATTCCATTAAGTTTTTCTTAACTCAAAAATAAAATATCTAAGTCCAATAAAATCTCTATGTCAAGGCTTATATCCTTTGAGAGATTTCCTCCATGGACTAATTTTATATAAGTTAAAACTTAATGATTTCAAAAATTTTCCAATTAAAACTTTCTAGAGACTTTGGTCTCAAGTTTATTTGACAAAATCATTTTTCTAGTCCAAAACAAAACAAAATGGCTCTCCATTTTAATTTACAAAAATATCTAAATCCAATATATTTTCTATGTCAAGGATTAAATCCTTTGAGAAAATATTTAAGGATTAATTTTTTGTACCAATTAAAATAACCATTTAGTTTTTAAAGAAAAATATTTTTTCTTGCCAAAACAAAAGGTTCCCAAAGACTTTGGTCTTTGAGAAAAAGCACACATAGGTACATAAAAAAAAAAATAGCATGCTAGAAAACAATAAACGTTTTCATGCTTTTCTATTTTTTAAACCTAAGTGCCCAAATAATAGAATTAAACACATTAATTAATTAATTAATTAATTAATGATCTTGTTTAATCCTAAAATCCCTTACTAATATTTTTCATGCAAATATATTCCAAGAATATAAATATTGCAAAAATATTAACTTCGCCTGGTATGGGACCCAAAACGGAAAAAGGAAAAAAAAATTGCCAAAATTAGCTGGCGGTCCACTGCACCGGCCGCACAGGATCCGCGCCAGAATGGCCTGCGGTCCACCGAAGCCGCAATGCACCGCGCCCGCGACCCGCGCCCGGTTCTCCTCTGCTGTCGACCCGCGATCCAGCCCGCGAGCTGCCCCGGTTGGATCTCCTCTGACCCGCGCGCGAACCCGAAAGCCAAACGAATTCAATTGCAAAATTTGCAATTGAATTCGGCTCAAATCACCTCCCAATTGGCTCGGCTTTGCGGCTCCAGAAGCACGGCTCCACTCACATAACAGAAGCGGCTCGACTCGGCGGCTCGGCTCCACGCGGCGGCTTATGAACAGTGTCATCTTCTTCGTTTTTCACCGCGCGAATTTGCAGAGCATTTTTTTTCGATTTTTTCTGTCTTCTTTGGCTTCTTTGGACATTTTTACTTATAAAAACTCATCCAAAACATAACCACAACTGCCTATACCCATTAAAATTGGGTTTACACGATTAAAACATCAAAGCCAAAAATTTACAGTATGCTCCTATGCTTCAAACGGTGAAGCTTACATCAAGCCTATCCCATACCAAAACAGTGAAGGATCATAAGTATAATCATCTTCTCCATTTTATTAACTACCATGCTCCCTATATTGATCAAAACCAACGGCTCTGATACCACTTTGAAGGAAAACGCAGAAAACAGGGAGCCATGGACGAAAAAAAAAAACAGAGAGAAAAATTAAACGCGAGCCATAAAGGCCATGCAGAAGCGTGAGGATCATACATTTGCGTTCCTTAACCCTCCTAGGTTGCGTAGGAACAGATTGAACGGCTGGAATCGCCTCGCTTTGCACACTTGAAGGAGCTTCCGGTTGGACACCCACTAGCCTTCGACTTCGTCTTGTTTGCATTAACGCTTAGCTCTCCAGCTCTCGGGATATTCCTCAACCTAACCTCTAGTCGGTGAACACTATGGTGAAGAGGAAGGGTCTCAATTCTCCTTGGTTTACCTGCTATTGGTTAGCAAAGTCCAAGGAGAAACAAAGAAGAAGGAGAGAGACCTTGAGAGAGAGAGACCCACGTGAGGTGTGGCTTGGGAAAGGAAAAATTAGGGTTTTTCCTTTTCAAAGAGTTGTTTAGGTTTTTTTTACCTAAACTAGGTTTCTCAATCTCTGATAAAAACATCTCCCCGGGATTTCAAAATACCCGGATGTTATCCTGAGAAACAGTTTGGCCTAACCTTAAACTTCTCTTAACCGTATCTGGAAAAAACCCTAAGGTCCAAGCTATTGGGCCAGATAAATATTTATTATTTTTCTTGGACCCAAAAGGCCCAAAATAATAAATATTAATTATTTATTTTCTGGGCTTACATAAGTAACCCAATAAATAATTAATGAGCCCAAATGAACCATAATAATTAATCTTTAATTATTTATTTCTTGGGCCTATACAAATAACCTAATAAATAATTAAACATTAATTATTTCCCCTAGTTTAAGCCCAGGTTAATTTCTTAATTATTCATAATGGACCTAGGTCCTGAATAATTAATTAACCAAATAAACTAGATAATTAATTTCTCTCAACTCCTATTTTATTTATTTATTTATTTATTTTATTCCGATCCAATAATAAATTAGACTTTCTGAATAAAATAAAATAAAACAAAATAAAATAAAATCCTCTTCAAGCGAGACCAATTCCTCAACCCAAAAATAGTTAGGACTTACGGGCTATCCAGAGGACCAAAAAGACACATCGCCTTGGTCTGCTAAAATGACCAAAATACCCCTGCTATATAAATAGCTGTATTTTGTATTTTAAATATTTCCTAATATCACCATAAGGAAATATTGACCCCAAGGACAATGCTGCATTAGCAAAGTCTCTGACCTACAAGTGAAATGATTAAAATACCCCTCTACACATCGCTGTACATTTAGAGAGGAAAAAGTGTACTAACACCCCTCTAAATGACATCTACCATCCTTAGGCTTCTAGTCCAATTATCCACGACTTCCTGGAGTGTTTCCGCTTTCCAAGGGAGCTACCCTAAAGCAAACATCCAAGTCATGTTTCCCAGGGCCATGGATAATTTAGACCATTCGGACAACCACAAGGGGCGATATAGTGCAGAAACTATCTTGTATAAGTCTGTCTTAACTAACTAGTCACACATACCCAACATGCAAGTATATTGGCCCTATGATAGAACCTCAACTACGGCAAATCAAAGTATATGCTTCCGGCTTCGCTAGACCACCAACTCATACTCAAGTCGTAGAGTACTAGTCCATGTCTGTAGCGGTAGTAGTCTAGGTTTCTACCATATAGTACTTTGAGAAACCACTACTACGGGTCTGTTCTACGTATTCGAAATACGCTTATGTCATGAAGTGAGTGGACTACCCATCTGGCTAAAGGTAAGCCATTCCCCATTTGGAATTCATAACATAATAACCTAAACATGATGAGGTTCCCAGTCTCATCAATAGGTTAAGAACAAATGTTTATGTGTTAAATAACCCGTGATCCATACCTTACTGTGAAAGACCACCATTCACATGGATCACTTATTTAGACACAATGGGTCTGTTCCAAACGAAAATCGTGCACAAATAAAAAGTAAATTCACAAACAATTTCTGAAAATAAATTATTTTATTAAATAATTCGATTTTACATCAGAAACCTAGTCTAAGAGGGCATACAATCCAACAGTTCATCTGATAGTTAATCACAAATTGTGAGAAACTATTGGGCAAAGATTATAGAATTAAGTCGACACTTAAGTCATGATCTATTGCAAACCTGAGAGATCCAAGCTTCTCTACCAAGCCCAGCATCTTCAGCCCATGAGTGGCCACAGAAGAACCCTCTGCCATTTTGCAACGGAATAGTTGCTTCGAGATCTCATATCTCTCTGTTCTGGCTTGGGCATCAAACAACTCCCAGAGATGTAGTATAATCAATTGAGCATCCATATGCTCGTGTAATTTTTACAACTCGGGAGTCATGGATGCCAACATAATACATTATGCAATTTCACTATCCTCATTGTGCTTCTTGTGGACAGCATGCTCATTAGCATGAGTATCTTGGGCTGGTAGTGGTGGAATAGGAGTATCTAGCACGTAGAACAACTTTTTCGATTTGAGAACGATTCTCAAATTTTGATACCAGTTGAGATAGTTTGATTCGGTTAACTTGTTGGTTTCCAAGATGCTACATAAGTTCAAGTTTGTTGATATGATGCAAGTGACCTAGATGTAAAGATAGAAAGCATTAGCTACTTGTATATGCACATGATATACAAATAATTAGGAATTTAATTAAACGCATTTTTACTCCACTATTTTACTCCAACCAATAGCCCCCACTACTGATTTGGGAAAGCTCGTTGGAAGCTTTCCTAGTAGACCGGTATCCAAATTCCTTAAGAGTAACCTTAGGTTTGCCTAACAAGCCACCCCTAAGTTCATTGGTAGGTATCCAATACCAATTACATCGTATGTAACTACCGGATCATTGGGTGATTAACGACTTTTAATCTTAAAGCCTTTTGGGCTACCCCAACTTTTCCTCTAAATTTCTTTATACTTGAGTTTGACCAACCGAGATAAAGAATTTAGTTAAACCCGACCCATTAATCAGGAATTTAATTACATTGCTTGAACATGCCCGATGTCAAGTAGGCTTAGGTTTACCCAACAACCTGGTCTCGAAAAAGGACTCTCGTTCTTACTATATTAACGAAGGAATTAGGTTTAATATTAATTGAGGAATTTGTTCCTTTTAGTGATTTCATTAAATGACATGTATAAAAATCAATAAATTACATAATTGATAATCATGGTAATAAAGCGATTACGTGGTATGGTTATGGACTTTACCCTAAATTAATTTCTTTGAGCCATAAAAGAAATTAATATAGTTAACCATATGTGTTCATGCATGATTTAAGTAAAAGGTCTTACCTTCTCGCCTTGTTTTGGTTGCCATCTCCAAAATAGAATAATTCTACTCCTATCTAACCTATGTAAACTAATTACATAATTTCCTAAAAAGAGAACACCTCGAGTTACATCTGAGAGGAGTTAGATGAGAAGAGAATTACACAAGAATTCCAGAGAAGGCAGGACACACATGCCCTATTTCATAAAAAACCAAAACTGTAAAATGCATGAACAGATATAATTGGTTTTAGTCCATAACCATCCACCATGCCATTAACTATGCTTAAATAAAATAAACATATACTTTTATTATTCCAAAATCACTATTTTGAAAAAATAAAACAAGTTCTAAAATCACCATTTTAGAAAAATACACTAATTTTATATTTTCAAAATCATTATTTTGAAAAATAAATTGTTTATCTCAAAACTAATTTTGAGAAAATGCTTTTAGGTCCCGTCTCTCATCAAATGAGATTTTTCCTTTTCAAAATTCTATTCTAGAATTTTTTTTTTTTTAAAATAGCTGAATCGTGTAAAACAGAGCAGAACTGGCTCCGATTTGGATGCCAGCGCCGACTGTGCTCTGATTTTTTTTTTTTAGGGAAAACTTTCCAAAAATGATTTCTGGATGTTCGCGAAATAGCTTGGAACCAGTGCCGGCTTGGAGACCGAAGCCGACACCGACTATGGTCTGAAACAATAGCAGTGATTTTTCAAAATTTTCCAGAAATAATTTCTGGTGCCCTAATCTTCTGCAACAGATCAGTGAGAACAATTCTCAGCAGAATTTTCTGTTTTGAAGCTTAAAACAACAACCAATTTGTTAGTTTAAACAAAACCAAAATAGAAAATTATGATGAACCAGAAGGCAACAACCATGTTGCAAGAAAACATTTTTCTGCAGAAAATTCTCAGCACCTAAAGAAAACATCTTTTGAAATACGCTATGACTTTTACACAATCATATTGTGCTATGGACTCAACCCATAACTCTCGAAACGATTTTGACTCGAGTGAAAACGATTTTCACAGCAAACAAAGATAAACACGAATATATGACAACAGTTTTTCATGCCAAAACAATGTCCATAAACCACACATAGCATGGCTTTGATACTACTATTGGGTATCTCTCACGCATATCGTATATGGCGCAGCGAAAAATAAAACAAGATACCATCCCAGGACCCACCTATGTGTGGAAAATAAGATATAAAAATAATAAAGGTAACAGCTTTTTACCTTTGTTTGATCATCTGAAGAACAAAAAATTCCTTCTTCAAGTCGAGGCGCGATCCAACAATCCTCTTGATCCAACTTCACAAGAGTTGAACGTCGAACCACTATAATCACAGTGTGTGATTATCTCTAACGATAATCCACACGGAGGATACACTCAAGCACCAAAATATTTACGTGCTAGCGAGAAAAATAAGACGGCTAGGGTTCTTCAAGTTTTCGACAGAAACGAGAGAGAGAGAGAGAGAGAAGAGAAGGTTGTGTTGAATTGTTATGTGGCGTGACAATCACATATAGCTAGGGTTTCATGTGTATCCCTTATATCACCTACTAAAATTGAGAATTCTAATTCTATTAAAATTCCCTAATTGTAATTGGAAACATCAAGTTCTCACAATTACAATTTAGACCATAAATTTAACTAATTATAATTTATCCACAACAACTTCTCTTTCTCTCAATTAACCCTACTATGTTATCAAATAACATCTTAAGTATATAATCCTCTATTGTGTGTGACCTTTTAGGTTTCCCAGTCAATTGGTAGCGAACATGAAATAATCCAAACGTCTTTGAGATTAATAATCTATCATTAATTAGAATTAATCCTATTAATTCTAATCAGAATTGGTTTATTAATTCATCAATTAATAAACCCATATTCCCAGATCATGAGCGGTAACTAGCAACACATCATGACCACCTAAGAGTCCAGGAAGTTAAGTGGCTTGACATGAACCTTTCAATAACAAACTTCAGTGCAATTAACTCCTTTCACCATACAATATCTCATTCGGTTTGGAGTACGAAATTAGCACCAACTCCCTCCAGAATTAATTCTGGCCCAAATATAATAGTACTTATACCAGGAACCCACTACTCTAGATGTGTATTAATTGGAACTGTTTCCAATACACAATCACCTTGGCCAAAGACTTCTCGAGTAGTTATTCCTACAAGTGGCCGTAAGATATTCGCCCCTACTATTAGGAGTGGTGAATCCTTTATTGACTCTCTCAACTACTTTCGTTTACCTCACAATGTACCCAATATCCATCCTATAGGCAGCCCTCGATCGAGCTCCAGAGATTGGAATCAAAGTACAATGCTCAGCAAACAAAGTACCTTGGAGATCTTAAGTCTAAGGATACTTGCACGTTTGCTATATTGAGATTATATCACTGACACTAAATAGTTATCCATATGATTATATCAAAACTAGGCCATCCAATGAACTTATTCCATTAACAAGCATCCATGTGTTAACTTTGAATATCTCAATACTCACAGATATGAAAACCACCGCCTAATCAAATCAGGAAGTCTAACACATGCTAGTCTTAACACATTAATGATGTCCTGTCTCATTAATACTATGACTAAGGACCATTTAAGTACTAACACCATACAGTGTAGTAGGAATATTATATCATGATCTCTATCATGATTTCCTTAATATAGTATTGTATTAGGGACTTTATCAAACAATTATATTACTTAAAAGTAAACAAAAGAAACTATAAGATATATAATGCCTTTTATTAAAATAAAATGTGTCATATATAATGTACAAGTAATTACCTCTGGGGCACAACACTAATAGGTATAAACAGTTTGAGTCAGTCATCGGGCAATAGGGTTACAAGAAGACAACTTATTACCATTGTGTATTTGTGCAAAAATTCTTTAGCAATGATTTTATGATTTTATAATTTTATATTGATGACATACCTATTGTTGGTCAAAGTGCTTTCAGGATTGCTTAGTTGAAGCAATAGTTGAACACATCATTTGCTATGAAGGACTTGGGACCAGTAAAGCAGATTCTTGGTGTAAGAGTCACACGTGACAGAATGGCTAGAAAGCTATGGTTATCTCAATAAGACTATATCAAAAAGGTGCTTTAGAGATTCCAAATAGATAAATCAAAAGCTGTAAGCACTCTTCCTGTAGCTCATTTCAAGTTGAGCACTAAGTAGAGTCCTTCTATTGTGAAACCCCGCCTAAAGCCAACCCTAGAGTAAGGGGGTCGGGATGCATATCATATTATTTTGCATGAATATATATGTTTTTGAATGATTTTATGTACTTTAGAATTGTGGATTATAGGTTAAAATGCTTAGTTATGCTTATTGAGTAGGAGGGGTAAAATGGTAATTTTACTTGAGGTCAAAATAGGAAGATAGCTTGGGGATTTCATAAGAAGAATATGTGGTTGAGAAAATAGGAACAAGAGTTAGTATGGTTTAGTGGTTAGAGTTTGGTGAATTAATTTCCAAGGTCATGAGTTCAAATCCAATCATTTAAGCTTTTGTCATGATTATCTTAACTAAGTTTGAATTTTTGTTTTCTTGCATTCCATGAAAATAGGAATGTTGTCTTAGGGGAGACATGAAGAGAATGTCCTAATCTTGTCCTCATATCCTAAAAAGAATTCTAGAGGAATTCTTGTCCTTTTTATTACCTCTAGCTTGTCCTAACATCTTTATAATTTAAATTCATTAAATCTCTTCTTTTGAACTCCAAAATTCTGTGATATTTCTTCACCTTGAATTTCGAAAATCAGTTGTGGAGGATGGGGAGTTGGCCAAAAATAGGAGGGGAAATAGGAAGGGGTTCCAAGAGAAATCAAACACCATGAAAGAACCTTCAAAAATTCACCTTCATGTTATTCATGTTTTAGTGAAGGGAAATCAGGAAAATTTTCCAGAATTTTTGCAGACCATCTCTTCAAAAATTCATCCAGTAAACCTCTTCATTTGCTGCCAAGAAAATGGTCATTTCATGTGGCTTGAAGGCTGGAAAATCTGTGCAATTTTCGGACTGCACAAACTATGCAAAACCAGAAAAAAAATTCTGGACATTTTCGCAGCTTTCAACCAAGGAAATAATGCTGTTTTAGTCCATCTTCAAGCCAGCAAAACTCCTCTGTATTTCTCCAGGAAGAAGGCTGGAAAACCACCTTAGAAAGACCTTCAAACTCCCTCAAGAATCAGCTACAAATCGGGTTGAAGGAGTGCAGAAATTCTGCACAGAAATTCTACACAAACCTTCGAAACATTAGACAACGTGAAACCAGAATTTCCCAGCTTTGCTACCTTCAAGCCTAGGCCGAAAACCACCCTTCAACTTCTGCAACATTGATCCTTGATCAGCCAGGGACTGAACACCATTAACCCCACACTTACCTTGAACTCTTGGACTCCATAACCACACCTCAAAGCACTCCTAAGATCACTCCATTCAAACTCTTTTTGAACTTCAAAAAAAAATCAGCATTTTACTCCATTAAACCACTCTTGCATTAGGCTAACTAACCAGAATTTCCTCTGCCTTCATAGACTGAATTTCGGTCAGCTCTATAGCCTGCACAAGCTCCATTCATTCCATCGAAATCACCTTGTTCAGCCGGCACCATTGAAGAGTGAAGAAACCTTCCTTGATCAAACACCATAGCTAACCATCTACCTTAACCAACTCCACAACTTTCTCCATTTGAATTTCAAATAAAATCTGATCAACCTCTCTCCTTCTTGCTGAAAACTGAAACTCCCATTCACCCTAGACCATTCGGCCAGCTCTCTACCAGATTTCGTGCAGCTTTCTCCCACACTCTCTCCATTTTCACCAAGAATACCAAGAACACACACTAAACTTCTTCAAGCCTAACCCTACTCCAAACACCTCCAATCACTCTCAAATACTCCAGATCACTTCTATTTAATCCCTAAACTTCATTTCTGGGATTTATAACACAAAACCTCACAAACAAGAATTTTCAAACGGATCGAAATTAGCCTTTTCCTATGAAGGTCTCAAGAACATCAACAAGGTAAATCAAGAACAACCTTCTTGTTCATTCTTTTTTCATTCAATTCTTAATATACCCTTCTAATGCTCTCTCTCTCTCTCTCTCTATACCGAAATGGTTGATCAATCATCAATCATGGCTGTTTTTTCCAGTGGATCACTCAAGGCTCTCTATCGCGCGTGGACCTTCTTTTGTCTTCATCAAAGCAATCGACAATCAAGTATCTATTCTTAAATCCTTTCTTTTTAAATTCTGAAATCGTGTCTCCTAGGTGTTGATAGTGAGATAGAGTATGAATGGAGATTGGGTATACGCATATGGATTAAGGGGATGCAGTTAAGACATGATGATGGTTGTATATGGCTAGGTTGTATGTGTTTTCTTTTTGAATCATTGTATGTTCTTCGTGCTTAATGAATTTCATGGATGTTTGAAGCATATTAGAGATCATGACACCAAAGGTGATTAGGCTCTCATGTTTCTATTTTCCGTTGAAGCCATTAATGATGATTATGCCTAGAAGGAAGTTAGCCTTGTGATAGTATGTGTGAAGTCAAGCATGTGTTCATGAATGGATTGGTTTATTATTTAATATTGGAGAATGTGTTTATGAATCTTTTCTAGCAATAAGAAAATCATGGTGAAAGAGTATTTCCTTGTTAAGTCTAGGTTATTTTTATTAACAAAATTTTATTACTTTAAATGGAATTACTACTATATTTTTCTCTATAAAATTCGAAACTCTAGGAAGATTTGGAGTGGTTTATTAATTAAAATATTAATATTTTCTTTATCAAATAAATGAGATCTTTTGTTAAAAATAATATATATATATATATATATAGTAATAAATCATTTATAATAAATAAAATATTAGAATTAATTGATGACCTTGTAGACCTTAGTTCAAACTTTTACCTATATTTCTAAATATTATTTATATTAAAATCTATTTGTTACTTATTAATTTAAAATTTAAAATAATTCATTTATTATTAATTTTATTTATTAATAATTAATTATTATCTAAAAAATAAATAAAAAATATATTTGTGATTTATTATTTACAAATAATAATGCTATTTTTAAATTACCATTTGTTAATATTGTTAGACTTAATATTATTTAAAATTCAAACCTTCTTTTATTTATTAATAGCACACAAGAATTATTAAATGAGTCTATAATTTATTAGCAACTATTTTAGAACCCCAAGTTATTTTAACTTATTAAACTAGACTTATTTTATAAAGTTCTTTTTTTAGCTAGCCTCAAAGCTTAGAGTGTTAGGGTCGTGATGGTAATGGGTTGAACTAGGATTATTTTGTGTAAGTGAGTTTAGTTTGAATGTAACCTTATGTTTTGTGTTTACCCCAGGCGGGATTAGGTCAGCCTTGGAAGACTTTTGAGTTTGAGCAAGCAAAGAACCAGGTAAGCTCCTGCATGGAATGTTGTGAAGACCAAAAATTACTGTGGCAAGCCAAAGGCGATGTGTATGGACATTTATTTTGTGAAGGCAATTAAGGACTGTTTTCCCTTTTATTTCTAGACAAACAATCATTTGAAAATTAAACAAGCAGTTTTACAAAAAATGCTAAACCCTTTCTAAAACCCAACTTTGACAAGACTTTGAGAAACCCTTAATTGCTATTTCCAAATAAAGCAGATTATGATCAATTTTCTCCCAAGTGGGACAATCAACATTGAGTACTCAATAAGGGTAGACCACAAGGACTAGTCTTTGAAGGGTTAGGGTAAGTCTCTCAATAGGTGACCACCTCTGAGGGGTGAGTCCTTCCTGGATAGGATGCCAGTCCGGTAGGTCATGCCGGTCCGAACTAACAAGTTTCAATCCTGTGGACTGTGTGTTCCGGAGTGGACAACCGATAAGTTTGGGTGTAGAGATGGAGAAGTATCTCACCCGGTAGGCCGTACACCAACCCTTTTGTTAGCTTGCACAAAGTGTGGCATTCTAACCGTTATTTAGTCATGGGGCCCAACGTGTGGTAACCCATGGCCACCCATTTGAGTGGTTGTATTTATTGTGCACATGTATGGTTTGAAAAGCGAAACGCCACTCTTTATTTTTAACACTTATTTATTGCTTGCCCGCACCTTTCCCTATGAAACTTCTACAACTTGCATACATGAATTATTTTACGTGAAACACTCAAAGCACACACGGGCTTACTGAGATTTTTATCTCACCACCTTTTATGCCATGTTTTCAGGAAGATCCTGCTATGGAGGTCATTAGCTAGATTGTTGCCTATGCTTTGAAGACTCATGTTATTTCCTTTATGTGGTGTTTTGAGAGATTGTTGCCAATAATTTATTTTGGATTTGTTCCAGTATTCATCTTTTGGGTTGTAATAAGTTTAAATTTTAAAGTCTTTATTTTATTTTTTTCTATGTGACCTAGTTATAAAGACCCCTTGTCCTCTGGATAGGGCGACATCCCCGGCCCTGATGGGCCTAGGTAGTGGGGTGTTACATCCATAGAGGCAAAAAAACAAGACATGTAGGAAGTTCCTTATTCTTCAACAATTGGCAGTTTAATATATGCAATGGTACGTACAAGACCTAACGTAGCTTATGCAGTAGGTTTGGTTAGTCTTTTTTTTTTTTTCAAACCCAGGAAGAGAACATTAGAATACTGTGAAATGGATATTGAGATATCTTCATGGCATTTTTTTCTTGAAGCTTTGCTTTGGGAGTGAAAAACCTATCCTTATGGGGTATACAGATTTAGACATGGCTAGAGATGTTGATTCCAGAAAATCTACTTCAGCATTCTTGATTACCTTTCTAGGGGGAGTTGTGGCATGGCAATCTCAATTACAGAAATATGTTGCCTTGTCAATTACGGAGGTAGAATTGATAGCTACTACAGAGGCTTGTAAAGAGTTGGTGTGGATGAAAAAGTCCATGAAAGAACTTGGTCACTCTCAACAGAGGTATGTGCTACTTTGTGATAGTCAAACTGCTATTCATCTTGGCAGAAATTCTTTTTTTCATTCAAGAAATATCTTGATGTGAGGTATCATTGGATACGTGATGTGTTGAATGAGAAATTGGTGGCACTTGAGAAAGTCCATATATATGAAAATAGGGCTGATATATTGACTAAAGTCTTGCCTAGATAAAAATTTGAGGTTTGTTGTTCCCTTGTCGGAAGGTAAGTTCCTCTACATAGTTGGAAGAGGGAAGATTTGTTAGGTAATTAGCTCCCAACTAAGCTCATTAAATAAGCCAACTAACCTTCATGGCCCACTCCACTACAAACAACAAAATAAAATTATTTGGATCTTGTCAACATAGAGAGACAGAACATCACAAGAAAACAACAGCCGAGAGTGAGAGAGAAACAGAAAGAGTCAGGAAAAAGGAAAGTCGCAACTTTGGTTTGTTATGAAGAAATTGATATTCAAGGGGCAAACGAAGTATGATTGAGCTCAGATTTGAACTTATAGTTGAGGACAATTGCTCTATAAAATGGTTGGTAGATCTCAAGTTTTTCATTGTTCAAGGATGAGTATTTGGGGGTGGACAGCTACTATATTTGGTGATTTTCTTCCAACTTTTTCTCTTTTGTTTTGTGAGATCTTTGTGATTTCTTGTTCTCTTAGGCCGTAGTTTGATTGTGGTTATGGCAGAAACCTTGTTGTAATTCTCTTTGTTGATAGTAGAGATTTTTCTGATGGACCAAAGGGTCCTATGATTTTTCCACTTTATATTGGAGAAGTTTTCCACGTAAAAATTGATGTCTCTTATTTTATGTTTAGTTGCGTTTTTTGCTCCCATTATTGCTGCCATTTCATTTTTCTTGGTGCCCCTATTATTTCATTCAAGTGTGGGGCTTTCAAAAGTGAAAGATGTTGCAGGATTCTTTTATCACTAAAGCTTTGTTAAGCTACTTTGTTATTGCCTTAGTTTCTATGTTTGTCCACTATTACTGTGCATCCCCTATTTTATCCCAACATCCTCTACCACCAGCAAGTCTCCACTTAACCCTCCCAGCCTCAGCAAAGTAGAAAAGACAGGTCAACCTAAGTTGGGCTACCAAGCTTTAGCTAAGATAAAAACCTTATACTTTACTTGATCAACCATATATGCATGTATGAGTTCAAACCTCATACTTCACTATCTTTGGCCTTTACATGTCTCTAATTTTGTTGTTGATTTGTCGTATGCTTGGATGGTACATTACCTGGCTATCACATTCATTATGAGTTTAGTTCTGGTGCAAAGTGTTGGCTTATTTAGTGGGAGAATTGTAAGAAGTTTCTATTTTTTTTTTTTTTAGATCCTCAATAATGTTTACTATTGCCTCAGTTCAACTCTGCAAATGGTTATAGTGCCTAAAATCGTTCCTCTAGGGTTTCTGGCCAACTAAAAGTAAGAAAATACTAAAACTTTGTAAATTGTCAAAAAAAAATGCACACGAAAATCGAGGTACAGCCTCAACACCAGCGCACAAGCGAAAATCAAGAAAAATCGACGAATGGACAAAAGGAACAGATTACAACCGGCACCGCCTGTCCTGCCTAGGGCCGGCACAGGCAGCACCGGTTGTGATCTGGTCCTCTTGTCCATTCGTTGATTTTTTTTTTTATTTATTTCGTGCCACTTCTTCTAGAGTGCAGTCGACACTGCCTCTGAGCTCTTCAACCTACGACGGTTGTGTTCTGTCCAGCTCTTGTTCCGTCGATTTTTTATCGTCTCGAAGTGTGTGCCAGCAGCACGTGACCGGCGCCGCCTCCCCTGTCCTAGCCGACACCGCCTCTGATCTATTTAGCGACGATTTTACCTTATTTTACCCCTAAAATCTGAAATAATGCACAAAATACATTTTTAATGGTACAATCTCACATAGGAAGGAATATGACCAGTTATTGAACAAAATGTATCACAAAATGGCCTCAAATAACTAGGAAATATATGACTAATTTAGGCCCTATCACATTCCCCCACACTTAGCTCTTTACTTGTCCTCAAGCAAAGTATCAAAGACAAGTGAAAAAACACAAGTTTTCACAAAATCACTCAATCAATTTCAAGATAGTATTCCAATGCTATCTTTATTCAAGATAACAAAACGTATGTTACTATATCTTTCATAACAAATGCAAGACTTGTGTAAGTGAAGAATGACTAGTAAAACCATCCTAACACTTTACGTCATTCTCAAACCATTGGAAAGGATTTAGTTCAAGAAAAACATGCATTCCCTATCACATTCCCCCACACTTAGCTCTTTACTTGTCCTCAAGCAAAGTATCAACGACAAGTGAAAAAACACAAGTTTTCACAAAATCACTCAATCAATTTCAAGATAGTATTCCAATGCTATCTTTATTCAAGATAACAAAACATATGCTACTATATCTTTTATAACATATGCTACTATATCTTTCATAACAAATGCAAGACTTGTGTAAGTGAAGAATGACTAGTAAAACCATACTAACACTTTACGTCATTCTCAAACCATTGGAAAGGATTTAGTTCAAGAAAAATATGCATTCCATAAGCTTACTTTTTATACACTCTCTCCACTAATTCGAGACATATCATGATTCTATTTAGGTCAAGTAGGACTTTTAAGCTTGTAATGTAAGGCTAAAGGGTTTGTAATGTAGCTTGTCAAACGAAGGATATAAGAGAATCAAATATCAAAGAAGATGAGAGTTCGCAAGAAAAGGATAAATAAAATGCACCAAGAAATTCCAAATTCTTCTTGCTCTCCTATCACCAAATCAATCAAGAACCCATAACCTTGTATAGCACTCATAGTACAATTCAACCAAATCTTGCATTTTTTCATCAATTATTCTCAACTCATCAATAATTTGCACAAGATCATCAAAATTTCAGTAATGGTGCCAAAAATTTGATGTGAACTCAAGTTTTTCATAAATCCCTCCATAATGAAACAGAAAAATTATCTTATTCCAGGTCAACCAACATTCTTCTTGTGCTCTTCTTTCCTTTTTCTTTCAGCTCTTTTCAAATGCTGCTGTTTCGTGTTTCTCAGTTATTTTCTTTCAATATTTTCTAGCAACTTTTTGGTTTTCTAAATCTTTCTTTTCTTTTTCTTTTATTTCTTTTCTCCTTTCATAACTCCAACTCGGCTATTGATGCACAACTGAAAGTAACAAGTCATGACACAAGTATTTTCCCTCACAATTCTTTTACTTGTACTTTTATCCATCAAGAGCAATCAAAGAGTTGGAAGAATAATCAAACTCTTAGAAAAGTAATGGACAATGTATAATAACGGGTTTTAAAAAAGAAATTAACAATTTAGGCTCAAAATAGGCACTAGGAATAGTATAAAATAGGTAGGCTTGAAAAGCTCAAACTATCCAAAAAAGGCCTATTACCGTCATCCCTAAGTTAAATCATGAATGTCTTTCTTATTTCGTCTCGAGAGCTATTCAAGTAAATTCTAGAATGCTCAATGAAGTTTAGTAGAAAATAGGTTTAAGAACAATGTAAAACATTTTATCAAGAACTATTTAGTCCAAGTACGTGCAAAAGGTCATGCATAAGTCATAAATAATATAGAACATATGCTCAATGATCTACCACAAAGACATGCATTAAAAATAGATCTTAAAATCTCAAAGAAAATCAGAAAAAATTGAAAATTTTTGCTCAAAAAGTTCAAAGAATTTCAAGAATGAAGCATAGAAGCCTAGAAGAATTCTCATTTCACTCCCCCACACTTAAACTAACATTGTCCTAAATGGCCAAACAAGTAGAATAAGGAAATATTGCCACGGGACCAAAAAATAAAGGGGAAAAATAAGAAAGAAAATACTTCCATTTATTGTGTATTCTTCTACAAAAAAGTCGAAGTCTGGTAGATAGGAGCCTTGTCGAAGTACCTAAAAAAAATACAAAAGAACACACCAAAGTATAAAAACTAGAAAATAAAAATAAGCAAAAAGAAAGAAAATAGTACAAAAAAGAAAAGTAGAGGAACTAACTAGAAAAGTCATGAAAATATAAAGGAAAAACAAGAGTGACAAGTAGGAAAAAGTGTAGAACAATCATCTCAATCCTCCCCATTATCATCATCATCATCATGTGCTGAAGTACCAGCACCGCCATGTGGGCCCAGAAAACGCTACCTCCACTCAACCCATTGCTGCTCCATAATCATCTGCCTCCGGGCAATGTCATCAATGGAGTTGCGCATGTGTATCAACATCTCCGTCTGCTGAACTAACTGTCCCATCACTCGGCCTGAAAGTCAATCCTTGGTTGGGACTATGAACTACTGGCTCGTGCTTGTGATGGTGGTAGTGGATGCTACTCCTCCACAGGTGGTGACCGAACCTGACCGGGATACTTGACCTCATAGGGAGTTAGCCATTTATTCATCTCTTGGCTATACTTGTACCCATAGCTCATCAATGTTTGCTCTGTGACCATGTCATGCTCAGTAGTAGTCTCTGTCAATTCCCCCTCAGTAGTAATACCAAAATTGCTCAAAATTTTCATGATGACTAAAGCAAAAACGAAAGCTTTGGTAGAGAAATGATGATGAACCACATCCCTAATGGATTATACTATCAATGGGGCAAGAGGGATAGGTTGAGTGGTTATCATCCTATGTAAGATGTACGTATCAATAAGGCGTGTCTCATTGAATCCACTGGCACGGGGTACAACATTAAACCCAAACATGTATACTAGAGCCCTAAAGTTGGCATCAAGATCATTGCAAGAGTAGAAGCTATTGGCTTGGAAAGCATTTTGCTTGTGCAACCCTAGAGTAGCTCTAGTTCCACTGGCATCCCAATTAGGTTCAGAAAGAATCTTTTGATTATTTATATCTATCCCTTGCCAAGAATCATCATCATACACATGGAGAAAAATAGCTAAAGGGTCTCGTGTGATGATAATGGGGTTTCCCTTCACACTTGTCTCAATGTGTGGAAGGTGTTTATTACCCTTTTCAACCATGTTGGCATAGAATTCTTTTATTAGCACTGGACAATAATCCCCTTTTAGCTATACGATAAGTCCGTACCCTAGCCTCCTAAACATCATTCCTAGTTTAAGGGCACGGTTTAGGGTAAGTGCAAAGGTACACTCCAAAATAATCTTATTTGAAGCCCTCCTATTGTACCACTCCTCATAAGATGGATCAATGAAATCAACTGGCCGAAGAAACAAGGGGTCTATAGATGAAGGGGCAGAGGAAGAAGCTCTAGCCCTCTTAGATGATTGGCCCCGTGCTCTAGACATATTAGCAAGGAGAGAGTAGTAAAGATAGGAGTATAAGGACTGGGCAGCTCAAAGATTTCAGAAGGTTATGATCTCCCCTGTTTCAAACACAATACACAACTCAACTCTCAACCAACTTACACAACAATTCCCCAAACTCCTTAAAGTAGATCAATCCAATAACCAATCAAATCTCCCCTAATCAAACCACCACAGTTTTCACACAACCTGCAAGCATAAGCATAATACCTCACTTGGAAAATGTAAATGTGCTTAACAAACCCAATGTATAACATGATCATGTGAATTATGGCATCATTATGGCATTATAGTGATCAAGTGAAAAATAATTCAAGGCCAATATGCAACTCGTTACTGCAATCATCAAAATAGCCATAATCATACCCTTAATCGAATACATAAACTCCCTAATGATCATATGAGTGAATAAAGTTCTCAAGAATCATCAAATCATAATATATCCAATATTATGAAGCTCACAAATTAATTCACAATGCAAGAGAACATTAAATATCCCAAATTTTAGCCAAAAATATACCTAAAATTAGAAAAATTTACCTATAACATTTTAACCGCGGGAATTCAAGAAAAATCATACCTTTATGTTCTCCTATGCATGGGCAAGCAAAGGATGCATTCTTTTTTCAAAAATCAAAGCTCCTTGAAAGTAGATTGAATATTAGGTTTTTGTGAAAAATGGAAGATTTAAAAGATTTTGATCCGTAAAATCAACAAAAGGATGAGAGATTGATACTTTAGAAGTGTTTAGAGGGTGAAAAATCAAATCTTGGAAGGAGTAGATGGTGAAGCTAGTGTGGGTAGAGAGAATTTGAGAGGGAGTTGAAGAGTTTAAAAGAAAAAATGGCCAAAATAGCCTATTTTAAGTGTTCCCTGCGACAAGAGCCGGCATCGGTTCCGGTCATAGCCGGCGCCAATTGCATTCTGTTCGGGCACCAAATTTTATTTTATTTTATTTTATTGAAAAATGAAATAAAAATGATGAACATGCAGAAGTGATGAATAATTTAATTTAATTCATGAAGAAATAAATAAAAATGAAACACAACGATGAAAATAAAAATTATTCCAAAACTCAAAAACTTAAAGCAATAAAGACTTCAATACTTTCCATGGCCTTGATCCCATGGATTTTCTTTGATGTTCCCTGGTAATGTCCCTACTTGACGATCCCCAAGTAATTTAGCTAGTTGGCCAATTTGGCTCTCCAAGTTGCGCATGGAGACCTCTAAGTTCCTTATTGTAGCATTAACCCCTTGGAATTTAGTCTTCGTTGTACTTACCAATTGGCTAATCAATTCCTCCAATGGTGGCTTGGAAGGATCTGCATTGTTGTTTAAAGGAGGTTGGTTCCTTTGATTTCCCCCAAATTTGAAAGAACCCTACCTAGATTGGTTGGCATTGCTCCAAGAAAAGTTAAGGTGATTCCTCCAACCAGGATTGTAAGTAGAGCTATAGGGATTGTTACCTGGACGGTCATTACCTGTAAAGGCTGCTTGTTCCATAGTTTCTTGGAGTGAACCCATATTTTGGCACTCATGATTTGGGTGCCCTTCTCCACAGAAATCACAACTTACATTTAGCACTTGGCCTTGAGGCATCACCATTTGTTCCATCTTTTAAGTCAACGCTTCCACCTTCGCTTCCAAAGCTACCACAACATCCACTTTGTGCACTCCTTGCACATAAGCTCTAGATCTTACACTTTTCCAAGGATAGTTATTAGAAGCCAAATTTTCAATAAGATCGAATACCTGTTCCGGGGTCTTATGATTGATGGAACCCCCTGCAGAAGAGTCCACCACTTGTCGTGTTGTAAATGTAAGGCCATTAAGAAAGATAAGCATCTGCATTCCTAGCTCAAATCTGTGGTGTGGGCACTTTCTCAACATCTCCTTGAACCTCTCCCAACTTTCATACAAAGGTTCAGAATCTAATTGTTGGAAGGCAAAAATTTCGTATCTGAGTTTGGCTATCCTAGCTGGAGGAAAATATTTTGCAAGAAAATTTTCAACTAGGGCATTCCAAATGGTGATGGAACCTGTGGGTAAAGACTTTAACTAGGACTTGGCTCTATCTCTCAAAGAAAAAGGAAAAAGTCTTAGTTTTATGACATCTTCAGAAACACCATTCATCTTAAAAGTATCACAAATTTCAAAGAAACTAGCTAGATGGGCTTGGGAACTTCTTCAGGTAGCCCATCAAATTGAACTATATTTTGGACCATCTGGATGATATTGGGCTTTATTTCAAAATTATTCGCATCCACCGTAGGTCTAGTGATACTCGAGCCCGTGCTTGAGATTGCAGATTTACAAAGTCATCCATGACCCTCTTGTTATTTCCAACATTGTTGTTTTGAGCACCATCCATGTCCGCGAGTAAGTTCCTTTTAATAGTCCGGCAAATTTTTGATAATGTCCTTTCGATTTCAGGATCAAAATCAACTATATCGCCTTTAGATTGTCGGGTCATATACCAAGGCTAACACCTAGAAAAGACAATAAGCAAGTTAGATAACATAATTCTTAATTAAAACAAAATTAAAAGAAGAAAAAGTTAGTCAATAAAACATAGTCAAAGTTAGTAAATTAGATTACACAGATATATAAGGTACAAAAGATGGCACCTCTTTGTAAAAAGAACAATTGTATATATTTACATATTTACCTATTTACATATTTACATGGTTAAATCAACAAAATCCGAGCTTTCATGATATTGTTCCCCAACAACGGCGCCAAAAAACTTGATGTGTTTGGATTTGGGTATAAAAATCATATAAAAGTAAGCACATTCCCAATCAAGTTAAATTAAAATGTTAACCCCAAATTACACATATGAGTAAGCGTACTCATCATTAAGAATAGTATAGAGTTTCAAACGAGTGTCGATCCTCAAGGAACAAGTATACATTAATCACTTTTCTTTTATTGTTAACCGACTTAATAAAGTGAAAAAGAAATACAAAGGAAAAGAAAAAAATAAAATAAAATAATATACACATGTCAAGGATGGAGAATTATGTAACTCAAACCATTATTTTGACAAACATGACATTAAAGTACCTAATCATTATGATAACTAATCATTCTCTTGGCATCATGAAGGATTAAGATAGATTCACTTCTTTTTCAATCAAAAAAATCACTATCTTCTAAATAAATTAGCATCACTTAGTCTGTCTCAACTAATTCATCCAAAAGATACATTAAACACAATCCTTGATTAAATTTCTGTGGTCTAGCAAATTCAAAACATGAAATTAACTAATGAATCCGTGGTCTGGCAAACATCAATTAATCTTTAATTACCTAGTTCTTAGCAATTAACCCATTTGGTCTAGCAAGTTAATAGACAACAAATGTGAAATCAATAAATTGAAACCACCATCAACCCCTTTAGTCTAGCAAGTTAATAGAAAGAGACAACTAATTAATCTCGTAATCAGCACAAGTAATTAAATACCAAGAATAACAATCAATTAATCAAAAGATCAAAGTAACTCCAAAAAATCATGAATACCAAAAATAATGTCAAATTACAATAAAATAATTAATACATCATTGTTCAAAAAAAGAAAACAAAGTAAAAGAAAGCACTCATAGACAAGCCTCCTTCTTCTTCCTTTGTAGACCCTCTTGTACAATCCTCCTTGATTAGATGAATTCCTCCTTGAATTTGAGTGATTTGCGTTTTGATCCATGAATTCCTTGTTTAATCTTGTGTTTTTCCTCTATTTATAGGCTTAAGAAGTGCCTAAAATCATTCCTTTAGGGTTTCTGGCCGACTAGAAGTAGGAAAATACTAAAACTCTGTAAATTACAAAAAAATACACACGAAAATCGAGGCATCGCCTCAACACCAGTGCACAGCCGGCGCCAGTTGTGATCTATTCCTCTTGTCCATTCATTAATTTTTCTTGATTTTTGTGCCACTTCTTCATAGTGAAGCCGGCATCGCCTCTGAGCTCTCCAACCGGCACTGGTTGTGTTCTGTCCTACTCTTGTTCTGATGCCTCAAAGTGCGTGCTAGTAGCCAACGCCGCCTCTCCTGTCCTAGCAGGCACCGCCTTTGATCTGTTTAGCGACGATTTTACCTTATTTTACCCTTAAAATCTGAAATAATGTACAAAATACCTTTCCAAGAGTAAAATCTCACATAAGAAGGAATATGACTAGTTATTAAACAAAATGTATCACAAAATGGCCTCAAATAACTAGGAAATATATGATGAATTTAGACCTTATCAAAGTTGCTTTTGCAGAGTCTTTATGAGAAGTGGTTATCTGCTCAGAAATTTAAATGTTGCCTTTACTGTGCTAGAAGTCTCAAAATGTGACTATTTACAAATTATTTGGACAAAAACATCCTTCATTTGCTTTATTGTTTAACGTTCAGGAATCTTAAATGTTTTATTTATTGCATGTTGTAGCAGCTATGTAATTTCCAAATTAAACTTTTACAATAGACTTTTAGAATAGACTTACACAGAGAGGCATTTTGGCAGGGTGGAGGATGGTGCAACAACATCATATCTTCTATTTACCGGAAAACAACCCGTTGTGGATCTTCAAGGTATATGGAAAAGCATATTCCATTTATAGGAATACTGAGCAATAAGGCCGAAGAAAATCCAAGCCTAAAATCTAGAATATTAGTCACAAAATTTCTCTTTTCTATCCATAAGCAGGTGTTTGTGTTTAGTACAGGTGCCATTCTATTGTAGCACCTTCCTTAAGCAGGTGTTTTTGCATTTGCAGTTTTTTTTTTATTGGAATAGTGTAAAGGTTCATTACTGTGATGGTGCTTCTTATGCAGGGAACTATGAAAATAAGGTTCAAAATACTATTCTTTTTTTTTTTAATTATGAATAACGTTATCTATATGTTTTTGGTACTGTTGGGCTTGGCTGTAGAAGGAGTGATACATTTTACAGTTACGTAGTCAATTGTAGATATTGACCTCTGATATTCAGATTCTCTTTCAAATATAGGCAAACATTTTTACATGCTCTGAAGTTTGTCAAACAACAAGGACTTGCAGTTACTGTTCACTATGGATATTCTTTGCTGTGAAGCATGAAGGAAGATGGATTAGAGAGAATCGGAGGGGTTGACATTTATTCCGGCAAGGTTTGGATTGGCTTTTGAGAAGTGATGTGTCCAGACTTGGGTGTAAAATCATACAAAAACTAGGCACATTCCCAATCAAGTTTAAATTAAAACATTCAACCAAAATCACACATATGAGCAAGCGTACTCATCATTAACCGATCATAGGGTTCAAACGAGTGTCGATCCTCAAGAAACAAGTAGACATTAATCACCTTTCTTTCATTATTTAACTGACTCGATAAAGTGAAAAATAAATATAAAATAAAATAAAATAAAAATATATACATGTCAATGATGGAGAAATATGCAACTCAAACCATTGTGTAGACAAACATGATCTTAAAGAACTCAACCATTATCATAACTAATTATTCCCTTGGCATCATGAAGGATTAAGATAGACTCACTTCTTTTTCAATTCATGAATCCCTATCTCCTAGGTAACTTAGTATCACATATTATGTCTCAACTAGTCTTACCTAAAAGATGCATTGAACACAATCCTTGATTAAATTTCCATATTCTGGCAAACTTAAAACATGAAACTAACCAATGAATCCATATTCTGGCAGACATCAATTAACCTTTAATTACCAGTTCTTAGCAATTAATCCCTTTTCAAGCAAGTTAAAAGACAACAAATATGAAACTAATGAATTCAAACCACCATCAACCCCTTTTTCAAACAAGTCAATAGAAAGTAACAATCAACCAATCTCGTAGTCAACCCAAGTAATTAAATACCAAGAAGAACAACTAATTAATCAAAAGATCAAATATCTCTAAACATCATGAATCTCTAAAACAATGTCAAATTATAATAAAACAATTAACATATCATTATTCAAGAAAAAGAAAACAAAGTAAAAGAAAGCACTTATAGACAAGCCTCCTTCTTCTTCCTTTGAAGACCTTCTTGTACAACCCTTCTTGAATTGAAGAACTCCTCCTTTGATTAAGTAATTTTCTATGATGATCAATAAATTCTCCCCATTTTCCCTTGTGTTTTTCATCTATTTATAAGATTAGAAAGTGCCTAAACTCGTAGGTACAGAGTTCTTGGCCGAGTAGAAGTTGGAAGATACTAAAATTCCACAGATTACCAAAAACCGCGTAGAAAAAATCAAGCACCGCCTTATCTTCAGGGCACAGCCGGCACCGCCTTGGCTCTCGAAGCCAGCGCCGGTTATGTTTTACTTCTCTACTCGTTCGCTGATTTTTCTCCGAATTTTGCACAATGAAGACCAGAATGCAGCCGGCGCCGCCTTGACTCTTGGAGCTGGCGTCGGTTCCACTTTGTTTTGACAATTTTTCGTCGTTTCGAAGTTCATGCAATCCGGTGCATGGCCGGCGCCGGTTCCTCTATCCTAGCCGGTGCCGCCTCTCCTCTGTTTTGTGACGTTTTCGTTTCGTTTTATCCTAAAAATCTGAAATAATGAACAAAACACCTTTCTAAGGGTAAAATCTCAAATATGAAAGAATATGACTAGTTATTAAACAAAATATATCATAAAAGAACTTCAAATAACTAGAAAAAACATGACTAATTTAGCCCCTATCAAAAAGATTGAGGGCTTTTTTGAAGCTCTGCTGGATTTCTATGTCGTCTGCTGTTTTATTATTGGCCATGTTTAAGCAACAATCCCTCTACTGCGCTCACCAGTGGAGCACTTCCTTTGTTTCCTGACTGTATCCATGCGTTTGAGGCTCAAAAGGTAACCTTCTTCTCTACCTAAAACCTACAGGCTTTACATGTGATTCACATAAGCTATGCATGTCATTTCTGTAAAATTTTTCCCTTTTGGGGGGGGGGGGGTTTCAAGGGCTAAATCTTCTTCAACTTCTTTCTTTTTTCATGTTCTTTGAATTTCTTTTTATTTGTAGGAAATATACAATTGTTTGAGCTTCGTCAATTTTTGATTGTTTATATTTGAGGCTGCATGTGATTGGAAAAGAAGATTTAAGGCTTTGATTTGTATGTATACGGTGGAGCATCTGTTGAAGTATGCTTTTACATCAATGTTTTCTTTTTTACTTTTTCTTTTTACTACTATTGGTTTTTTTGTACATGTTTAGAGTGTAAGCGGGAATAGATTAATTTGAGATGAGTTTTATAAAAAATTATTAAATATATGAGGTTAGGTGAATCCAAAAACAGATGATTTGCGAATAGATGATCGTTCTCAAAACAATAAAATTATACAAAATAATAATAGATTTAAATTAAAGTAAAATTTTAATTTGGAATGACAAAGTAAAGTTCTTGTTCAAATATAACCTTGATTACTAGATTCATTTTTTTCTCTCTAGTTTGGTCGCACTATTAGTTCATCGACTTGATTCAGAGTTTTTGTCGTTTTGCCTCGTTGAAGTTGAATACAATACTTCTTGTGAACGATAGTGACCTGTTGATATCTGACTTATTGCAGCCTTCCTTTTTCTCTTTGATGATGTGTCCTCACTTCATCCACTTGTCCTCTCTGTTTTGGAAGTTCGGCCATAACCAGTATTTGGCGGGCTATCATAAAATTTCTTGAATTCATATCGTCATTGTGAAAATCTTAGCATCAAGAATCAATGGTAGATCTGTTCCTGAGACCAAGCTCACCAGGCTGAAGTATGCTTATCTGCGTATCATTTTAAAGCAATTTTCTTTCTACCTTCGCTATCCTTGGCATTTACATGTCTCCAATTTTGTTGTTGATTTGCAGTATGCTTGGATGGTACATTACCTGGCTGTCACATTCATCGTGGGTTTGGTTTTGGTGCAGACAGTTGGCTTATTCAGTTGGAGGTTTGTAAGAAAGTTACATTGTTTCAGACCCTCGATAATGTTTACTGTTGCCTCAGTTCAACTCTACTAATGGTTGTTTATGTTGCTTTTGCAGAGTCTTTGTGAGAAATGGTTATCTGTTAAAAAATTTAAATACTGCCTTTACTGTACTAGAAGTCTCAAAATGTAACAATTTACAAATTATTTGGACAAATACATCCTTCATATGCTTTCTTGTTTAATGTTCAGGTATCTTAAATGGTTTATTTATCGCATGCTGCAACAGTTCTGTAATTTCCAAATTAAAATTTTACGATGGACCTATGCAGAGAGACACTGTGGCAGGGTGGAGGATGGTGCAACAACATCAGATCTTGTGTTTATCGGAAAACAACCCGTCGTGGATCTTCAAGGTATATGGAAAAGCAGATTCCATTTAAAGGAATACTAAGCAATAAGGCCAAAGAAAATCCGGGTCTAAATCCTAGAATATTAGTCACAAATTTTCCCTTTTCTTTGTATCCATGAGCAGGTGTTTTGTGTTTAGTACATGTACCATTCTGTAGCAGCACTTTCCTTACGTTGTTTTTGCATTTGCAGATTTTTTTTAATTGGAACAGAGCAAAGACTCATACTGTGATGTTGCTTCTTTTGCGGGGGACAGTGAAAATAAGGTTCAAAACACTATCCTTTTTTAGAAAAAAAAATATTTATGAATAAAGTTATCTATTTGTTTTTGGTACTGTTGGACTTGGCCGCAGAAGGAGGAACTCATAAACCCAAAAAGGAAAAATGTTGTCTGTTTGTGAAATTTATGATTATTTTTCTGAAGATATGGGCATGCTTTTGTTTAGACTAATCTATGCAGGGACATTTCAATTTTATTTTTCATTCACTGAACTAACTGATGGATATGAAGGTGGAGTGCTCTTGGATATGGTTTCTTTTGTAGTCTTTTCCCCCCAAATATTGTGCACTTATATGATCAAAGGTTCAGGCAGCAACTTACACCTCTTACCCCAATACTGATGGCGATAAATAGTTTGTGTCCTTTGACTTCTTATTGTATCCAAGTCATTCATTTTTAGAATAAGTGATGCCTGAAACAATGGTGGACTTATAAGACCTAACTGAGAGCGCTGGTAAAGACTAAGAGCAGCTATGCTAATAATGTTGAAGCTACTATGTTTTAACTCCAAAAGGACAAAGAGACTGTGCATGAGTATATGAGCCTTCATGAAATTAAATTGGCTAGCATCTGGTTGTTCTAACTTCAAGCATCAGCCTATGGCTTTCAGCTTAGCGCTAATGAATTTGGATGCTTTTCTGCAGGTACCAGGGCTGCACTTTAGAGGACAACGCATTTGGCAGGCTGCAATGCAGGATCTAATGTCAAAAGGAATGCGCTATGCTGACAGGGTATTAATATCTAATATGATTTCTTCTAAATTTTCTTGTGGACCTTCGTTTCTTCTTCTGATCCAAAACTTCTGTTCCAGGCCCTTCTGTCAGGTTGTTCTGCTGGTAGTCTTGCTTCTATACTGCACTGTGATGAATTCTGTGCATTATTGCCAAGGAGTGCCAAAGTGAAATGCCTTAGTGATGCTGGATTATCTATGGATGCATAATTCGAAAATTTCTAATTTACTGTTTTGTGTTTTATCATTGGCTTGTTCAAGTCCCCAAATGTTGATCAAACTCACATGGGACATGCATTTCTTGGCTTAGAAACTTTAAGCAGATAAAAAGAAATATATTTTTCCCTGTTTTCTTCTCCCTAATTAAAGCCAACCTTCAACATTGTTGGAAAACAATCGAATCGAGGGTGTTAAGCGGAGAATTTACCAAAATACATGGTGCACTTTGCTCATTTAAATGTACTTCTCAATACATTACGATTTTACAGTTTTGAAATCAACAGACCTGCATAAGTCTCATACCCTTGATTAAAAAACAATGTTCTTGACTAAAAATTCCATTTGTTTTTGTTTTATTCCCCTATCTATCTTGCATTGTGCATCTTTTAACAACAAATTTACCTTATTTTGTTTATATGCAGTTTCTTCTTTACTTCTATGTCGTGCTTCTTACAATCCTTCTATTTGATCGAGCCAAAAGAGACGATGACAGATGCAAATCAAAATAAGCCAAGAAAAACTCTATTTGGTTTATTTCTCTATAAAGTCTGGCTTCGTTGTGATTCCTAATCAGAGAGGAGGATGTCGCATGTTCAGGTATAAATGCTTCAAAGCTGGTGTTGGTGCCCCTGATGCCCTTGGAGACTAATAACTGAGAGACATAGATTTTGTCACATATCCAGTCAAAGCTTCAGAAACAGTGTTGGGCATCATCATAGCAGATGACAACAGCAGAGAATGAAGCAATTGCAGTAAAAGCTTCAAAATCAGTTTTGAACAAACGTACACATATTGTGTTTACTGAGAGGAGGCAATATGCTAATCTTCATTGAAACAAGTCTGATTTTCTTCATTGAAACAAGTCTGATTTTCTTCTACACTGGAGCATGTGTTGAAGTATGCTTTTACATCAATGCTTTAACACACCCCATTTTTTTGTAGCTGACCAAATGGTAGACTTTTTGCCTCAGTGCAAAAGATAGCACTTACCTAATTATAAGTGTAATTATAAGTTTAATGTAATAGGTTGTAGCAACTACTTACTAATGTCTTACGTGGTTAATTGTGTGTAGACTCCTTATGTATTTTTTTTCATTTATTTCCATATGATGGTTTGAATGCCACAGGTACCCAACCATGCGCAACTAGTTCCTATATAAAAAACTTGTACAATTGTAAAACTGCTAACGTAAAAAAGCAAGCAATGAAATCTAGAGGGGGCAAATTTCAGGTGGTGCGTCTTGGGTAAGTATACCGTGGGGTTAGACGATAAATAATTTTTTTTTTCTGGGTTGTTGCGCGGTAGGCCCTACACTCGTGCCAAGTTTAAGTGTACATACAACACAGCATAACTTACAAAACCTCAAAATGGGCAACTTCTTATTGCTTCTCATATGTTCCTCTTCAGATTCATTCAACGTCAGCCAAAGCAAGAGATGTTGACTGCGAGATGCCAAATGATATTTAAACCGCTTCAAACAATGCTCAGAGATGAGAAAACACAAAAATTACAAGATATGCATCAAAATACCACTCGGTTGTAAACAACAGCGGATTGCAGAAAACCTCAATGATGCCTCGGAATGCCATTCGATTCTACAGCAATTTCTCAATGTTGAACATTGAGAGAGATTCTCGACAACTTCAGAAGTCATACATATTACAACTACCGGAAAGCATCCACTGGTAATTCATCATTTAAGAACTCAAAAAGTTTGTAAGGATGGATGTTTGCAGCACAACTCATATACACCTTCATCAGAAAACCATACATCAATAGCAAACATAAAATTCTGAAGACTTCGAGGACTGCAGTGAACACACAGTGGAGCGAGTAAGTGCATTCCAGTTCACTTCGGTTAATGGTGGCAATCCTCTTTAACAGTCTAGCCGAAATGAAACAGTACAGAGTGAATGAGCATGATAATCAAGGAACAAAGATACTAAAAAGTTCTAGTTAGAGTAACGTGATGGAAATAGCAGAAACTACCAAGTACCGCCATGTATATCAATTAGATAGAACTACTTATAACAGTCGGAAGTAAATAATACAAATGATGTAACTACGCTAATTCACAAAAAAAATAATAAAGTATGGCACGTTTAGCATAAAAAACTAGTCCCCTATCAACAGCCCTATTGCTAGTTGCAGAACAAGATTGAAATTTCTAAAGCATCTAGAAAGAACGATAAAATGGACCTAGATAATGCATTACGAGTAGCAGAAAAGTGTTGATGCCAGCAAATTAAAAGAAAGCTCATGATTTATGTGGCTATCCACTCGGATTATCCATTCACCACATTTCAGATGCTACAAAAGCTTGAAAACATCAGCATACAAAACCGAAATTTCACACATACCAATACAAGCTATTTGCACTACAAAGATACGAGTTGTTAAACAAATTTGTGGCAGACAAATGTGCAATTACAGAGCATTTTCAGATCAATGTCTAACCAACATCTGAACAAAAGACATGGACTGAAATCGTTATAAGTTATCGACTAAACAAAGACCTAAAGTTTTGGTGGGTGAAAGATAATGGCATTTTGCAACCAATACTCCAAAGTGAAAAAAGCCCAAAAGACACACAAGAACATGATGCAGGCATTGCAATGAAACCACTGATCATTTCATAAATACTCAGGTCCAACATTCGCAGGAACATCCTATAACTACAAAAGTAACCAAAAAACAAACCAACATATTTATTTTAAATACTTTTAAGAAAACCTACATTGATAAACTATTTGTCGGTCCCATCTGCAACCAATTAAGGTGCAAAAAATGGAACAATGCTTTGTTAGATTAAAAATGAAAAGAATGGTTAAATATTCTACGAAGAGGGGTGCTCACCATTTTTCAAGCACACTGCAGGCCTGCATCCATGTTTTCAGCGCCTGGACCGCCGAGCATCATGCCTGTCATCATCATATCTTTTTCTACCATTCGACTCGAAATCATCATATCGAGCTCTCTTGGAAGATTCTACTCCTCTACCCTTCTCGTGCCATCTACTTCCATGCTCCCCCTCCTTATCACATTTCCAATACTTATCATCATCTTCATCTCTTCCATGCTTTCTACCTCGGTAATCCTCATTCCTACTTTCCTTTTTCTCCCTTCCATAATCTTCAGAATCCCAATCAGCTCTCTTACTACTGTGCTGGAGCTCACTACTCCGAGAACCACCCCCACGTTCACGACTTCCCCCTTCACGTCCCCCATCAGGTTTAATTGCTATTGCATCTCTATTCTGATCATACTTAGATGATCTATTTTGCTTCTCAAAATCAGAATCTTTCCCAAAGTCCTGCCTTCTTAAGTTACCATGGGGCTGCTCATCACCTGCACCTCCATCCATCTTCCTCTTAGCCCTAGTCCTTTCTTGATCATCATACCTTGATCCATCCACCTTTGATTGATGCTGCTCTAGTTTCTTAAATGTCTCCAAATCATCCTCCATTCCATGAATATCGCGTTTTTGTCTATTCCTACCATCATTTCTATCCATTGCATAAACTTTGTCTCCACTTTTGCTGCCTCTACTTCTGTCCTGATAATTTCTCGTCCTCCTGTCATTGCCATCCTCATCAGAATCATGTCTTTTTGACTCAATTTTTCTTCGATCATAATCACTATCGGAATTATCCTCATCACTATCATGCCATCTCCTCTTTTCCATTTTCACCTTGGTCTTTTTGGTATCTTCTTCAGCACTGGAGTCACTTTCCTTATGATACCATTTCTCAACTTTATTGCTGATTCTCCTTTTATCACCATGAAGACCGTCTTTCTCTGGTCTATAACTTCTGCATCCTTGACTCCTCTTCTCCTGATTTCTCTTGTCATCTTCCCTATCAATATCGGATTCATCCTCAGAAAAGTGGCGGCGGCTCTTAGAAATCTGCTTTGCCTTTTTCGGCTCTTCATCAGAAATATAATCAGAATCAGAATCATACTTCTGACGTGATTTATGTTTTGCATTGTAGTCAGATTCTGAATCAGATCGGGAGTCAGATTCTGTACTAGAAGAGTCACTCTCATACCTTCTACTTTTGCTATGCTTTCTCATTGATTTTTGCAGCCTCTTCCCAGTATCAAGGTCAGATTCATCATCAGAATCAGAAATCTTTCTGCGTTTATGATGCTTTTCTTCGGTTTTCCGAGCATGTCTATCTTCCCAGTCTGAATTAGACGAGTTGTCAGGTACATTTCTCCTTTCTTTCTTCTTGTTCTCACTCTTTGAGTCAGTAAAGTCATTTCTGCCACCTTCATTCTTACACTTCACTCCTTTTCTTGTATCAACTTTTTCGTTTTTTGTACCTTTTCCATGCTTGCTGCCATCCAAAGTAGCATCATTCCTAAGGCCAATTCTTAGTTCACCATCCTCATCATCACTGCCTTCAGAATCTGCAGGCAAAGCATCAGACTCCTTTTGTTTCTCAGCTTCAGAACCTATCCCAAGGGCAGCTTTTAATGTTTCCATCTGCTTTTCCTTGCGGGCAGCAATTTGATGGGTCTGTGTTTCTGAAATCCTATATTGGCCATTTAAGCAGTTAATTCAAATAAGCTGAAAATAACCAAAAGAGAAGGGGGGAAAGAGGAGATTTAAATAGAATCACTTAAAGAAAACACTTATGCAAAGAGTTAGAGGCCTATTATCTATTTTTACATCACATAAGAAAAATACAGGCATTTAGCTGAGACCCAGAAAAAGATTCCAGATGAAGGAGAAAGGTAATACAATCTTTCAACAGAGAATCATTCCAAACATCCTGTCTAGGGAGAGAGTACAAGAATGATTGTCTAACTTGAGATGAAGACAAAACAAAACGATACTGAATTTTAACATGTATATGCTACTATTATTTTTCACGGAGTGGGCAAAGGAAGAAAGGTTAAGTTTCAAAAGATTCCGGGACATTCGTTATTGATTTGAGGTGTTCTTTAAATACACAACCAGATTAACCGATTCAAGAATACCAAACCCCGAAATAGAAGAAGAATCAAGCAGGAAAAAACCTGCTTTGCCCTATTTTTCTCGATTCAAAATCCAAACAAGAAGCATAAAATCCTATCGAACCAAACAGCTCTTTATACACCCAAACATTATTACACATACAATCAACATAGTTGCACAATTCCCATCACTATAATTATTACAATTAAATCCTCCTTAAGATGAAGTACAATTCAGACACATTAAAACCCTACTCCTAAATAGTGTTTAAACTATTCAGTAACCAAATAGATTCGGGATATAAAAACACGAAGATATCAGAAACATTTTCAAAGAATTTACTTGTTATCCGAACCAGCGATGATGGCGGAGCGTCCACCGGCCTCTTCTGCTGCAGCAGCAGCCTCCAGAGTTTGACGAACCTCGACAAGTTTCTCAGTAATTTCAGCATCTGTAAATCCCTGGTCGACCAATTTCTCTTCGAGCACAAGCAGCTTCAGCTGGATCTGTCTTTTGCGATCGTGCTCGAGAATTTCCTTATTGGCTTTTCTGGTTACACCACCAGTGCCTTGACCGGCGCCAAATCCCTTGACTGAAGAAGAATCGGTCACTACCTTGTTCGATTTTGGCTTCACGAAAAACTTGTTCGTCTGTATGTAACCATTGGTTCCGGAGCCTCTCGGCGTCTGAAGGCCTATTCCGTTGTACATCTTTTCCTCTTCCTCTATTCTCCTCCGTTTGGGGATTTTAATGGAAGAGAAAGCCTAGCTTGAGAAGGATTGGATGAGGAAACGGTAGAGGAAAGAGCACTGATTTTGTAATTTTAAGGGAAAAAGTTAGGTGGACACGATTCACAACCCACATGTGAACCGGATTCAGCCCAGCAGCTTTGTCGCGTATTTGGTACTCCCTCCGTTGAAAAAAAAAATCAATTTAATAAATTATATACATATTAAATAATTATTAAAATTTTTAGAATTATAATAGAAAAGAACTATTATATCCTTAAATAAAAATAAATTTTTTTAATTAGATTGAAAATACATATATATTTAATGAGTAATTGAAGGAGAAATAAATTAAGAAAATGTATAATAAATATTTTTTTAATTTGTAAAATTAATAAGTATTTTAATATAATAAAAATATATTTTTTGACATACTTTTTAAGACGGAAGAGTAAAAGATTTGAAGGGACCCATTACACTTTTCCTCCTTCCTGTCATTCAAACGTAAGAATGATAATATTGAATACGATACGTTAATACGATATGAAAATAGTACGATTATAACAAATTAAGATTGAAGTTTTGCAAGTTTGGATCAAAACAGGTCGACCTATTTAATTGTAAATATGTTTGGGTTATAAACAGATTTAACCCACGAATCTGTTTAACTTTTTTTAATACTTATATTTAATATTTTTTTATAAATACCTTATAAATTTCACTATAAAAAATTAGATAATTTAACTTTTTACATGAATTAATTGAATTAAATTTTATTATATGAATTAATTGAATTGTTTGTGTGTCTATTTTGTTTAATTATATGAAAACTCTTAAGAAAAATAAATGATATTAATGTGGCTATTTATTTGATATTGTTGGAATATATACCCTCTAAACTAATTTATCTTAGGTAATTATCGACTTCATTACTTAAAAAAAAATCTCAAAATTTATTTGTGAATTTATATTTTATTTGTACACGATTTTTGTTTGAAAATGACTCATTGTGTTTAAGTAAGTAATCCATGTGAATGGTCGTCTTTCACAGTGATATGGATCATGGGTTACTTAACACATAAATATTTGTTCTTAACCGATTAATGAGAATGAGAATCTCATCATGTATAGGTTATTGTGTTATGAATTCCAAATGGAGAATGGCTTACCTTTAACTAGTGAATAATCCACTCATTTCATAGCATGAGCGTATTTCGAATACATATAACATAACATGTAATAGTAGTTTCAAAAGTATTATTTAAAGAAACCCAGACTATTACTAATACTCTACCACTTGAATATGAGTTGGTAGTCTGACGAAATTAGAAACATACACTTTGATATACTATAATTGAAATTCTTTCGTAAAACCAATATACTTGTATATTGAATATATGTGACTAGTTAGTTAAGACAAATTTGTACAAGATACCTTCTACGCTATATTGCCATTTGTGACTGTTCAAATGATCTAATTATTCAGGGTTTTGGGGAACATGACTTAGGCGTTTACTTTAGGGTAATTCCCTTGAAAGGGTCTTGGAGAACATGACTTAGATATTTACTTAGTGAAAACATTCCAGAAGTCGTGGATCATTATATTGGAGGTCTAAGGATGGTAGATGTCTATTAGAGAGGTGTTAGTACACTTTTTATCTCTAATGCTCGGCGATGCGTAGATAAGTATTTTAATTATTATACCTGTAGGTTGAAGACTTTGCTTACTCAGCATTGTCGTTGGGTCAATATTTCCTTATGATGATATTAGAAATTATTTAAAATGCAACATATAGCTATTTATATAATAAGAGTATTTTGATCATTTTAGTAGCTAAGACGATGTGTCTTTTGGTCCTCCGAAATGGTCCTTAAATTATGAAAGATTTGGGTTAAGAATAGTCTATTTGAGCTTATTAATTATTTATTGGGTTATTTAATAAAGTTCAAAAAATAAATAATTGAGATTTATTATTTATGAATGTTCAAACCCAAGAATAAATAATTTTTCTGGTCCAATTAAACACAAATGGATACTCTCTCAGGTAATGATTCAAATGAATAGGAAAATGAATTAAAGTGCTCTTTCCTTTTGATTTGTACTAATGGAGCTTTTAATTTTTAAAATCAAATAAAAGAAAAGAAATATAAGAGCTACTTGATGGTTCATTTTCCCGTAAGTGCATTTTGGTGATTCACATGCAAGAGAGTCTTATATGATTCATATGTAAGAGTGCTCTTGGTTATTTATTTCTTAAAGAGCTCTTAGTTGTTCATAAAAGATCAAAGGAAAAGTTTTGTTGAAATTTTCACCAAAACTTATCAAAGCTCAATCTTCAAACTTTCACCAACTGTGCTACGGGCGCCATTTCGGAAGATTGAAAGTTTCGCGTGAATGAGACACAGTAGATGTTTGTAAGGACGTGATCCACTAGCGTCAAATATCCTTATACAAACATCTACACCACAAAGAGGGTCATTTAATCAAAGAGATAAATTTTTCGTTATCCTTACATACTTTTATTTTCATGATTTATGCCATTTTAAGTTTTCAGATATATGGTAAATAAATTATTCTTAATTAATTATTATTTAGTATCTATAATAATATTATTATTACAATGACTTTTAACTAGATAAAATAATTTCGTAAATAATCTAATTTTATTGTAAAACTACATTTATTTATATTTTTAAGATTAAATTTTATGAAATTATTAAGATATCTAGATATTTAGTTGGATGGTTTGTTATTTTATTGATTATAGACTGTTTTATTAGTTTTTTTTTTAATTTTATACGGTTTGATTTGATTTTTAAAAATTTGTTGTGCAGTGGATGGACAGATTGACAGGTTTAGTAGGTTTTTGGATTGACGAATTTAGTAATTATCTATTTAATTTTTATATTTAATCGTGTCATATTATGTTAATCCGTTTTTATAATATGAATATGATACGTTAATTAATCGAATTATATTCAAGTTGAATTCTCATTTATAATTATCTCAAATTAATACGACTCACTAACCCGAATAAGATTATCATCCCTACTAGGGGCGGCAATATTGAACTCACGACACGAACACGACACGATTATAGCGGGTTAGGATTAGGATTTCGCGGGTTCGGGTCGAAACAGGTCGCCCCGTTTAACTTTAAACGTGTACAGGTCATAAACGGGTTCAACCTGTTTTAACCCGTTTCAACCAGCGAATCCGTTTAATTTTTTTTAATATTTATATTTAATACTTTTTGTAATACCCTACAAATTTTACTATAGAAAATTAGATAATTTAATTTTTTACATGAATTAATTGAATTAAATTTTATTAAATGAATTAATTAAATTGTTTGTGTGTCTATTTTGTTTAATTATATGAGACATCTTAAAGAAAATAAATGATATTAATGTGGTTATTTGCTTGATATATAGTAAATGAATCATTCTTAATTAATTATTATTTAGTGTCTATAATAATAATATTAGTATGAGTTGATAAGCAACGACCTTACACAAGTCTAAAGGGGAAGGTTAGACCGTTAGGAAATAACGTATGTAATATGCCTACAGGCCGAATCAAATATAGAATGAAAAGAAGCTCGTGTGGTACATTTACCAGAGGGTAAGGTTCACTCAGTATCGATTGACCAGTTTGTATACTATGCTATTTCTGACATTGGGACAAAGACAATTTGAATTACACCCTACAAGGACAAGCCTTCCTTTCGTGCTCGTTTTTTGCTCTCCATTTACTCTTTAAAATTCCTGGCATGCTACGACAAAATTGTTGTTCTAAATATTTAGAGAAAATAATTTCTTGAATAATTCAATTTTATTGCAAAATTACATTTGTTTAGATTTTTAAGATTAAATTTTATGAATTTATTAAGATCTCTAAATATTTAACAGGATGGTTTGTTATTTTATTGGTTATTTATAATTTTACGGACTATTTTATTAGTTTTTTAATTTTATGTAATTTGATTTGATTTTTTCAAAATTTTTGTGTAATAGTGTACAAATTGGCGGGTTTAGTAAGTATTCGGGTTGACGAATTTAGTAATTATCTATTTAATTTTTTTGTCTAATTGTGTCATGTCGTGTCAACCCGTTTTATAACACGAACACGACACGAAAATAAATGGGTTGACACGATACGACACGTTTATTAATCGAGTTGTATTCGAATTGACTTGTCAAGTGTAATTATCTCAAGTTGACACGACCCGCCAACCCGGACACGACACGACACGATTGCTACCCCTAATCCCTACTCATATCTACCCGCGGGTCCCTTCAAATCTTTTACCAAATCGGCCACGCGGCTGCTTGTGCTGAATCCGGTCCACATGTTGGTTGTGAATCGTGTCCCACCTAACGTTTTCCCTTAAAATTTCAAAATCTCTACCGTTCCTCGTCCAATCCTTCTCAAATTAGGTTTTCTCTTCCATTAAAATCCCCAAACAGAGGAGAATAGAGGAAGATGTACAACGGAATAGGCCTTCAGACGCCGAGAGGCTCGGGAACCAATGGTTACATACAGACGAACAAGTTTTTCGTGAAGCCAAAATCGAACAAGGTAGTGACCGATTCGTCTTCAGTCAAGGGATTTGGCGCCGGTCAAGGCACTGGTGGTGTAACCAGAAAAGCCAATAAGGAAATTCTCGAGCACGATCGCAAAAGACAGATCCAGCTGAAGCTGCTTGTGCTTGAAGAGAAATTGGTCGATCAGGGATTTACAGATGCTGAAATTACTGAGAAACTTGTCGAGGTTCGTCAAACTCTGGAGGCTGCTGCTGCAGCAGAAGAGGCCGGTGGACGCTCCGCCATCATCGCTGGTTCGGATAATAAGTAAATTCTTTGAAAATGTTTCTGATATCTTCGTGTTTTTATATCCCGAATCTATTTGGTTACTGAATAGTTTAAACACTATCTAGGAGTAGGGCTTTAATGTGTGTGAATTGTACTTCATCTTAAGGAGGATTTAATTGTAATAAATAGAGTGATGGGAATTGTGCAACTATGTTGATTGTATGTGTAATAATGTTCAGGTGTATAAAGAGTTGTTTGGTTCGATAGGATTTTATGCTTCTTGTTTGGATTGTGAATCCAGAAAAATAGGGCAAAGCAGGTTTTTTCCTGCTTGATTTTTCTTCTATTTCGGGGTTTGGTATCCTTGAATCGGTTAATCTGGTTGTGTATTTAAAGAACACCTCAAATCAATAACGAATGTCCCCGAATCTTTTGAAACTTAACCTTTCTTCCTTTGTCCCCTCCGTGAAAAATAATAGCAGATATTTGGAACAATTCTCTGTTGAAAGATTGTATTACCTTTCTCCTTCATCTGGAATCTTTTTCTGGGTCTCAGCTAAATGCCTGTATTTTTCTTATGTGATGTAAAAATAGATAATAGGCCTCTAACTCTTTGCATAAGTGTTTTCTTTAAGTGATTCTATTTAAATCTCCTTTTTCCCCCTTCTCTTTTCGTTATTTTCAGCTTAGTTGAATTAACTACTTAAATGGCCAATTCAGGATTTCAGAAACACAGACCCATCAAATTGCTGCCCGCAAGGAAAAGCAGATGGAAACATTAAAAGCTGCCCTTGGGATAGGTTCTGAAGCTGAGAAACAAAACGAGTCTGATGCTTTGCCTGCAGATTCTGTAGGTAGTGATGATGAGGATCGTGAACTAAGAATTGGCCTTAGGAATGATGCTACTTTGGATGGCAGCAAGCATGGAAAAGATACAAAAAACGAAAAAGATGATACAAGAAAAGGAGTGAAGTGTAAGAATGGAGGTGGCAGAAATGACTTTACTGACTCAAAGAGTGAGAACAAGAAGAAAGAAAGGAGAAATGTACCTGACAACTCGTCTAATTCAGACCGGGAAGATAGACATGCTCGGAAAACCGAAGAAAAGCATCATAAACGCAGAAAGATTTCTGATTCTGATGATGAATCTGACCTTGATACTGGGAAGAGGCTGCAAAAATCAATGAGAAAGCATAGCAAAAGTAGAAGGTATGAGAGTGACTCTTCTAGTACAGAATCTGACTCCCGATCTGATTCAGAATCTGACTACAATGCAAAACATAAATCACGTCAGAAGTATGATTCTGATTCTGATTATATTTCTGATGAAGAGCCGAAAAAGGCAAAGCAGATTTCTAAGAGCCGCCGCCACTTTTCTGAGGATGAATCCGATATTGATAGGGAAGATGACAAGAGAAATCAGGAGAAGAGGAGTCAAGGTAGCAGAAGTTATAGACCAGAGAAAGACAGTCTTCATGGTGATAAAAGGAGAATCGGCAATAAAGTTGAGAAATGGTATCATAAGGAAAGTGACTCCAGTGCTGAAGAAGATACCAAAAAGACCAAGGTGAAAATGGAAAAGTGGAGACGGCATGATAGTGATGAGGATAATTCCGATAGTGATTATGATCGAAGAAAAATTGAGTCAAAAAGACATGATTCTGATGAGGATGGCAATGATAGGAGGGAAAGAAATTATCAGGACAGAAGTAGGGGCAGCAAAAGTGGAGACAAAGTTTATGCAATGGATAGAAATGATGGTAGGAATAAACAAAAACGCGATATTCATGGAATGGAGGATGATTTGGAGACATTTAAGAAACTAGAGCAGCATCAATCAAAGGTGGATGGATCAAGGTATGATGATCAAGAAAGGAATAGGGCTAAGAGGAAGATGGATGGAGGTGCAGGTGATGAGCAGCCCCATGGTAACTTAAGAAGGCGGGACTTTGGGAAAGATTCTGATTTTGAGAAGCAAAATAGATCATCTAAGTATGATCAGAATAGAGATGCAATAGCAATTCAACCTGATGGAGGACATGAAGGGGGAAGTCGTGAACGTGGGGGTGGTTCTTGGAGTAGTGAGCTCCAGCACAGTAGTAAGAGAGCTGATTGGGATTCTGAAGATTATGGAAGGGAGAAAAAGGAAAGTAGGAATGGGGATTACCGTGGTAGAAAGCATGGAAGAGATGAAGATGATGATAAGTATTGGAAACGTGATAAGGAGGGGGAGCATGGAAGTAGATGGCATGAGAAGGATAGAGGAGCAGAATCTTCCAAGAGAGCTCGATATGATGATTTGGAGTCGAATGGTAGAAAAAGATATGATGATGACAGGCATGATGCTCGGCGGTCCAGGCGCTGAAAACATGGATGCAGGCCTGCAGTGTGCTTGAAAAATGGTGAGCACCCCTCTTCGTAGAATATTTAACCATTCTTTTCATTTTTAATCTAACAAAGCATTGTTCCTTTTTTTGCACCTTAATTGGTTGCAGATGTGACAGACAAATAGTTCATCAATGTAGGTTTGCTTAAAAGTATTTAAAATAAATATGTTGGTTTGTTTTTTGGTTACTTTTGTAGTGTTATAGGATGTTCATGCGAATGTTGGACCTGAGTATTTATGAAATGATCAGTGGTTTCATTGCAATGCCTGCATCATGTTCTTGTGTCTTTTGGGCTTTTTTCACTTTGGGGTATTGGTTGCAAAATGCCATTATCTTTCACCCACCAAAACTTCAGGTCTTTGTTTAGTCGATAACTTATAACGATTTCAGTCCATGTCTTTTGTTCAGTTGTTGGTTAGACATTGATCTGAAAATGCTCTGTAATTGCACAATTGTCTGCCACAAATTTGTTTAACAACTCGTATCTTTGTAGTGCAAATAGCTTGTATTGGTATGTGTGAAATTTCGGTTTTGTATGCTGATGTTTTCAAGCTTTTGTAGCTTCTAAAATGTGGTGAATGGATAATCCGAGTGGATAGCCACACAAATCATGAGCTTTCTTTTAATTTGCTGGGATCAACACTTTTCTGCTACTTTTAATGCATTATCTAGGTCCATTTTATCGTGCTTTCTAGATGCTTTAGAAATTTCAATCTTGTTCTGCAACTAGCAATAGGGCCGCTGATAGGGGACTAGTTTTTTATGCTAAACGTGCCATACTTTATTATGTTTTTGTGAATAACCCTAGTTACATCATTTGTATTATTTACTTCCGACTGTTCTAGGTAGTTCTGTCTAATTGATATACATGGCGGTGCTTGGTAGTTTTTGGTATTTCCATCGTGTTACTCTAACTAGAACTTTTTAGTATCTTTGTTCCTTGATTGTCATGCTCATTCACTCTGTACTATTTCATTTCAGGCTAGACTGTTAAGAGGATTGCCACCATTAACCGAAGTGAACTGGAATGTACTTACTCGCTCCACTGTGTGTTTACTGCAGTCCTTGAAGTCTTTTGAATTATGTTTGCTATTGATGTATGGTTTTCTGATGAAGATGTATATGGGTTGTGCTGCAAACATCCATCCGTACAAACTTTTTGAGTTCTTAAATGGTGAATTACCAGTGGATACTTCCCGGTAGTTGTAATATGTATGACTTCTGAAGTTGTTGAGATTGAGAAATTGCTGTAGAATCGAATGGCATTCCGAGGCATCATTGAGGGTTTCTGCAATCCGCTGTTGTTTTCAACCGAGTGGTATTTTGATGCATATCTTGTAATTTTTGTGTTTTCTCATCTCTGAGCACTGTTTGAAGCGATTTACATATCATTAGGCATCTCGCAGTCAACATCTCTTGCTTTGTCTGATGTTGAATGAATCTGAAGGAACATATAAGAAGCAATAAGAAGTTGCCCATTTTGAGGTTTTGTAAGTTATGCTGTGTTGTGTGTGTTCTTAAACTTCGCACGAGTTAAGGGCCTACCATTAATTGGAATTCTACTTATTGAAAGACTTTGTTTATCGCACGCAACAACCCCGAAAAAAAAAAAATCATTTATCATCTAACCCCACGCTATACTTACCCAAGACGCACCACCTGAAATTTGCCCTCTCCGGGCATGAGAAATTGGCCCTCTCTAGATTTCATTGCTTGCTTTTTTACGGTAGCAGTTTTACAATTGTACAATTTTTTTATAGAGGAGCTAATTGCGCAAGGTGGGTACCTGTGACATTCAAACCATCATATGGAAATAAATGAAAAAATACATTAGGAGACATTAGTAAGGAGTTGCTACAACCTATTGCATTAAACGTACAATTACACCTGTAATTAGGTAAGTGCTATCTTTTGCACTAAGGCAAAAAGTCTACCATTTGGTCAGCTACAAAAAAACGTGGTGTATCAAAGCATTGATATAAAAGCAAACTTCAACAAATGCTGTACAATACAAGAAAATCAGACTTGTTTCAATGAAGATTAGCACATTTATGCCTCCTCTCAGTAAACACAATGTGTGTACGTTTGTGCAAAACTGATTTTGAAGCTTTGACAGCAATTGCTTCATTCTCTGCTGTTGTCATCTGCCATGATGATGCCCAACACTGTTTCTGAAGCTTTGACTGGATATGTGACAAAATCTATATGTCTCTCAGTTATTAGAGTCTCCAAGGACATTAGGGGCACCAACACCAGCTTTGAAGCATTTATACCTGAACATGCGACATCCTCTCCTCTGATTAAGAATCACAACCAAGCCAAGACTTTATAGAGAAATAAACCAAATAGATTGGCTTACTTTGATTTGCATCTGTCATCGTCTCTTTTGGCTCGATCAAATAGAAGGATGGTAAGAAGCACGACATAGAAGTAAAGAAGAAACTACATATAAACAAAATAAGGTAAATTTGTTGTTAAAAGATGCACAATGCAAGATAGATAGGGGAATAAAACAAGAACAAATGGAATTTTTAGTCAAGAACATTGTTTTTTAATCAAGGGTATGAGACTTATGCAGGTCTGTTGATTTCAAAACTGTAAAACCGTAATGTATTGAGAAGTACATTTAAATGAGCAAAGTGCACCATGTATTTTGGTAAATTCTCCGCTTAACACCCTCAATTCGATTGTTTTCCAACAATGTTGAAGGTTGGCTTTAATTAGGGAGAAGAAAACAGGGAAAAATATATTTCTTTTTATCTGCTTAAAGTTTCTAAGCCAAGAAATGCATGTCCCATGTGAGTTTGATCAACATTTGGGGACTTGAACAAGCCAATGATAAAACACAAAACAGTAAATTAGAAATTTTCGAATTATGCATCCATAGATAATCCAGCATCACTAAGGCATTTCACTTTGGCACTCCTTGGCAATAAAGCACAGAATTCATCACAGTGCAGTATAGAAGCAAGACTACCAGCAGAACAACCTGACAGAAGGGCCTGGAACAGAAGTTTTGGATCAGAAGAAGAAACGAAGGTCCACAAGAAAATTTAGAAGAAATCATATTAGATATTAATACCCTGTCAGCATAGCGCATTCCTTTTGACATTAGATCCTGCATTGCAGCCTGCCAAATGCGTTGTCCTCTAAAGTGCAGCCCTGCTACCTGCAGAAAAGCATCCAAATTCATTAGCGCTAAGCTGAAAGCCATAGGCAGATGCTTGACGTTAGAACAACCAAACGCTGAGCCAATATAATTTCATGAAGGCTCATGTACTCATGCACAGTCTCTTTGTCCTTTTGGAGTTAAAACATAGTAGCTTCAACATTATTAGCATAGCTGCTCTTAGTCTTTACCAGCGCTCTCAGTTAGGTCTTATAAGTCCACCATTGTTTCAGGCATCACTTATTCTAAAAATGAATGACTTGGATACAATAAAAAGTCAAAGGACACAAACTATTTATAGCCATCTGTATTGGGGTAAGAGGTGTAAGTTGCTGCCTGAACCTTTGATCATATAAGTGCACAATATTTGGGGGAAAAAGACTACAAAAGAAACCATATCCAAGAGCACTCCACCTTCATATCCATCAGTTAGTTCAGTGAATGAAAAATAAAATTGAAATGCCCCTGCATAGATTAGTCTAAACAAAAGCGTGCCCATATCTTCAGAAAAATAATCATAAATTTCATAGACAGACAACATTTTTCCTTTTTGGGTTTATGAGTTCCTCCTTCTGCGGCCAAGTCCAACAGTACCAAAAACAAATAGATAACTTTATTCATAAATATTTTTTTTCTAAAAAAGGATAGTGTTTTGAACCTTATTTTCACTGTCCCCCGCAAAAGAAGCAACATCACAGTAATGAGTCTTTACTCTGTTCCAAGTAAAAAAATCTGCAAAAGCAAAAACAAACGTAAGGAAGGTGCTGCAACAGAATGGTACATGTACTAAACACAAAACACCTGTTCATGGATACAAAGAAAAGGGAAAATTTGTGACTAATATTCTAGATTTTAGACCCGGATTTTCTTCGGCCTTATTGCTCAGTATTCCTTTAAATGGAATCTGCTTTTCCATATACCTTGAAGATCCACGACGGGTTGTTTTCCGATAAACACAAGATCTGATGTTGTTGCACCATCCTCCACCCTGCCACAGTGTCTCTCTGCATAGGTCCATTGTAAAATTTTAATTTGGAAATTACAGAACTGTTGCAGCATGCGATAAATAAACCATTTAAGATACCTGAACATTAAACAAGAAAGCATACGAAGGATGTAGTTGCCCAAATAATTTGTAAATTGTCACATTTTGAGACTTCTAGCACAGTAAAGGCAGTATTTAAATTTTTTAACAGATAACCATTTCTCACAAAGACTCTGCAAAAGCAACATAAACAACCATTTGTAGAGTTGAACTGAGGCAACAGTAAACATTATCGAGGGTCTGAAAAAATGTAACTTTCTTACAAACCTCCAACTGAATAAGCCAACTGTCTGCACCAAAACCAAACCCACGATGAATGTGACAGCCAGGTAATGTACCATCCAAGCATACTGCAAATCAACAACAAAATTGGAGACATGTAAATGCCAAGGATAGCGAAGGTAGAAAGAAAATTGCTTTAAAATGATACGCAGATAAGCATACTTCAGCCTGGCGAGCTTGGTCTCAGGAGCAGATCTACCGTTGATTCTTGATGCTAATATTTTCACAATGACGATTTGAATTCAAGAAATTTTATGATAGCCCACCAAATTCTGGTTATGGCCGAACTTCCATAACAGAGAGGACAAGTGGATGAAGTGAGGACACATCATCAAAGAGAAAAAGGAAGGCTGCAATAAGTCAGATATCAACTGGTCACTATCGTTTACAAGAAGTGTTGTATTCATCTTCAATGAGGCAAAACAACAAAAACTCTGAATCAAGTCGATGAACTAATTGTGCGACCAAACAAGTGAGAAAAAAACGAATCTAATAATTAAGGTTATATTTGGGCAAGAAATTTCATTTCTCACCCTAAATTAAAATTTTTCTTTAATTTAAATATATTATTATTTTATATAATTTTAATTTTTGAAAAATGTCATCTATTCACAAATTATCATATTCTTTGTCTTTAGATTCATCTAACCCCATATGTTTAATAATTTTGTACAAAACTCATTTTAAATCAATCCGTTTCCACTCACACTCTAAACATGCACCAAAAAACCAATTGCAATAAAAAGAAAAAGAAAAAAGAAAACATTGATGTAAAAGTATACTACAGCACATGCTCCACCATATATATGCAAATCAAAGCCTCAGATCTTCTTTTCGAATCACATGCAGCCTCAAATATAAATAGTCAAAAATTGACAAAGCTCAAACAATTGTATATTTCCTACAAATAAAAAGAAATTTAGAGAACAGGAAAAAAGATAGAAGTTGAAGAAGATTTAGCAACATCAAGTATGAGGCCCTTTGAAGAAGAAGAAAAGGTCTAAAAATCTCATTATGTGAAATTTCCCGAAACACTCAACTCCGGAACAAGTCTTGTACCAAAAAATCAAACAGAAAAAGACTCATAAACAAATAAAAATAGAACTAAATTAATAAAAAAATCAACACAAATCAGCCCTTGAAACCACCAAAAAAAGGAAAAATTTTACAGAAATGACATGCATAGCGTATGTGAATCACATGTAAAACCTATAGGTTTTAGGAAGAGGAGAAGGTTACCTTTTGAGCCTCAAACGCATGGATACAGTCAGGAAACAAAGGGAAGCGCTCCACTGGTAAGTGCAATAGAGGGATTGTTGCTTATACATGGCCACTAATAAAACAACAAACGACAAAGAAATCCAGCAAAGCTTCAAAAAAGCCCCAATCTTCTCAAAAGCCAATCCACACCTTGCTGGCATAAATGTCAATCCCTCCAATTCTCTCTAATCCCTCTTCCTTCATGCTTCACAACTAAGAATACCCATAGTGAATAGTAACTGCAAGTCCTTGCTGTTTGACATACTTCAGAGCACTCAAAAATGTTTGCCTATATTTGAAAGAGAATCTGAATATCAGAGGTCAATATCTACAATTGACTACTTAAATGTAAAATGTATCACTCCTTCTGCAGCCAAGCCCAACAGTACCAAAAACATATAGATAACTTTATTCGTAATTTTTTAAAAAAAAGAATAGTGTTTTGAACCTTATTTTCACAGTTCCCCGCAAAAGAAGCACCATCACAGTAATGAACCTTTACACTGTTCAAAAAAAAAATCTGCAAATGTAAAAACACCTGCTTAAGGAAAGTGCTACAATAGAATGGTACATGTACTAAACACAAACACCTGCTTATGGATAGAAGAGAGAAAATTTGTAACTAATATTCTAGATTTTAGGCTTGGATTTTCTTCGGCCTTATTGCTCAGTATTCCTGTAAATGGAATTTGCTTTTCCATATACCTTGAAGATCCACAACGGGTTGTTTTCCGGCAAACAAAAGATCTAATGTTGTTGCACCATTCTCCACCCTGCCAAAATGCCTTTCTGTGTAAGTGTAAGTCTATTGTAAAAGTTTAATTTGGAAATTACAAAACTATTGTAGCATGCAAAAAATAAAACATTTAAGATTCCTGAACATTAAACAAGAAAGCAAATGAAGGATGCTTTTGTCCAAATAATTTGTAAATAGTCACATTTTGCGACTTCTAGCATAGTAAAGGTAGCATTTAAATTTCTGAACAGATAACCACTTCTCACAAAGACTCTGCAAAAGCAATATAAACAACCATTTGCAGAGTTGAACTAAGGCAACAATAAACATTATTGAGGATCTAAAAAAAATCGAAACTTACAATTCTCCCACTGAATAAGCCAACTCTTTGCACCAGAACCAAATTCACAATGAAAGTGATAGCAGGAAATGTACCATCCAAGCATACTGCAAATCAACAACAAAATTAGAGATATGTAAAGGCCAAAGATAGTGAAGTATGAGGTTTGGACTAATACATGCATATATGGTTGACCACGTAAAGTATGAGGTTTTTATCTTAGCTAAAGCTTGGTAGCCTAACTTAGGTTGACCTGCCTTTTCTACTTTGCTAAGGTTAGGAGTGTTAAGTGGAGATTTGCTGGTGGTAGAGGATGTTGGGGTAAAACAGGGGATGCACAGTAGTAGCAGACAAACACAGAAACTAAGGCAATAGCAAAGTAGATTAACAAAGCCTTAGTGATAAAATAATCCTGCAACATCCTTCACTTTTCAAAACCCCACACTTGAATGAAATAATAGGGGCACTAAGAAAAATGAAATGACAGCAATAATGGAAACCAAAAATACAACTAAACATAAAATAAGAGACATCAAATTTTTACGTGAAAATTTTCTCCAATATGAAGTGGAAAAATCATAGGACCCTTTGGTCCATCAAAAAAATATCCACTATCAACAAAGAGAATTACAACAAGGTTTTCTCCATAACCACAATCAAACTATAGCCCAAGAGAACAAGAAATCACAAAGATCTCACAAAATAAAAGAGAAAAAGTTGGAAGAAAATCACCAAATATAGCAGCTGTCCACCCCTAAATACTCAGCCTTGAACAATGAAAAACTTGAGACCTACCAACCATATTGTAGAGCAATTGTCCTCAACTACTGGTTCAAATATGAGCTCAATCAAACTCCGTTTACCCCTTGAATATTAATTTCTTCATAACAAATCAAAGTTGCATTTTTCCTTTTTCTTGACTCCTCTTTCTTTCTTGCTCTCGGCTGTTGTTTTTCTTGTGATGTTCTGTCTCTCTATGTTGACAAGACCTAAAGCATTTTCTTTTGTTGTTTTCAGTGGTATGGGCCATGAAGGTTAGTTGGCTTATTTATTAAGCATAGTTGGGAGCCAATTACCTAACAAATCTTCCCCTTTCCAACTATGTGAAGGAATTTGCCAACCGACAAGGGAATAACAAACCTCAAACTTTCATCTAAGCAGGACTTTAGTCAATATATCAGCCCCATTTTCATATATATGGACTTTCTCAAGTGCCACCAACTTCTCATTCAACACATCAATATGTTTAGATCTTGAATGAAAAGAAGAATTTCTGCCAAGTTGAATGGCACTTTAACTATCACAAAGTTGCACATACCTCTCTTGAGAGTAACCAAGTTCTTTCATGGACTTCTTCATCCACAACAACTCTTTACAAGCCTCTGTAGTAGTTATAAATTCTACCTCCATAATTAACCAGGTAACATATTTCTGTAACCGAGATTGTCATGCCACAGCTCCCCTTACAAAGGTAATCAAGAATCCTAAAGTAGACTTTCTGGAATCAATATCTCTAGTCGTGTCTAAATTTGTATACCCCATAAGGATAGGTTTTTCACTCCCAAAGCAAAGCTTCAAGTCAAAAGTGCCACGAAGATATTTTAATATCCATTTCACAGCATTCCAATGTTCTCACCCTGGGTTTGAAAAAAAAAAGACTAACCAAACCTACTGCATAAGCTAAGTTAGGTCTTGTACATACCATTGCATATATTAAACTGTCAACTGTTGAAGAATAAGGAACTCTCTACTTGTCTTGTTTTTTTGCCTCTATGGAAGGACTCTACTTGGTACTCAACTTGAAATGAGCTACAAGAAGAGTGCTTATAGCTTTTGATTTATCTATTTGGAATCTTTGAAGCACCTGTTTGATGTAGTCTTATTGAGATAACCACAGCTTCCTAGCCATCCCGTCACGTGTGACTCTTACGCTAAGAATCTGCTTTACTAGTCCTAAGTCATTCATAGCAAATAATGTGTTCAACTATTATTTCAACTTAGAAATCCTGAAAGCACTTTGACCAACAATAAGCATGTCATCAACATAAAACAATAAAATGATAAAATCATTACTAGAGAATTTGATATGACCTTGGGGGTTGATTTTCTATTGAATTTCGTGGCTAATTTTGGGACAAAATGAAAAACCCAACTAAGAACTCAAAATAGAGAATTTTGTGAAGAAATGACACACCCAATTTGTTAGTGTTATACTCTAGAGGCAATCACTTGTACATTATATATGACACATTTTATAAAACGAATTATTTATCTTACAGTATCTTTTGTTTACTTTTGTATAAAATAATTGTTAGATAAAGTCCCTAATACAACACTGTGTTAAGGAAATCATGATAGAGATCATGATATGAAATTCCTACTACACTGTATAGTGTTAGTACTTAAATAGTCCCCAGTCGTAGTATTAATGAGACAGGACATCATTAATGCGTTAAGACTAGCATGTGTTAGACTTCCTGATTTGATCAGGTGGTGGTTCTCATATCCGTGAGTATTGAGATACTAAAAGTTAACACATGGTTGCTTGTTAATGAAACAAGTACATTGGATGACCTAGCTATGAGATAATCACATGGATAACTATTTAGTGCCAATGATATAATCTCAATATAGCAAACGTGCAAATATCCTTAGACTTGAGATCTCTAAGGTACTTTGTTTGCTGAGCATTGTGCTTTGATTCTAATATCTGGAGTCAGATCGAGGACTGTCTATGGGATGGATATTGGGTACATTGTGAGGTAAATGAAAGTAGTTGAGATGGTTAATAAAAGATTCACCACTCCTAATAGTAGGGGTGAATATCTCACAGCCACTTGTAGGAATTACTACTCGAGAAGTCCTTGGCCAAGGCGATTGTGTATTGAAAACAATTCCAATTGATACACATCTAGAGTAGTGGGTTCCTGGTACAAGTACTATTATATTCGGGCCAGAATTAATGTATATTCTGAACAGAGTTGGCACTAATTTTGTACTCCAGACCGAATGAGATATTGTATGGTGAAAGGAGTTAATTATACTGTAGTTTGTTATTAAAAGGTTCATGTCAAGCCACTTGACTTCCTGGACTTATGGGTGGTCATGATATATTGCTAGATACCGCTCATGATATGGGAATATGGGTTTATTAATTGATGAATTAATAAACCAATCTTGATTAGAATTAATATGATTAGTTCTAATTAATTATGGATTATTAATCTAAAAGACATTTGGATTAATTCATGTTTGCTACCAATTGACTGGGAAACCTAATAGGTCACACACAATAGAGGATTATATACTCAAGATGTTATTTGATAACATAGTGGTTTTAATTGTGAGAAAGAGAAGTTGTTGTGGCCAAATTATAATTAGTTATAATTTATGGTCCAAATTGTAATTGTGAGAACTTGATGTTTCCAATTACAATTAGGAAATTCTAACTGTTTTAGAATTCTCGAATAGAATATTTTTCAGCAGGATTTTCATGTTATATAGGATATACACACAAAACCCTAGCTTGAGAGTGAAACACACGAAATCAACTCCAAAACCCTAGGGATACACGACTTCCCTTTTTTCTCTTCTCTCTCTCTCATTGCTTTTCAGCAAAACCCTAGCCGCCATCTTGTTTTCTGCTAGCACAGAAATATCTTAGTGCTTGAGAGTGGTCCTCCGTGTGAATTTCTATTAGAGATAATCACATACTGTGATTATAGTGGCTGGACATTCGACTATCGTGGTGTTTGATCAAGAGGATTGCTGGATCGCGTCTCAAACGAAAAAGAATTTTTTTTTTTCAAACACTCAAAGAAGGTAAAACCGTTACCTTTGTTCTCTTTATGTCTTGTTTTCCACACATATGCAGATCCTGGGTTGGTATCTTATTTTTATTTTTTCACTGCGCCATATATGATATGCGTGAGATACCTAACAATGGTATCAGAGCCATGCTATGTGTGGTTTGCAGACATGTCCTTGCGTGAAAGTTGTTTCATGTATTCATGTCTGTCCATGTTCACGGTGAAAACTATTTTCACTCGAATCGAAATCATTTCGAGCATTGTGGGTTGGATCCGTTGCATAATATACTTATGTAATAGTTACAGGATATTTCAAAAAATGTTTTCTTTATGTGTTGAAAGGTTTTTACAGAAAAATGTTTTCTTGAACATATTTGTTACCCTCCGTTTCATCTTGTGAATTTAATTTTCTATTTTTTTTCTTCAAACTAACAAATTGGTTGTTGTTTTGAACTTCAAAATAGAAAATTCCTTTGAGAATTGTTCTCACTAAACCATTGCAGAAGATTAGCGCTCCAGAAATTGTTTCTGATAAAATTTTAGAAAATCGCCGCCTCTTCCCGACTACAGTCAGCGCCGGCTCTAGCCCCCTAACCGGCGCCAGTTCTGTGCTGTTCCGCGACGTCCAGAAATCGTTTCTAGAGAAAAATTTTCTTAAAACCAAACCGTAGCCGGCACCAGCTCTAGCTCCTAACCGGCACCGGTTCTGCTCTATTTTCGCGACGTTCCAGCCATTTAAAAAAAATTAATAAATTTTCTAAAATAGAATTTTGAAAGGGAGAAATCTCATTTGATGAGAGACGGGACCTAAATGCATTTTTCTCAAAATTAGTTTTGAGACAAACAATTTTATTTTTCAAAATAATGATTTTGAAAATTTAAAGTTAATGTATTTTTCTAAAATATTGATTTTAGAATTTTTTTTTATTTTTTCAAAATAGTGGCTTTGGAATAATAAAAATTATATGTTTATTTTGTTTAAACATAATTAATGGCATGGTGGATGGTTATGGACTAAAACCAATTATATCTATTCATGCATTTTACAGTTTTGATTTTTATGAAATAGAGCTTGCGTGTCCTACCTTTTTTAGAATTCTTGTGTAATTCTCTTCTCATCTAACTCCCATCGAATGTAACTCGAGATTTTCTCTCTTTAAGAAATTATGTAATTAGTTTATATTGGTTAGATAGGAGTAGAATTATTTTATTCTGGAGATGGCAACCAAAATAAGGTGAGGAGGTAAGACCTTCTACTTAAATCATGCATGAATACATAGGGTAAACTATATTAATTTCTTTTATGGCTCAAAGAAATTAATTTAGGGTAAAGTCCATAACCATACCACATAATCGCTTTATTACCATGATTATCAATTATGTGATTTATTGATTTTTATGTATGTCATTTATTGAAATCACTAAAAGGAACAAATCCCTCAATTAATATTAAACCTAATTCTTTCCGTTAATATAGTGAGAACGAGAGTCCTTTTTCGAGACCAGGTTGTTGGGCAAATCCAAGCCTACTTGACATCGGGCATGTTCAAGCTATAGAGTTAAATTCATTTGGAATTAAATTCCTAATTAATGGGTCAGGTTTAACTAAATTCTTTATCCCGGTTGGGCAAACTCAAGCATAAAGAAATTTAGAGGAAAAGTTGGGTAGTCCAAAAGACTTTAAGATTAAAAGTTGTTAATCACCCAATGATCCGGTAATTACATACGATGTAATTGGTGTTGGATACCTACCAATGAACTCAAGGGTGGCTTGTTGGGCAAACTCAAGGTTATTCTTGAGGAATTTGGATACTAGTCCACTAGGAAAGCTTCCAACGGGTTTTTCTGAATAAGTAGTAGGGGCTATTGGTTTGAGTAAAATAGTGGAGTAAAAATGCGTTTAATTAAAGTCCTAATTATTTGCATATCATATGCATATACAGTAGCTAATCCTCTCTATCTTTACATCTAGGACACTTGCATCATGTCTACAAACTTAAACCTACGTAGCATCTTGGAGACCAACAAGTTAACCGAATCAAAGTATCTCGACTGGTATAGAAACTTGAGAATCGTTCTCAAGTCAGAAAAGTTACTCTACGTGCTAGATGCTCCTATTCCACCACCACCAGCTCAAGATGCTCATGCTGATGAGCATGCTGTCCACAAAAGGCACAAGGAAGATAGTGATACAGCATCATGTATTATGCTGGCATCTATGACTCCCGAGCTGCAAAAACAACATGAGCATATGGATGCTCAATCGATTATACTACATTTTCGAGAGCTGTTTGACGCCCAAGCCAGAACTGAGAGATACGAGATCTCAAAGCAACTATTCTGTTGCAAAATGGCAGAGGGTTCTTCTGTGGTCACTCATGAGCTAAAAATGCTGGGCTTAATAGAGAATCTTAGATCTCTCAGGTTCATGATGGATCATGACTTAAGTGTTGACTTAATTCTACAGTCTTTACCTAATAGTTTCTCACAATTTGTGATTAACTATCAGATGAACAAGATTGAGTCCACCATTCCTGAGTTGATCAATCTTCTCAAAACTGCAGAGTTCTTCATGAAAAAGAATTCCAATGCAGTTTTGATGGTAGAATCTTCTTCTAAGAAGAAAGTTCAAAAGAAAAAGAAGACTCCCAGGAAGCCCAAAGGTGGTGTGAAGAAGAAGGAAGCTGCTACTAAGGGCCCATGCCATTATTGTGGCAAGATGGGTCACTGGAGGCACAACTGCAAGGTCTACTTGGAGACCGTTAAGGACAAGAAGTAGAAGGAGAAGTTTGCAAGCAATTCTACTTCTACTCTGGGTATGTTTATGATTGAGATAAATACAACATTTAGAAATGAGATACAGGTATTAGATACCAGATGTGGATCTCATTTGTGCAATAACTTATAGGAACTAAATGGCAGTAGAAGGCTAGAAAAAGGCGACGTGGACCTACGTACTGCAAATGGGGCAAAGGTTGCTGCACTTGCTGTAGGAACATACGAGCTGAACCTGCCTTCGAGATTAATTCTAGAATTACAAAACTGTTATTATGTACCAGTTTTAATGAAAAATATTATCTCAGTTGCGTTTTTAGATTTAAATGGATATGATTTGATATTTAAGAATAAATGTTATTCTTTTTCATTGAATGATATTTATTATGGTTCAGCAACTTTAGTTAATGGTTTATATGTTCTAGACTTGGATAATTCAATTCTCAATATAAATAATAAGAAACCTAAAATAGATAACTCTAACACCTCTTACTTATGGCATTGTTGTTTAGGCCATGTAAACGAAAATCATTTTTCTAAGTTACATAAGCTTTGTGACTTAGTGTCATTTGATTATGAATTATATGGCACATGCGAGTCTTGTTTACTAGGTAAAATGACTAAAACTTATTTTTCAAGAAAAGGAGAACGGGCCAAGGAGTTATTAGAACTCATACATTCTGATGTATGTGGCCTAATGTTAATACAAGCAAGAGGAGGTTATAACTATTTTTTAACCTTTATTGATGATTTTTCATGATACGAGTATTTGTATTTAATGAAATACAAATCTGAGGCCTTTGATAAGTTATTTCAATGGACTCCACCACATACACTTCAATATAAAGGTGTATCTAAGAGAAGGAATCGAACCCTTCTAGACATGGTACGGACTATGATGACTTCTGTAGACCTACCAAAATCGTTTTGGGGGTACGCATTAGAGACTTCTGTTTATATACTAAATAGAGTTCCGACAAAATCGTTGATTCTACCCCATTTGAGATGTTCTTTGGTAAGAAACCAAAATTATCTCACTTGCGAGTATGGGGTTGTCTTGCTTTTGTCAAAAGGCCATAGTCAGACAAACTTGATAGTAAGTCTGACAAGTATTTGTTTGTAGGATATCTGAAAGAATTTTTTGGATATTACTTTTACCTCCCTGCCGAAAATAAAAGTGTTTGTTTCGAAGCATGCTGTCTTCTTAGAGAAGGAGCACATGCTCAAAGGAGACAGTGGGAGTAAAATTGAACTTAGTGAAGTTCAAGAAGATCAAACAAACATGGATCAACTGTCTGATCCCACATCTATTGAGAGAATAGATGAACCTTCTACTACATAAGATCCTCATAGATCCAGTAGGATGCGTGTGGCACCTGAGAGATATGGATTTCTCATTAGTGACCACAATGACGTATTGTTCATAGATGAAGATAAGCTTACTACCTACAAGGATGTTCTGAACAGTTCAGAATCTGGCAAATGGCTTGAGGCCATGAAGTCAGAGATGGGTTCCATGTACGACAACCAAGTATGGACTTTGGTTGATCCACCCAAAGGAATTAAACCTATTGGGTGCAAATAGATTTTCAAGAAGAAAACGGATATGGATGGTAACGTAATTACCTATAAAGCACGACTAGTGGCGAAGGATTATCATCAACAACATAGTATTGATTATGATGAAACCTTCTTGCCAGTAGCCATGTTAAAATCCATCAGGATACTCCTAGTCATTACTGCTCATTATGATTATAAGATTTGTCAAATAGATGTGAAAACAGCTTTCCTAAACAGAAATCTAACTAAGGAAGTGTATATGACACAACGTGAAAGTTTCACATTCAATGATAGCATAAAAGTGTGTAAGCTGCAAAGGTCCATTTATGGACTTAAGCATGCTTCTAGGAGTTGGAACATCCGTTTTGATGAAATAATCAAAGAGTTTGGTTTCATTCAAAACATGGATGAGCCTTGTGTATGCAAAAATGTTAGTGGGAGAGTAATCATTTTCTTATTGCTTTATGTAGATGACATATTGCTAATAGGAAACGATATACCTGTCTTGCAAATGGTTAAAGTTTGGTTGTCCAAACAATTCTCCATGAAAGACCTTGGTGAAGCAACCTATATTCTTGGAATAAGGATCTATAGAGATAGATCTAAACGGTTCTTTGGTCTTTCGCAGTCTATATACATAGATAAAGTGTTAAAGAGGTTTAACATAGATTAATCCAAAAAGGGATTCTTACCCATGTCACTTGGTGTAAGCCTTTCAAAGTCGATATCTCCCAAGACATAAGTTGAAAGGGATCACATGAGTAAGATTCCATATGCTTCGGTAGTTGGATCTATCATATATGCTATGATATGTACAAGGCTCGATATATCTTGTGCTCTTAGTTTAATGAGTAGATACCAATCTAACCATGGTGAGGGTCATTGGGCGGCTATAAAGAACATCTTTAAGTACTTACGAAGAACTAATGATGTGTTCTTAGTATATGGAGAAGGTGATTTGAAAATAAATGGGTATGCTGATGCCAGTTTTCAATCTGACAAAGATGATTTCAAATCACAATCCAGTTACGTGTTTACGTTATGCGAAGGGGCAATAAGTTAGAAAAGTTCTAAACAAGAGACTATTGCCGACTCTACGACAGAAGCTGAGTACATAGCCGCTTCTGAAGCAACTAAGGAGGCTGTTTAAATCAAGAAGTTCATGATGGAACTGGGAGTGGTTCCTAGCATTGTTGGTCCAATATCTTTGTATTGTGACAACAATGGAGCCATTGCATAAGCAAAAGAGCCACGGTCTCACCAACGATCCAAACACGTACTGCAATGCTATCATTTGATGCAAAGATAGAAAGAGTTCTCATAGATGAGAACATAACTGACCCGCTAACAAAAGTACTATTCCAAAAGAAACATGATAGGCATGTTGAATCATTCAGTATTAGATACATGAATGATTGGCTCTAGTGTTAGTGGGAGTTTGTTAGTGTTATGTCCTAGAGGCAATCACTTGTACATTGTATATGACACATTTTATAAAAGTTATTATTTATCTTATAGTATATTTCATTTACTTTTGTATAAAATAACCGTTAGATAAAGTTCCTAGTACAACACTGTGTTAAGAAAATCATGATAGAGATCATGATATGAGATTCCTACTACACTGTATAGTGTTAGTACTTAAATAGTCCCTAGTCGTAGTATTAATGAGACAAGACATCATTAATGCGTTAAAACTAGCATGTGTTAGACTTTCTGATTTGATTAGGCGGTGATTCTCATATCCGTGAGTATTGAGATACTCAAAGTTAACACATAGTTGCTTGTTAATGAAACAAGTACATTGGATGACTTAGTTATGAGACAATCACATGGATAACTATTTAGTGCCAGTGATATAATCTCAATATAGCAAATGTGCAACTATCCTTAGACTTGAAATCTTCAAGGTACTTTGTTTGCTGAGCATTGTGCTTTGATTCCAATCTCTGGAGCCAGATCAAGGGCTGCCTATGGGATGGATATTGGGTACATTGTGAGGTAAACAAAAGTAGTTGAGAGGGTCAATAAAGGATTCACCACTCCTATGAAGGTCTAAAGGACTGGAAAACAGGGCACGCAGCGAAAGCGAGAACCAAAAAAATTGAAAAAACTGAAGAACAGGGGAATTCCTGAATAGAGTCGGCGCCAGCTCCGGCAGCTCTAGCTGACGCCGGTTATGCTTTGTCCAGATTCTGAGGTTAAAAAAAACTAGCATTTTCTTCTTATTCTCAAAGTTAGCTGGATCAGAATCTGTGAAACCGGGGTAGGTACGCTGGTGGAAACCTCTTGTGCGATTCTTGCAAGTCTCCTACTCCGTTTGTGCATGTTAGTGAACGCCAACCTCTCGATCTTCCAGTATATGGCCTGCCTAATTCCATTTGGTGAACAACTAACATAACTAAGGAATATTTTTTGAGAGAGAGAGAGAGAGAGAGAGAGAGAGAGAGAGAGAGAGAGAGAGAGAGAGAGAAAGACGTCTCTTTTCACAGAGAAGAAGCCATCTAAGAGAACAATGTTATTCCCATTCTCATGTTTAACCTAAATAAAACCTTAGGTCAAACTGGACTGGGCTATTGGACTCTTAGTTTAGCCTTTTAGACTAAATTAATTATTCTAATTAGAACCAACTTAATGGCCCAACAAATAATTAATTTCCCAGCCCAAATAAACTAGTTCATTAACAAGCCTATATTAGTTTAGTCTCAAGTTAATCTTTAATTATTCAAATTGGGCTAAAGCCCTGAATAATTAATTAACCCACCAAACTAATTTAATTAATTCTCTCTCTCCATGGATCTTTATTTTATTCTAACCCAACAATTAAATCAGGCTACTCAAATAAAATAAATTCTATTTAATTTAATTTAAGATCAATTCCTTAGCCTGTATTTAATTAAGACTTACGGTCTATATTGGGGACCAAAAGACACACCGCCTTGGCTACTAAAATGACTAAAATACCATTGCCATATAAATAGTTGTATTTTGCATTTTAAATATTTTCTAATATCACCATAAGAAAATATGACCCCAAGGACAATGCTGCATTAGCAAAGTCTCCGACCTACAGGTCTAATGACTAAAATACCCCTCTATACATCGCCGTACATTTAGAGAGGAAAAAGTGTACTAACACCTCTTTAAATGACATCTACCATCCTTAGACTTCTAGTCCAATGATCTATGACTTCCTGGATTGTTTTCGCTTTCCAAGGGAGCTACCCTAAAATAAACATCCAAGTAATGTTTTCCAAGACCTTGGATATTTAGATCATTCAGACAACCACAAGGGGTGATATAGTATAGAAACTATCTTGTACAAGTCTGTCTTAATTAACTAGTCACACATGCCCAACATGCAAGTATATTGGCCCTACGATAGAACCTCAACTATAGCATATCAAAATATATGCTTCCAGTTTCGTCAGACCACCAACTCATACTCAAGTCGTAGAGTACTAGTCCATGCTGTAGCGGTAGTAGTCTAGATTTCTACAATATAGCACTTTAAGAAACCACTACTACAGGTCTTGTTCTACGTATTCGAAATACGCTTATGTCATGAAGTGAGTGGACTACTCAATGGCTAATGGTAAAATATTCCCCATTTAGAATTCACAACATAATAACCTAGACATGATGAGATTCTCATTCTCATCAATCGGTTAAGAACGAATGTTTATGTGTTAAGTAACCCGTGATCCATACCTTACTGTGAAAGACCTTCATTCACATGGACCACTTACTTAAACACAATGGGTCTTTTTCAAATGTAATTGTGCACATATAAAAATGTAAATTCACAAATAATTTCTAAAAATAAATTCTTTTATTAAAACATTCGATATTTATATCAGAAACCTAGTCTAAGAGAGTATATTTTCCAACATCCTAATAGTAGGGGCGAATATCTCACGACCACTTGTAGGAATTACTACTCGAGAAGTCCTTGGCCAAAGCGATTGTATATTGTAAATAGTTCCAATTGATACACATCTAGAGTAGTGGGTGTTTGGTACAAGTACTATTATATTCGGGCCAGAATTAATATATATTCTGGAGGGAGTTGGCACTAATTCTGTACTTTAGATCGAATGAGATATTGTATGGTGAAATGAGTTAATTGCATTGTAGTTTGTTATTGCAGGGTTTATGTCAAGCCACTTGACTTCCTGGACTCTTGGGTGGTCATGATGTGTTGCTAGATACCACTCATGATCTGGGAATATGGGTTTATTAATTGATGAATTAATAAACCAATCCTAATTAGAATCAATATGATTAATTCTAATTAATTATGGATTATTAATCTCAAAGACGTTTGGATTAATTCATATTCGCTACTAATTGACTGGGAAACCTAATAGGTCGCACATAATAGAGGATTATATACTCAAGATGTTATTTGATAACATAGTGGGGTTAATTGCAAGAAAGAGAAGTTATTGTGGCCAAATTATAATTAGTTATAATTTATAGTTCAAATTATAATTGTGAGAACTTGATGTTTCCAATTACATTTAGAGAATTCTAACTGTTTTAGAATTCTCAGATAGAGTATTTTTCAGCAAAATTTTCATGTTATATAGGATATACACACAAAACCCTAGCTTGAGAGTGAAACACATGAAATCAACTCCAAAACCCTAAGGATACACGACTCCCTTCTTTCTCTTCTCTCTCTCTCTCTCTCTCTCTCTCGTTGCTCTTTAGCAAAACCCTAGCCACCATCTTGTTTTCTGCTAGCATAGAAATATCTTGGTGCTTGAGAGTGATCCTCCGTGTGGATTTTTGTTAGAGATAATCACACACTGTGATTATAGTGGCTGGACATTCGACTCTCGTGGTGTTTGATCAAGAGGATTGCTGGATTGCGTCTCAAACAGAAAAGAAAAATTTTATTTTTCAGATGCTCAAAGAAGGTAAAACCGTTACCTTTGTTCTCTTTATGTCTTTTTTTTCCCACATATATACGGATCTTGGGTTGGTATCTTGTTTTTATTTTTCCACTGTGCTATATATGATATGCGTGAGATACCTAACATAATTTAAATACTAGGACCCTAAGCCAAACTAGAGAACATAGAACACTAGAAATGAGAATCAAGTCATCCAAATCACAACTAAGGACCCTTGATTAAAAAAGCAACCAAGAACACTTTGAAGAAGATGATTTAGGCAACCAACTTTACCTTCTACAAGAATCCTAGATTATCTATAACCTAAGACCTAAATTAGCAAGTTAATTGATCTATGCTAAAAGAGTTTATGAACTCAATACATAGAGAAGGACTAGGCCATAAGAATGGTTTTGTTGTTCATGGGATTTAGCCCAGAAGAATCACCTCTCAAAAGCTCAAAGGAGATTATTTGATTTCTATCAATATTCAAAGTTATTACATTGAATGTTATAATGCCATATATATAGGCATGAAAACCTAACTAATATGAGATGGAATCTCATCCATTCAGGTATTTAAAAGGTTTAAAATATCCCTATTACATAATAAAAGTCCTGGGAATTAAATTGGAAATAATTATAAAATAAAACAGGAAAAAATCACAAAAGAGGGCTAGTGCCCGAACAGACCTAGTGCTTGGTCTATTGTATGGACCTGGTGCCGGGTTGGTGCTGCCCAAATTGGCCAACGAACTGAGAGGGCCTGGCGCCAGCTAGGATTGTTGGGCCTGGCACCAGGCCTGCACTGTTCTTCACTGCCGTCTTATTTTCTCTTGCTTTCAACCTTTTTCTTGTGCTACTTTGATCCTCCACACATATTGTTATTTAAGCCTTGATCTTTTTGGCTCTTCTTTGATCCTCTATCACTTGACAATTTTCTTGATTTATCTTTTTGAAGGTTTTTCAATCTTCTTTTTGGCACCCACTTCTTTAATATCTTCATATTCCTTGGCTTGGTGGCTTGTTGGCTTGAATCCTCCATTGATAGTTTTCGTAATTTAAGTTCTTCCTTGGCACCATGGAGTGAACTTTGAATCTCCATCCCTCTTCTTTAGCTTTGGCATGATGCTTGGGTGGATTCCTATTATTTCCCCCTTCTTGAAGATGATTCATCCTCAAATTAATACATGTGTAAATCTCAAACAAGAATCTTTTTATGAAGATAAAAATACAAGTTTATGCCCTCTTCCATAAAATTCATTTTTTCCCTTATATTCACTTTTCTTCTTTGTAGCCTCTCCCTCTCTCTCTCTCTTATTATTTTCACTCTTTATGCACAAGAAGTTATCATTTGCTTTGTCTCCATCACCTTTCTTTTTTGTACTCTCTTCAAGCACTTCTTCTTTCCTCTCTTGTTTTTGCTTCTTTTTTAGCTCTTTTCTTTTGTTATCATCCTCCCTCATGATGTTTTAATGTATAAGCACCTCACTAGGGGGTAATGGAAGTAGTGTGATCTTCTTTCCATCATTCTCTAATGTATATTTATTCTTCCTCCCCTTGTGCATCACATCTCTATCAAACATCCATGGCCTTCCTAATAAAATATGCCCTACTTGCATTAGGAACACATCACATAGCACCACATCTTTATAGGCCCCCATAGCAAACTCAACCTCAACTTGTTTGTTTACTTTAACTTCACCACAATCACTCAACCAATGGAGTTTGTATAGTTTAGGATGTCTCATGGTTTCTAATCCTAAGTCCTCCACTAAGGTAACACTTATCACATTAGTGCAACTTCAATGAGGCTTTTCTTCAACTAGACACCTTGTATAAAAGATATTGCACATTTGGGAATTTTCTTCATTCTTAACATCATTCGCACCCTTAATCTTTCTAACAACACCAATCAATGACAAAACCTTCCTCATTATCCTCGTCTTTTCTAGACTTTTGGGTCTTTCACAATGATTGTTTTGGTTGCCTATTTTCTGGTTTGGTGAATGTTGAAAAATAGGATTGGTATATGTGGACTTCTTAGGGTAGGTCCCTTTCCTTACACCCCTCACTTGTTTTCTTTCATGTCTTCTTTTACCTAACTCCAAACTTTTCTTACCTCTTCCCTTTACTGGAATTTTTAGATAACCTCCCATAAAATGTTCTCCACATCCCTTCATTGGTTGCTCATATAATGAGGGTGGAGGTTTGAACTCATTTCTCCCTCTAAGGCTATCTCCCCTTTTTGCATTCATTGAGGTTTGACTTTAGTTAGATTTCATCCCCTCAATATCCCTCCTCATGCCTTCCGTTTTTGCTTAGAAAATTTTAAAGGCGGCTTGAATATCAAATGAAGTTTCTTAAGACATGGTATTGAGAATTTGCAAGGGTTCTCACTTAGAAAATTTAGATAAAAGTAGAAAATAATTCTTCACAATCACTCCTTCACGTGTATCCACTCAAGAATTAATGCTCAACCCTTATGTTTAACTCTCCTTTGGCTTCTAATAAGAATAAGCTCACACTCTTGCATTTTTCAAGCACTCAATTTTCTCAATGATCCATAAAAATCTCCCTAATTACTTAGGAGCTAGTCCAACTTAACAAGTTTATTAACCCTCTAAGGACAACTAACTAGACTTAGATGGAAGTTTGATCATTAACAACAATGAGCCTCAAGGAGTTTATATCAAGATTCAATGAATTTAAGAGAGTTCAATAACTTCAATGATTAAGGAATAGGTAAATGGACAAGACCTAACAAGAATTCCAATGAAGTACTAGAAGTTCAATGAACATATCACTCAAGAACAAGAGAAAGAATTCAACTAATATAATGAGCTCAATTGGACAAGCAATGTCTCCAAGATACTTGAAAATAATAGCTAACCAATTATAGAAGTGTGATAAAAGTTTTTAGCCATAATCTCAAGTGAAAAGTTTACTCAAGTAAAATATCAAACACTTGAGGTGCAACCTCGTAACTCAAGGGTTTTCAAAATTTTCACACTTGTAGCAACCCAAAAACTCAATAATCACAATAAAAATTAATCCACAATGATTATACTAATATTAAGGAATAATTTCTCAACAAGTAGAAGTAAAAACATGAGTTTTATAGTTCACAAATTTAGCATGAAAATAAGTTACAGGATTCCGTTTGAGCTCAACAAATTTACAGTAAATAAACCTAAAAAACCACAAGATTTATGCAATTTAAAGCTTCAAATAGCTACTCAAACATCAACCCAACATACAAGATCAATTTGTCAATAAGAAAATAAAGAAAAATCAAAGTTTTGAAGACCTTTTTGAAGCACCTTCTTTAGTGACGAGTTTGCTCTATTTTTCTTGAAACTTTGAAGCCATTGTTTTGAAGAACCAAGCTTTGATAAAATCAAAGCTTTCCTTGCTCTGATACCAAACTATTTGATATGACTTTGGGGTTGATTTTCTATTGAATTTCGTGGCTAATTTTGGGGCAAAATGAAAGACCTAACTAAGAACTCAAAACAGAGAATTTTGTGAAGAAATGACATGCCTAATTCAAATATTAGGACCCTAAGCCAAAATAGAGAATTTAGAACACTAAAAATGAGAATCGAGTCATCCAAATCACAACCAAAGACCCTTGATTCAAAAAGAAACCAAGAACACTTTGAAGAAGATGATTTATGCAACAAACTTTACCTCCAACAAGAACCTTAAATTATCTATAACCTAAGACCCAAATTAGCAAGCTAATTGATCTATCCTAAAAGAGTTTACAGACTCAATACATAGGGAAGGACTAGGCCCTAAGAATGGTCTTGATATTCATGGGATTTACCCAAAAAGAATTACCTCTCAAAAGCTCTTAAAGGAGACTCTTTGATTTCTATCAATATCTAAAGTTGTTACATTGAATATTATAATACCATATATATAGACATGAAAACCTAACTAAGGTGAGATGAAATTTTAGCCATTCAAGTATTTAAAAGGTCCAAAATATTCCTATTACATAATAAAAGTTGTGGAAATTAAATTAAAAATAAACATAAAATAAAACAGCACAAAAGAGGGCTAGTTCCCGAACAAACTTGGCGCCAATTCTACTGGATGGGCTTGGCGTCGGGTTGGTACTGCCCAAATTGGCCAACGGGCCGAGAGTGCCTGGCGCTAAGTAGGATTATTGGGCCTGGCATCGAGCCTGCACTATTCTTCACTGCCAGCTTATTTTCTCTTGCTTTCAACCTTTCTCTTGTGCTACTTTGATCCTCCACACATATTATTGTTCAAGCCTTGATCTTTTTGGCCCTTTTTTGATCCTCTATCTTTTGACAACTTTTTTGATTCTTGATTTGTCTTCTTGAAGGTTTTCCAATCTTCTTTTTGGCATCCACTTCTTTAATATCTTTATATTCCTTGGCTTGATGGCTTGTTTAGCTTGAATCCTCCATTGAAAGGCTTCATAATTTAAGTTCTTCCTTGGCACCACAGAGTGAACTTTGAATCTCCATCCCCCTTCTTTAACTTTGGTATGATGCTTGGGTGGATTCTTATCAGAATTTTTGCACAAATACACAATGGTAAGAAGTTATCTTCTTGTAGCCCTGTTACCCCATGATTAACTCAAACTATTTATACCAACGTCTTGGTGCCTGTTTCAAGCCATACAAGCTCTTCTTCAACTTGTATACATAATCTTTATGGCTCTCCACTTGAAAGCCCTCTGCCTGTTCCATGATATCTTATCTTCTAATGTCTTCACAACCATCTACTCAACCTCTAAGTCTAGACTTGTAGCTAAGACAAGAACCACTTTAATAGAAGACATTTTCACAATAGGTGAAAAAATTTCAGCAAAGTTGATTCCATTTTTTTGACTATATCCCTTAACAACTAGTCTAGCTTTATATCATAGATGAGATGAATTTTCTTCTTGCTTTAATCTGTATACCCAACGATTTTTCAAAGCTCTCTTACCCTTAAGTAACTGCACCAGTTCAAATGTATGATTGTTTTGTAGAGATTTCATCTTTTCTACCATTGTGTTGACCCACTAAACTTTCTGTTCACTTTCCACTGCTTCCTCATAGCATTTTAGTTCTCCCTTTTTAGTCAAGAGCACATATTCATGTGGAGAATATCTAGAGGAAGGTTGTCTATCTTTGATAGACCTTTTAAGTGGAGTAGGTGGTGGATCTACTAACCGATCCATTGGCATAGGTTGTTGAACATCAACAGTATCATCTACTGGAATATCTAAATTACCATCTTCCTGTTCATTATTTTGTTGAACATTAGTTTGTATACCATCTCCAGCTATTCCATGTAATTGTGGAGTCTGAATTTGGTTGGAACTAATAAAGTCAGAAGCCCAGTGCTCAGTTTTCTCTACTTTTCTAATATTATCAATGGTCTGATCCTCAAAAAATACTATATTTTTGCTTCTTATTAATTTCTTCTCAACCGAATCATAATACCTATAGCCAAATTCATCCTAACCATAACCCAAGAAGATACATTATCGTGATTTAACATCTAACTTTGACCTTTTATCATTGGGAACATGGATGAAGGCTTTATAGCCAAACACTCTCAGATGATCATAGGAAGAGTTCTTATTAGACCAAACATTTTTAGGAACATCACTTTCCAATGTAACAGAAGGAGCTAGGTTGATAATATGTGCAACATTATACAATGCTTCGCCCCAGAAAGGCTTTAGCAACTTAGCATTTGAAATCAACATCTAAATATCTCAATCAATGTTTTGTTCATCCTTTCAACTAAACTATTTAATTAAGGAGTTTTGGAAGGAGTTTCCTTATGTTTGATATCCTACTGTCTGTAATACTCATCAAAAGATCCACAATACTTACTATTATTATCTATGCATGTACCCAGTTTGTATTTCAACCAAGGTATAAAACTATTTAACCTTATCGAGAACCTGGTCTTTTGTCCTCAAGGCATAGACCCACAATTTTTTGGAGTAATTATCAATAAAAGTTATAAAGTAAGAAGCTCCACCAAGTAACTCTACCTTTAAAGGACCACAAACATCATGCATTAACTCTAACAGATCTGGTTTTCTATAAGGAGGATTAGTTTTAAAGGACACTCTGCTCTGCACTTCTCAAACTTTGCACTCTTCATTCATAAAAGTACATTTCTCACGATTACTGTCACTACCCTTATTCTCTCTTTTCCACTTGAAATAGTTCTTCTTGATATACCCCTTCTTGCCACAATAATGACATGTCAAATACTTATACCTCGACCTGGACTTACTTCTGCTCTTTTTTCTATTTTTTGTACTTCTATTTTTGTTTCTCCCCCTGTCTTCGGTGACTAAAACTTTAGAATTAAAAGATGAAGTTGCACTTGGAGTTTTCATTCTCACTTCTTCATTGAGAATTCCACTTTTGGCAAATTCTAAACTCATAGCACCACTTGGAGCATTATTAGTATAAGATGTCCTAAAAGTGTCCCAAGCATTAGGAAGAGTATTTAACAACTATAGCCCCAAAATTTCATCATCAAACTTTACTCCTACATTTTCTAACTGATCAACAACACCTTGAAATTCATTCATGTGATCATTTATAGAAGTTCCATCCTTATACCACAAGTACATCATTTGTTGAAGCAGAAACAACTTGTTATTACAAGTTTTCAAGGCATACATCTTCTTAAGTTTTTCCCACAAAATTTTATCATCAACCTCCTGATTAATGTGATTTAAAACATTGTCATCATACTATTGCCTAATATAGGCACATACTTGTTCATGCTCAAAAGTCCATTCTGCATTAGATTTTGAATTAGGCTTATCACCAAATATAAGAAAGTGAAACCCTTTTGTAAGAATCATACCTCTTAGTTTTCCCTTCTATTTATGATAATTAGTACCATTCAAATAAATCATATTGCTTGAATTTGGCTCCAAGAAGAAAGTTCAAGTACAAACCAATAGCTCTGATATCAGTTCTATTAGAGTAAAATAGGGGATGCACAGTAGCAGTGGACAAACACAGAAACTAAGACAACAACAAAGTAGCTCAACAAAGCTTCAGAGACAAAATAATCCTACAACACCCTTCACTTTAGGAAACCCCACACTTGAATGAAATAATAGAAGCATATAGAAAAATGAAATGGCAACAACCAAACACAAAATAAGAGACACCAAATTTTTACGTGAAAAAACTCTCCAATGTAAAGAGGAAAAACCACGGGACCATTTAGTCCACCAAAAAAATCTCCACTATCAACAAAGAGAATTACAACAAGGTTTCTACCATAAGCACCAAACTACAGCCCAATAGAACAAGAAATCACAAAGATCTCACAAAACAAAAGAGAAAAAGTTGGAAGAAAATCACTAAATATAGCAGCTTTCCACCCCTAAATACTCAACCTTGAACCATTAAAAACTTAGGATCTACCAACTATATTATAGATCAAGTTGTCTTCCACCACTGGTTCAAATTTGAGCTCAATCGGACTCCGTTTGCCCCTTGAATATCAATTTCTTCATAGTAAACCAAAGCTATGTTTTTCCTTCTTCCCGGCCCCTTCTATTTTTCTCTCTAACTATCGGTTGTTGTTTTTCTTATTATGTTCTATCTCTCTATGTTGACCAGACAAAAATCATTTTCTTTTGTTGTTTTTAGTGGTTTGAACTGAAGGACTACGGGAAAACAAAAATACGCAACGGAAAACATTCAATTAAAAAATTTCCAATGTAATAGTCTAGGAATATTTACTTTTAGGGCATTTAAGTTGAATAATTAGAGGGATTGGGTTTGATAGAATGTTTTGATTTGTCACGATTATTTATTCCGCGAGAATTTCAACCAAGCGTCGATTCTTTCGTATCATACACATGCACCAAGATTTCTAACTTTTAATCTTCCAGAGTATTATCGAACCTCCTATGAGCTATCTACCGGTGAAAGTAAATTAAAATGAAAGAATCAAAATTGGAAGAATATTAGGTGAGCTAATTCTAAGAAAAAAGAAGAATAAGAACAGACGGTTTAAGGGAAGCAAGTTGTTTCTATTTTTCTTAGTATTTCCTACATGAATAGGAAATCCAATCCTCAGCAATATCATGCATATTCATGACTCAAAGAAATAGTTCCTAAATTTGTTTCCTTTTTCCTTTTTCCACCACCATTCTATTTTCTTTCTTTTCTTTTAACCTGTAGCTGCTATTCCTTGTTTCCAAAGAAACAATAGCCGTCACTATTAACCCTGGTGGGCTAAGGTTTTTTCCAATTAGCCTAAGACAATAAAATAGCTTCCTTATTAATTAATTGATCTACTTGAACCTAATAAACCTTAGAGGGGGGGAGAGGGTGAATAAGGTTTTTGGCAAATAAAAATTCTTAAGAAATCTGTTTTACAGAATATTAATGTTCTTCAAATTTCATGGCAACAGAGAAAGCAATCCAGTGAAACTTTAAGAAATATCCAGATTCAGACTAAGGTAAGAAGCACAATGCAGTTAATGATATATGTAGAGAAATGAGACATAGGAATATATAGTGGTTCGATCTACCAAGATCTACATCCATTACCTTAAGCTCATACTTAAGGATTTTCAACCAGATTTTATTTACCCAACTCAATGGAATCAATCTGTACCAAATATAAGAGAGGATCACCATACTTAATTTTTCAAAACCTCTTAATCAATCAACAAATCAAGGCTCATCCCAGATGAGTTTTACATTATAACCTTAGAATACAAAAGAGATTGAATATCAATAGAACAATAAAAGGCTCACTTTTTTGAGCAGATGTGCACCAAGAAAAAAGCACAAACACTTTTACCTTTAAGATACAACTTGAATTTACTTTGAAGCACTTTGATAAAGGAGATTTTTATTTTCTATAGAGCAAGAGTATTTCTTAGAAGGATAGAGCAAAAATCTTCAATTAAATAGAGTTAAGAAGCCTTATATAGAGACATAAAGTGAAGTACCAATGGCTATAAAATGGCCATTATTCTCTGTCAGATTTACCCGTGTTTTGGACTCATATTTCGGATGATGATGCATCCAAAAGGTAAGTCCAAAATGGTACTTTTTCATGTAGAAATGATTTGACACTGTTTACGGGATTTTGGACGAATCTTTTGGATGCAGAATCATCCAAACTACTTAATCCAAAATTTTAAGATTTGAAACTTTGAAATCTTTTTGTTTGTATGCTTCAAGATAGAAATAAATTAAATCATAAGGTAAAGAGACATATGAATTAACAAGAAATACCTTAATAACAATTCCTAATCTAAAGTTCTTCCACAAGGACTTCTTGGTATGCAATCTTTTAAGCTTGGTCTTCTACTTGAACACCCATTCTTAAATTTTATTGCTCAAGAGTTGCTTAGCAATCTTATTTGTATGCCTTAGAAGAACTGAGATCAAACATATCTTATCATATATAGATCACACAAGTTAGTCCAATCAATGTTTGTCATAAGTTAAAATATAGGAGAATGCCTATAAGGCTAATAATCTCCCATTTTTTGAGTGATGACAAAACTTAATGGGATTGTGATATAAAAATAATGATATGTACTGTACGAACATGTTAGGCCGAAAGAAATAAGAATATTTTTTTTATTGAAATACAATATCTCATTATAGAACTCAAAGAGTGCTTACGAGATTAAGATAGAAAATTAAAATATATATACTTCATAAGCATGGCTCAATGAGCCTATGGTCTAACCTACCTCCATATCCTCCTTCCATCCATCCCACGATTATTCCATAAAGAAATAACCGATATAATGATTTTATAAACTTGTATAGAAGAGAGTTATAACAAATAAGTCATGAGATAAGGTGCTCCCCCTTAATATGTGCATATATGAGTATTTGTAAATTATGAGATAAAACTGGAGTCAATTTTGTACGTCCAAAAAGTTCATCCAAAACAAGGTGAAAATGAGTATGGAACTTTTTAGAAATTTTATTTTGGATGTCCAAAAGGTGTGTCCAAAACAGCATGAAGTTTTTGAAGAAAACATTTTTGGACAAAATTTTTGGATCAAGAAAATATGAATCCAAAACTCCCCCTGACATAATGTAGGAGATAATGGATTTTTTAGAATTTTGATTTGTCCTGGTTTTCTCAAAAAGTTTTGATCATTAAGGAAGCTATCCAACAGTATGAGATTTTTATCAATGAATTTTTCACAGAATTATGTCAATAACTTAAAAATAATTTTGCCAATAACTCTAGTCTCAAAGATACTTTTATTTATGATGAGAGTACTTTCGGATAATATTCAGGATATCAAACTGTTGTCCTTTTTGGACATCAGCAAACTGAGATCACAAATGATCAATATTCAAATCAAGCAGTTCATCTAAAACTTGTCATAAATTTCATAGAAAGAATTACAGGACCTTAGCTATATTCAGAGGCAATATGCTAGTGCAGAATATCAATTTTTTTAAGCACAAAGTTTCCCTCATGTAAATTTACTATTCAAGGTCTGTCAGGCAGACTGTCAAGCAATTATTCATTAGTGCATTATTAACAATTAGCAACGGAGAGCATAGCACACTACCACATAGATGATCAAATAAAATTTTCATTCATTCATGATTAGTAGAATAATCACAGCACAATAGAATAATCACCGCCCAGTCAGCAAAGCCAATTGCAACACTCACAAAACATAAGCAGAAACTTATCCTAACATTGCCCAATGACAACAGGTAGGTATAAATAAAATCAATCTAATCATAAACACAATCAAACTAATCATATGACACAATCCAACAATAATATCAGTATATGACAATCACAATCCAACAATAAGTTAGTCAGTTTTCTCCCCCTTTGTCATCAATCAAAAAGAGGAATAACAGAGATAAGTATAAGAAAAAGGATATATATGAAGCATTCATAAGTTAAGAAGATAGGCTTGTTCATAAGTAAAGATAGAAAATAAATTGTCCAACCACAAAAAGAGAAATTTAGATCTGTTCAAGATAGTAGAGAGAATTGAGGTCAGTCGGGTTAGAGGTCACCTGGAGTGCATTTTGCCAATTTGGTCACTCAGGAGATATGAATTGTTTCAGTTTTTGACCCTACACCTTTTCGGAAGTGTTGACCAGCAATCCTACTTGATTTTCTCTTAACCACAACATGTTTTTGTCTCTCCCCAGATGAGACATGAGGTTCAGGAGGCAGGGGGTGCTATAGCTTTTTGAGGCGGGGATTTTACTTTGGCTTGTGCAATAACAGGCACTTGCTCCTCAACAAGCTGTTCTTGTCCAGTTTCTTCCTCAATGACTGGTTCCTCTTTTGTTGCCTTTACTGGAGTAGGTGCTGCAGAAACAAACACCAGTTCATCTGTTTTAGCCTTCTTCTCCACTGCAGTTAGTCTATTTTCAAGATTTTAAAGTTTTGAACTGAGGCCATCTAATTTAACAACTAGAGAATTGATGGCATCTAAAATGTTTTTAGATAGTCCTTTGTCCTGAGCCTGTTCTTTTCCTTTGGCAGAGGATGCTTCTTGAGGATCTACCTCCATTTTTCTTTTGGCTCCAACAGAAGGGGCATTCTTTCTTTTAACTTTTACTTTCAACAATCTTTCCCTTTCCTCACCTTCTGTGTCACAGAGCAACTTCCATTCATTGCCCATCCTCACATATCCCATGCGCTTAAAGGACTCAAAGCTATATATATATATATATATATATATATATACATATATATATATATATTCATTTTTGATGGCGCATAGGGGACTGAATTTAAATTAACATCAAAATATCTGAAGACTTTTGTTAACAGATTTCCAAATGGCAAGGCCTTGCTAGATGTGTTTCTTATTTGCAATATCAACTTGGCAGCCAAGAACCCAAAACTAATTTGCCTTCCTTCAGCCAAGGCTAACATAATTGCCATATGCAAATATTAATGGAGGTTTTATGACCAAAACTTGGCACCACCATAGTAGAGAACATATGGTGTAAGACCTTTTCTTCTCCATTTAGCCATTTGGTATTTCTGTTACTGGAATTCTCAAAACTCCTTCTTGCAGCAAACATTTCTTTAAATTTCTTTAACTTAAACATGTCAGTTCCCTCTAAAAATTTATTCAATTCAAAATATTGAATCCCTTCATCTCTTCACATATTCTATTCAGCAAATGGAAAAATGTACATCCCCCTTTCTCTCTCTAAAAAATCCCTTAGTCTTGTAAGTTGTTCACCAAACATGGATTAGGCAGGCCATATACTGGAAGATCGAGAGGGAATTTGGCGTTCATATACATGCACAGACGCAGTAGGAGGCTTGTAGGAATCGCACCAGAGGTTTCCACCAGTGCACCTGCCTCAGTTCCACATATTCTGGTCCAGCCAACTTTGAGAACAAGAAGAAGAGGTTTTTTTTTCCCTCTCGGAGTCCGGTCAGGCCGGGACCAGCACCAGCTGACGCCACCGGAACCAGTGCCAGCTCCGGTCTGCAATTTTTCTTGTTCTTCATTTTACTTCCACTGTGTTTTTGCTTCCTCTTTAAATCTTCAGAAGAATGTGTTCATGAATCTTGTTTAGCAATAGGAAAATCATGATTATTTTCTTGTTGATCCTAGGTTATTTTTATTAACAAATTTTATTACCGTAATTAAAATTACTACTATATTTTTTTTAAGGTTTCGAAATTCCTAGGAAGATTTGGAAATAGAATATTACATGAAATATTGATATTTTATTAGTCAAATAAATAATATCTTTTTTAAAAGAAATAATATATATATATGTGTATAATAGTAAATAAAATCTTTTATAGAAATAATAATAATAAATAAAATATTAGTGACCTTGTAGACCATGGTTAAGACTTTTACCTTTATTCATAAATATTATTTATGTTAAAATTTATTTGATGTCTACTAATCAAACATTTAATATAATTCATTTATTATTAATTTTATTTATTACTAATTATTTATTATCTATAAATATTAAATAAAAATTAATTGTAATTTATTTATAATAATACTATTTTAAAATTACCATTTACTACTATTAATTAGGGTTTAGTATTATTCAATATTTAAACACTAGTTTATTTATTAATAATAATACTCAAGATTTATTATTTGAACCTATAACTTATTAGTAATTATTTTGGAACCCCTAGTTATTTTAACTTCTCAAGCTAGTGTTATTTTATAAAATCCTTTATCATCTAGCCTTAAAGCTTAAGACATTAAGGTCATAGTTGTAATTAGTTGAACTAAGAATTATTTATGTAAGGCAAGTATAGCTCGAGTATAACCTTGTGCCTCGTGTTTACCCCAGGTGGGGTTTGGTCGACCTTGGAAGATTTTTGAGTTCAAGCAAGCAAAAGATTAGGTAAGCTCCTACATGGAGTCATTTGAAGACAAAAAATTATTGTGGCAAGCCAAATACAATGTGTATGATTATTCATTTGTAAAGGCAATTAAGGATTGTTTTCCTTTTTATTTCAGTCAAGCAAATCATTTGAAAATTAAATAAGCAGTTTTACTCAAACGTTAAACTCTTTCTAAAACTTAATTTTGACAAGAATTTTAGAAACCCTTAATTGCTATTTCCAAGTAAAACATTGTATGATCGATTTTCTCCCAAGTGGGACAAACAACGTTGAGTACTCAATAAGGGTAGACTAAGGACTAGTCATTGAAGGGTTAGGATAAGTCTCTCAGTAGGTGGCCACCTCTGAGGGGTGAGTTCTTCCTAAATAGGATGCCAGTCCGGTAGGTCATGCCGGTCCGAGTTAGTAAGTTTCAGTCAAGTGGACTGTGTGCTTCCGGAGTGGACAACCGGTAAGTTTGGGTATAAAGATGGAGGAGTATCTCACCCGGTAGGTCGTATACTTACCTTATGTTAGCATGCTCAACGTGTGGCAGTCTGACTATTATATTGTCATGGGGCCCAACGTGTGGTAACCCATGGCTACCTCTTTGGGTGGTTGTATTTATTGTACACATGCATGGTTTGAAAAGTAAAACACTACTATTTATTTTTAACATTTACTTAATGCTTGCCAGTACTTTCTCTTATGAAACTTTTACAACGTGCATACATGAACTGTTTTACCTGAAACACTCAAAGCACACACGGGCTTAATGAGATTTTTATCTCACCACCTTTTATACCATGTTTTTAGGTCGATCCTGCTGTGAAGGTCAATAGCTAGATTTGTTGCCTATGATTTAAAGACTCTTTGATTATTTTCCTTATGTGATGTTTTGAGAGATTGTAGTAGGCAATTTAATTTTTGGATTTGTTCATGTATTATTGGGTTGTAATAAGTTTAATTATAAAGTATTTATTTTATTTTATTTTATGTAGCCTAGTTATAAACACTCCTTGTCCTATGGACGGGGCGACATCCCCGGCTCTGGTGGGCCTAAGTAGTGGGGTGTTACATGTAAAACTAACATGAACTTGCCTTCAAATGTTTCACCTTGCCCCATAGATGAAAGGCGAGCTGGATTTATGATAATGGGATTTTGATTTTTCATTGAAAGAAGTGACGTTCAATTCAGGGAAATATAGATTAAAACATACAAAACATATATACCTTGAAAGGGTAAAAGGGCTAGCAAAATTCTTGTGAGCTGTGTAGGAAAGGGAGAGGACTGTAATAGAGCTTTAATAGAATATCAGCAAGCCGAATAGCTGAGTTCATAGTTCAAGTTCAAGTTAAAATGGAATATTTTTTGAGTTTATTTAATTAATAATTGAGTCTTAGTTCATAATTCATTTAGTTATTTTATTTGACAAAATTTGATGTTAGTTCAAGTTCAAATTAAAAAAAACTTCATTTATTCGAACTCAGGTTTGTTTATTTCACATTTTTTATTTTAAAAAAAACTTTGGTTTGAGAAAGAAAATTAAAGGATTAATGCTTTGGCCTAAAGTTTTTTGAATCAGATCGGACCGACCAATCAGACTGTGAACCGATTCCCTTGTTGGTTCGTTCAATGCTTTGGACCATTTTCTCTCAAAACCATGCTAAAAAGTGCAAACTGTATTGAACCAATCGATTTGATACTGGTCTAACCGATTAATTTAAAAAAATACATTAAGGAGGTAAAATTTGAAATTGTGTGTTATTAATAAATTAAGAATGATTACTTTTAATTTTGTAGCTATGAATTATTTATTTTATTGATAATTTGTCATTTTAGTACATTATATTACTTATGGACTTGAATATTTATATCTTTATGGACTTGAATTATACTACATTATTAATTAATTTTATTCTTTATAATAATTATATTTTTAATTTTTAAATTATAATATTACCGGTTCAATTATGGTCCAATTGTGGTTGAACCATTGAATCGTGAACTAATAATTTTTTCGATTCAATATCCGGTCTGATTCTAAAAACATTGCTTTAGCCTTTACGAGGCTTGTTAAATTGGATATATTCTATAAGAATAGGTATGACAAGTGATAAGTTAATTAAAAAGAAAAAGGTTCTTAAGAAGATTAATTTAGAAAATTTACAAATAACTATGAACACATTTCTATTTAATGAGATGATAATAATTCAGATAAATTGAAGGAATCCAATGTTATAGTATTACTCTTAGTAGATTTGATGAAAATTTACATTGAGTGATTATTTGACAAGTTTGCACAAGGTAAGCTCTTTATGGAGGCTATTTGTAAAGAATTCCAGACTATCGGTCTCAAGGAAGAGGTGCATATTGGATGGTTGGATTCCAAGTGTATTTTATTACGACCATACAAAGAAGAAGACTTTTTGCGATTATGGATGAAAAATTTGTAATAACTAATGGGATTTCTTATGAGAGTTCTCAAGTGAACTAAAGATTTTAGAGTGACCATGATCCTTTCATTGTTTATATCTGGGTTTCCTCACTACAAAAAAAAAAAAAAAAAATCGCTATTAGCGACGACCAAATTCGTTGTAAAAGCCATTCCAACAGCTGATTTGTGACGGTTTTACGACGGCAAACCCAGTGGCAAATAAGTTGATCACTAATAGCAATAGAAAGGCAAAGCAGTTGCAATTAGCGACATATTTGCGATGGCAGTGCTATCTAGTCAAAGAAAGAAGCATAAAAACTTAGCTTCAGATTAGCGATGGAGCCATCACTAGTTTATTGTAATTATTTCGTCGCCAAACTACTGTAAATAGTGTGACTTTGCGTCAGTTTTTATTTTTTATTTTTTTCATAAAAATTTTGTCCATCGCTAAATGTTCACTATTTGAGATGTAATACTCCAACTAACTACATAACCCAAACAGATTAACTCTTGCTAAGGTGTCTTTTTGATCATGGATAAAAAACTAGCCCGAAAGCGGCTTACCTAGACTTCCCTTAGCGATTTGACTGATGAAAGCCTTATGATGGGGTTGACTCTCAAAGGGGTGGCAAAGAACGAATAAGGGAACATGCAAATTTTGAGGGTCTAGTTGATAAGAAAGAATAAAGAGGCGATTATCACTATAGAAAAAAGTTGATATCGGGGAATTCATCTAATAGTATTCCTATCTCTGGAAAGTCAATCCCAAAGGTTCATTTTCCACGTCCAGGTCCCCTATCAAAAGAGAAAATATAACTCATGAAGAGTAAGTCAGTTTGGGAGACCGAGGGCAGTTCTTTGTGCACGTAGCTTACTGAATCAGTTACGACACGGATGGGAATGCATGCTATGAAAGAGTTGCACAAGTTTTGTGAAATGTGAAAATGGTATGCGTTGAGTACTTAATGAGGGTAAATCCTCTATACTAGTCTTGGTTGGAGTGAGGATGTCTTCCGATAAATGGCCATCTCTGAAAGATAGACTCCTTTTGATCTGGGTGCTAGTATAAGAGTGTGGAGCTAATCCTTGGCTAGCGACAAGGTTTAGGAGGAATCAATGGCCGACCATGGGACAACTAGATTAAATTGAGTGAGAAAGGGAGGAGCATCTCAGTTGGTAAGATGTACATGTGCTCAGTGGTTTGGGATTGCATGTAATTATACCTTTGGGTGCGAATTATCTTTGTGCTCTTACACTATTGGCAGTTTGGGATTGCATGTACTACACCCATAGAATGCGAGCTACCTTTATACTCTTACACTATGAAATTTTGATAATATGGATTATAGATGCTCCATAAACATAGACATAAAACCTTGGAAATTATGGAATTGATACAAGTGAAAATACTTACTGTTACATAATACTCTTACTTATTATTATGCATGTTAAAATGTTTTAGGTAGCCAAACATGAAATTTAGAGCCTAATCACGCCCAAAAAATTGGAATCGTTACTGGAGCACTTTGTTCTAAAAAGACAAGCAACAAAGAAAAATTTGTAACTTGAAATCCTTACATCAGAAAAATATGAAACTTTTTAGTTTAAAACCACACATAAAGCTATGTTTTGTCTATTTTAACCTTCTCCAAATTCGGGCATTATCACATAGAAATAACTGTCTCAAGCAAAACATACAACAAAATAAAAAAAACTATTTTTCTTCCCCTATTTTTTGAAAAATTGTTGGGATGAATCTCGGGTTTTCTTGCATGATCTCTAACATAAATAACATTCTAAAAACATATATGAAAAATAATATCAAAAGGATTGCAAAAATAAATCGTTTTGCTATATTATTTTGAATTAAAACAAACAACTACCATTAATTTGTTGAAATTCCAACAAGCACATAGTTTAATCTTCACTTCAAGAAATCAATTCCTTGGATTTATTAATTCAAGAATCACATCCTTAGAGAGCATAGAGTGAGATGACAACATCCCAAGAAGAAAAAATATCAAGATCTTGCAAGAACTCATCAAGAAATCATCTTCAACTTAGAAAATTTTGAACATTTCAATAATATAATAAATAAAGAGAAAATGTACTTTCTGTTGTAAAAATCATTTGAAAGAAGGTTTCTTTGTCAAGATCTAAAAGTATGATTCATAAGCATATATTTTTGATCATCTTTTGTCAAGAAAACGCATCAGAAAATTTTAAAACATGAACCCTAATTTCTTCAAGAATGGCAGCACAAAGAATCAAAGGAAAAAAAAAAAAAAGAACTTTTGATGTTACCTCTTGCTAAACTTGATTCGATGAGCCCTAGGAAGGAAAGATGGTGTTTTTTGACTTTTGTTTCAACCAAAAACTTCATCTAAAGTAAAAGGTGTTGTGCAGAATTTTTCCCCTTCAATAACGAAGATAATTTACTTGAGAGGAAAAGAGAAATTTTGGTGTTTTGAGAGAGGATGGGATAGCTAGGAGGTGATTTGGCTGAATAAATCTAATTTGTTTTAGATTTTTGAAGGGAGAAAACATTGGAATAGGAAAAAAGAGAGGCAGCTATAAGGAGTATGAATAGGGAGTTTTCCTAAGTTCTCTAGGTTTTTTACTTAAGTTAAGCTTTACAATGTAATTAAATCAAATCCTAATGGATTTAGGAAGCCTTGTAGTAGGCCAAGAGGAGCTCAATAGTAGCAAGAAAGGAGGGAAAATAGGGAATAAAATCTTTCTAGAATAGGATTTGGAAAATTTTCTAAAATCTTTTCCCAAATAAAATAATTTCCCCCTTATTTTCTCCCAAGTGTGGTGGCTACCCTAGGGGAAAGTACTAATAATGTTCTTATTTTTCTTATTAAGTAAAATCCATTAGTTGGAAGAACTTCACACAAGAAAAATTATTAAAACCGGATAAATCACAAGAGAAGGTGGAGAAGGTTTAGGGTTCAAATCCTAGAAGAATCTTTACAAACAATTTCTTCTCTTATTTTTTTCCAACTAATTAAATAAAATGATTAATAAGAGAATATATATCAATAAATTAATTTCTTAAGTAGATAATCATATAAATATATAGCTCTCCCAAATATTTATCATCCAAAATATTTTATACTCTCTTATCCTAAGGAATGATTTCTCAATTATCTCCCAAGCAAATAATTTGATTCACATATCGTTATCAAATAATTTCAAATAATTCATATAAATCATATTTATATACAAGAGTCATGTTATATGCTTATATGCATATATTTTCATGCTTCATGAATGACACGCTACTTTATCTTTAGGTTAATTTAGGGTAGAGTATTACATGAGACATATTAGGGATGGTTTCTTCCTAGACCATCGCTAATCCCTTGTAAGTAGTGACAGTTTTGCGATGATTATTTTTGCTGGTTTATTTAAGATGTAACTATTCCATCGTAAATAGCAATGACTTTGTGACGACAATAGATTTTTATGTTTTATAATTTTATCCGTCACTAAATGTCTGCTATCTGAGACACCTGCGCAATAGCTTCGTCAGAGACCATCACAAAGCTTTTGTAAATAGTGACAGTTTTGCAATAGCTTTTTTTGCTAGTTTATTTAACATGTAGATATTTTGGGGCTGATCTGTCATAAATAGTGATGATTTTACTTTTTAAATTTTTATAAAAATATTAGCCGTTAATAAATTGTCGCTATTTGCATAAGGTAGCGACAGATTCTTTGCAAAACCATCGTATGTAGTGACAATTTTGCGATGACTTTTTATTTTTAAAAATTTTTTTGTCAATAACCATTTAAATACCGAACCAATAATATTGTTTAATATGTAGAAATCCAGTAAAGCAAAATAAATTTGATATAATTCTAAAACTAATAATAAATTACAATAAATATGAATAACAAAGTATAATGACAATAATCCAAACATGTATACGTATGTAAGTAAAGTATTGTACTAAGTTAATACTATAAAAAACACAATCATAGAGATAAAAAAAGTAGCATCACTTGTTGAAGAAGGAGGGGGAGGACCATCAAAATTGCCACTAGGACTGTGATGATGATTAGTCAGGGAAACAAATAGAACATCATCGTCATCATCCTCCTCATCATCAAATATTGATGCTTTTCTAGTATATCCACCCCTATCTTCTCGAACATAGTTGCTATCCAAGAAATGAGGTTCGTATCTCTCTGCTCAACCCTCTTCCTAATCCTCTCCTCACGCTGCCTATGCTTTTCCTCTCGATGCTTGTAGCTATCCTCTCAAATCCTCCATTGATTCTCAACCTCCTAAATCCTCTGCTGAATCCTATTCTCAACAATCTAATCAATATTAGTAGGTGTGAAAGAAGAGGATCTTGACAACTGAGACAGATGGAATTGTTCCCTAAGCCGACTGGCCGTCGATCCCATTCTATAGACGCGACCCTATTGAACAACTATCTCAATGAAAATGGCCTTGTCACCTTGGAAAATAGAGGGGCTGATGGAGCCGTTAGACTCCATCTGAGAATAACACTCCTTAGTGGCATTGTCCTCCACCTGAAATAAAATACTAGTTTATAAAAATTAAAAGAATAATAACAAGTAATATAGGAATAAATTATCATTACTAAGATCTTCTAGGGATGCTCACCCACGAATTGGCCCTATCTTTTCTCGGTCTGGAACATGTGCAGTCTCTTGAACATGTCCAAATAGCTAAAGGTGTCCCCCTGCTACCTCTTTTGTGGTTGAATTAATGAAAGAAAATATTATTTTAAATAAGGTAAAGAAGACTGACAAAAAGATAATTATATAAAACTTGAAACAATCAAATTTACATGCACCCTCGTGCTCTATAAAAGACATCGACCCTCTTTGTGATTGATGTTACCTCGAGAATGATTCCTCATAGCAAATTGAATAATATATTGATATCCGGGGGCCTGCCTATATTAGGTCATCTTTGCCCAATGACCTAGATTGCTCCAGGTGGGACATGAATCAGTGGGTGCGGTCTTCCGAATCCTCGATAATATGTTAGAAAACCTTCTTGAGAACTTCTTTTAACAATTTCTCTGTATTTAGGGACTATGCTCAGGAGCCCAACAAAATAATTTCTCCAAAATAATTAATGAGATATAACATATAAATGAGATTATATTTGTAAGAAGAAAAGGAAACATACTCTCCACTTATTGAAATACATGTCTCGCACGTGCCTCGGGATATGAGAGTATGTAGGGTATGAGCTATGAAACCATCTCTTAAAGATACCCGTAATCTCCCTCACACACTTGTCAAAATCAACAAACCTACTTTAAATCACAAGAGAGGAAAATAATATGGTTATAAAAGAACGTACTAGAAGTAGAGATCATTAAATAATTATAAATTACTTACTCCACTCCTTGAGGAACAATCATAAGCTGAGGATCTGCGAACCATGATCCTATCTAGTGTGCAGTAGAAGTAAATTGATCTCCTAGAAAAGCACCTTCTACTAGCAAAGGTGCATTAAAGATCACCTGTCTTCATGACAGTGTGTGATAAGGGGGGAGGAGGAATATTGATCATTATGATGGCCTCTGGAAGACTATCTATGGTTAGACATTCCAATGTTGAAACAGATGTATTAAAAATTTAAAATTTCTACAAGTAAACACAAACAAAAGACATCCCCAAAGAATTACATTTTTATCTTGATGAGGATGATAATTACAAACCTGTGGAGAAGAAAAGTACAAAAAATGGTAAATCAATCAAGAATCAATCGAACTAAGGATTCTTGACTGAGAATCAATCGGACTAAGGTTTACAAGAATGCTGATGAGCACACCAGGAGATCCATTTAGTTATCCCACTCATTGAGGAACAATCATAAGCTGAGGATATGGGAACTATGATCCTATCTGGTGTGCAATAGAAGTAAATGGATTTCTTGGAAAAGTGCCTTCTGCCTGCAAAGGTGAATCAGAGATCATATGGGGTACTGAGCAGTGTGACACTTGCCTTCATGACAGTGTGTGATAAGGCGGGAGGAGGAATATTGATCATTACGATCACCTCTGGAAGACTATCCATGTTCAGACATTCTAATGTTGAAACATATATATTAAAATTTTGAAATTTCTACAAGTACACACAAACAGAAGACATCCCGAAAGAATTACATTTTTATCTTGATGAGGATGATAATTACATACCTGTGGAGAAGAAAAGTACAGAAAATGGTAAATCAATCAAGAATTAACTGGACTATGATATGCAAAATTAATCAAGATATAGTTAAGTATATCATCCAAGAATTAGTTTAACATAAAAGTTTGACATAAATAATTTATCAAACATATAATTAACAACCATAAATAAAATATTAAGTAGATCAAGAACGTATAAAAAACTACTTTATTCACTCCATTCATCCTCTAATATATAGTCTTCTTCATCCACATTCGTGGTGCTATTCGTATTCCAATAACCTTCATATTAATCTTCAACTTCACTCATATCCCCAATTAATACTTCTTCTTGGACATCCAACAAATCACTTGTGCCTATTTCATGAACTAATGGACCAAGATCAACTCCTAAGGAGACACTCATTTCATTTTTAATAGCTACCTCTTCTGAGTAAGCTCTATTAATCATAGATCATCAATCACATGTCGAGGTTTTATTTTACATACAACCAACCACTTAGATCTTAGTCTTTTGCATCCTGGATATAAGGCATAATGTTTGTACGATTGCGAGTGTGAGGAATAATATCAACAATTACACACATACAAATTAAGTTTTCAGTTAAAATGCCAAAAACACTCAAACCACACAATTGGGAAAGTATACCCATCACGCAGTATAGCGTATAATGGCAAGTATTGAAGATTCTCAGGGAAGGGATAAAGATACCAATACCACTACTAACTCTTCTTCTATTATTTAGCCTAACAAATTAATGAAACAATACTAATTGTAGTAGGCACGAACACAAAAAGTAAACACAATCCCCACAAGATTGGCTACGAGAAAATCAAAGACAAGAAAAGGAGTGAAAGACATGAACTTGTCAAGAATCCCCCTAAATTAGCCAAGTACCAAATCAAACCCAAGATAGCTAAATTCCCAATTCTAAAACCAGTAGAGGTCACAAATGTAAAACTCCCTCCATATTGAGTTATGGATTTCCTATTCTTAAACCAATTAGAAGGGATCTCTACCTTCCTAATTGAACACATGAAGCATTAAGTACAAACCTCTAATTATCCGAAAGAACCCAATACCCTATCTCTAGGTAATATCAAATCCCCAATGATTACTACGTTTTAATACCCCAACCTCTCTTTTGAGTTAATCGAAGGAAAACCTACATTGAACCTATTAATTGGAACCCAACTCCTAACCTTATTTCTCAAATTCATTAGAAGCAAGTAACCTAAATAATAAATCTAACACAATAAAATCAAGTAATCATTCAATATGAATTGGAAATTAACAAATCAAGAGTAGATTTAATACATTAACTAACTACGGTTCATTCCTTCAAGAATAATTAAAGCATATAAATACCAATTGACAAGAGAAATCAAAGGAAAAAGAGATAAAGATAAATTCATAGACAGGAATCTTTATCTTCAATCTTCAATCCTCTATTAAGCAACTTTCGAATCTCTCTTCTCTCTTCTCTTCTTGGAGTGGATATTTTCTCTCAGTACTGGCCACCGTTTATTATTTCTATTGCTTCTATTTATAGGGCCAGGGACACCTTAAAAATCACAGCTGAAATTAAATAGAATTCATATCTATGAACTTAGATAGCACCATGTGAGATGATATGCATAGCGTTGTACACACATAAATGATATTATGATGTGTGACCTTTATTATACATTGTAAACCTGCATGTGGAAGTCCAACATGATATGCATGGCACTATGTAATATAATAGGAACAATGCCATTAGCCTTTAGTAGCTATGATCTTTGAATCTGGCAATGACACGGTATTATGGGTTATGATTTGGATGGCACTATGTATAGTTTTTTCATCCTTATTATTCATCAAACCTTTATTACATGATTTTTTATACAAGACAATATGAAAATATGAGGGTAAGTGGTAATTTAAACTAAATTCTACAACAAGTATAGTTCAATTTATACAGAAGATATGTATATAATGAGCACTCATCACATAGTATACATTAGATGCCTGTTGAGCTAACATAAATGGATAACATTTTGGATAGCTTAGTTGTGATTCATATCAACAATATCTTATATTGATTATGTATTCTCACCCCAAGATTTGGTGATTGATCAAACCAATTATACTTAAAAAGTACAACTTTTTGTAATGGATGACTAGGAAACTTAACTTTAACAATCTCTTTAAGGGCTTCGTAATAAACACCCTTCAATTAGTTCTTTTCATCCTCTTTAATACAAACTCTTTCACAATTTTTTTTCCTTCAGTATGTTCCTGGGTGTGAAATTGATAGCTATTGATAACATACTCATGATATAATTTCACTTGCCTAGAGGATCCCCAAGCAAGGTTTTTCAGGCATATGTTTGATACATGGTTTTATGGATAGTGCGCCTATAAAGTATTGCAAAAGTTTAGATAGAGATAAAAGTTAGCTAACATATGGCTATTAACTCACACAAGACTTATCTGAATTTAAGGAGCATACAAGATCTTTAAACCATCCAACTCATGCATTCTCTATCCTTCTTTGATCCTCCAATTCCGATATGTTTGAGATAGAAGATTGTAAACGAGCTATGAAATCTATCACTAACCATTAAAGGACTTTATTTCTAAAATCACCTAGTGCACAATCATCTTACCTTATATATAGTTGAACCTCTTTGCAATTAGTAGCATATAATTTGTTGCTGCTTTGTATTCTTCATGAGAGAGGATCTTTCCAGGAACGTTACATATTGATAACAAAACTTTCTCTACATTTTTCCCAACTTCACCTTTATCGTTACGAGCCATATATGTGTGTTTTGTCTTCATATGTGACCTAAAGTAATAAGAAAAGAATGTAAAAACTTCCTCAACAAGATAAGCATTGCAAATTGATCCTTCAACTCTTACCTTGTTTTTTACTTTCAACTTCAAATGAATTAAGAACCTGGTATAATTCAAGACATGAAAGTTAATAAGTATATGTATTAACTGGGTAGCTAACAACAACAAATTTTTAAATAATTAGTATCTCTCAAAAGGATACATCCATCTATATTGAATGGGACCACAAACTCTTATTTCATAAGGTAAATAAAGCCAAAGATATTCCATGACATCGAAAAAATTGGTGGGAATATCTTCTCCAACTTACATAAAAGAACAGGTATATCTTGCTCTAATTTCATCATATGAGCTACTGACAATTTAAAAGCACAAAGATCCATATAAAAAAAACTTATTTCTGTTAAAGTTCCCCAAATATTAGCTGGAAGGAATTCTCTAAAATCAAAACTTATCTTTCCATGAAAATATATATGGCAGACATGGCTTTTCATACTAGACATCTTTATTTCTGTTAAATCAACACATCCTCCTAAATTTGATGCATATTTATCCGGAAGTTGTAATCCCTTCAACCACTCAAGCAAAATTTTCTTTTGTTCTACCATTATTATATAACATGTCTTAGGTGTTGAGACCCTCCCTTCTCCAGCATTACCTACTTGTAGTTCTGATCTAAGGTAATATATTTCCAGATCATGATAGACTTTCAAATTTATTTTTAGTTTTGCCTTTCACATCCATAACTGTATTAAAAATATTGTATCAAACATATTATTTTTATTTTGCATCATGTTAACATTATGATGAACCAAGTGCATTATCTAATAAGGCAAATCATAGAAAATACTTTGTTTGGCCCAATTATAACTCATATATTTGCTTTCTAGTCTCCTAAATTCTTTTCCTATGTACATTATCTTCGAATAGTGGCAAATCCTAGCCTAAAAATAGTCCTTAGTGGGATGTGGAATAGGTCATATCTCTTCTAAATGACCTTGTATCCTTCCAAAAGAGATGGGGCAATAAACGACAATAACAGTCAAACCATGATTGTTTGACACCATATTGTAGCTGAAAAGACTTTGTCCTCTCCATACAATACGAAAATACTAATCTTCTAGCTATGTTCTACCCACTCACTATTCCATATGCAAAAAAGTCATTAATAGTCCACATTAGTACAGCCCGCCTTTGAAAGTTTTGTTTCTTCACCATGTGATATGTTAAAATATTTCCAGTCACAATTGATTTAATTCTTCTATTAATGGTTAAAGATAAATATCTTATGTTTAGGATTCTTTGGTCCCGGTGTAATAACTTGCAAAAACATCATAAGATTTTTCATGCACAACTATGGTGGGAGGTAATATGGAGCGACGATAGTTAGCCGATATGAGTATTGCTTTCTCGAAATCCCAAATGGTGATAAATCAATAGTACAAAATCCTAATCTCACATTCCACACTTCATTTGCAAAATTTGAATGAATCCGATCAAAATGCTACCAAGCCTCACATTCTCTAGGACGACTCATATTTTCACCTTCCAGTTTTGCCTTTTCATGCTAATCATGTGTTCGGGGTTTTAGATACACACAACCTTTGCAACTTCGATGTAATTGGAAGTTAGTACATTTTTTTTAAAAGGATCTCGAGTTAGATCCTTTCTTTCTTCCCACCTTTTCTCTGCATATACCGAGCATGTCCACAAAAATTGTATTCTCTCAAAATGATATCATTTTTCCAATAAAGCATGCACTAATGAGTGCATATATCTATTTTGTGAACCGACAAGCCCAATCTAGATACTAACTTCTTCATCTGATAAAAGTCATCAAGAATCTTAGTAGTGCTTGGAATGATCTCTTCCGTAAGCTCACCATTTGGTTGAAAGCTTTTTCCAACATGTTATTTTTAGACTTAATATTTAGTAGCCTTGAAAAAAAAAAAAAAACACCAAGTGATTTGTGTACCTTTCCTATATAAGAGTGTCTGCAACCCTCAATATATCATAAAACTTATGTGCTTTCGTATTAGGAGATTCCTTGATAGGTTCAGCGATGGTAGTCTAAATTAAAATAGGTCCCACCATATCAATGACCATTTCTTTATAGCAACCCAAATCAACAGTAACTACACTAGATTTTGTGGTTGACGTGCATTGATTTATATAATAAGGCTCTCCATGACATATCCACTAATATTAGTTGCTAACATACCCATATCTGTATAAATAAACCTCAATTTGGTCCGATTTCATATTCTTGTGCTTTGTACAAGAACACCTAATTTTATCGGACATGAAATTTGATAAAGAAAATGCAATATACTCCTTCAGCTTCTAATGAAATTCAATAGTAAATCCTTTTTTGGGCTATTGCATTCTATATTTCCAAGCACGGTCCTCTATCCAAATTATCAACAATCATGTGATGAAGAAATTAGCACTAGAAATCCTAGTTAAGGAAAAATCTACAAGTTTTCAAAATCCTAATTTCTTTCACACCAAAAATAGAAAATAATAATAATATAAAGAAGTCATCCTTGAACTAATTGAAGCACACCATTACACTAGTTTACTTCTTCAATTTGTGACTTAAAGTGTTCTAAGCATTCTGTTGGTAAGGAAAACAAGTCGTGTTAGATTTTAACTTCCATGACTATATGCTTAAATGTGTAATATCTTATAGTTTTAGGAGAAAGTAAAAAACAAACGAAAGAAAGAAAGAAAGATTTTTATAACCTAAATTGGGTGTTGGTAGAAAATATAGACATTTTGATTGTTCATTTTCCTCACTTATTGACGCTAGGCGTGTATATAGGTGATTATTCTATTTTTATTCCTCATATTTTTATTTTTCCTTTTTTCTGTGTGAGGGTAAAAATTCTATTAATGAATTAAAGAAAGCCATAATTTGTTAGTTTTTCCTTCTCAAGATTTCAAAATAAAGCTATAAATTTATTTAAAGTACTCAATAGAATATATACATTATATACATTTGGAACAAAATATTAATTCACATATATAACAATATATATATATATATATATATATATATATAGAAATCTTATATGGTATCTTTCACTTATTATATATATAAAATATACATTATATATATATTTTGAACAAGTTCTTAATTCTAATTTATAAAATAATTTCGACATATATATAGAAATCTTATATGGTATCTTTCACTTATTATATATATAAAATATACATTATATATATTTTGAACAAGTTCTTAATTCTAATTTATAAAATAATTTCGACAGAGCCTCTCTTATTAAATGGACATTTTCCAGCCATTAGTGCCACCTTTAAACATATTTTAAGAGTTATCAACACACAAAATCTGCCAACCAATATTCAACACACAATTTTTATGCATTTATGAACCATACATACTCCAAACTCCAATTCTTTTTACTACCATTTAGAGATTGACATAAAAATATTGCAAAGATATATAGCATAAAACTAACTTAAGGGTAATCACCCATTACTCATGAGAAGTGATCATCCATAACTCATAAGGAATGGTCACCCATCACTCATGGAAATCCAGTCAGAATCATCATGAAAATAGAAAATAATGTACCTTTATTCGTGCTGTTATCAAATAACAAATGCAAAGCAAGCTTTACGACTACAAACAAGCAGTTTTATTACCTAAAAAGTAACAACGTCAATTGCAATTTTATTTAATGGGTAACATGCATAACCATTAACATCAACATTTTGCTTAAGTATTTAATCTAATATCTAGAGATGCTTCCAAATTAATTTTGCATCCAATGCATTGTAATTGGCCAAGTGAAACTAATATAACGATTTTATCCTTGACATTTTCCAATTCATAGAGAAAAGTTGACAAAAATAATGTAGCAGTTTTAAGTTCATTTTGGAAACTACCCTAACATGACATGCCTAAGTTGATTAAACGCTTCAGAAAAATGGAAATAAAGGAAATGCACACACACACACACACACACACACACACACACACACACACACACACACACACATATATATATATATATATATATATATATATATGTAGCAGAATCAAAGAAAAGAACACACGTTACGGGTATAATAAATCACATGATGGCTATAATTGTGGTTCAATTGATCATTTAACAAAAGCACTTCATCCTAGATCATTGTCATCTTTATAGATACGTTAACATTGCAAATGACTTGTACTGTTATATTTCTTGTGAGACTAGCTTTCTGTCCACGTTTGAGTGGTGTCTCTTCATCTTTAAGTTAAATAACCAAAGTGGATGTCAAAAGGATCATAAGACTAAATTACTACTGTGGTAAGTTGCCTAAAGTTACAATTGTTAAGAATATTTCATATTCAATTCAATTATTCTACTTTCAATATTTGATTATTCAATATTTTAAAATTTCACATATTACATTCCTTTTTTTTGGGGGGGGGGGGATATCATATAATTTAATTTATTAATTTGCTTGTCAAGGAAAAGCAAATCATCACTTGCACTATAATTTGTTACTTGATAAATGATGGGATTAGTGCTTTTGTTTTTTGCTTGCATCATTGCTTGAAAATAAACAAAAAAAAAAATGTTATTTCTTTCTTAAAAATTATAAAAAATTCTACTCTAAACCTATTATATTAGACTATTTTCATGTAAAAAATACTCTAAAAAATAAAAAGTTTCTAAGGGAAGATGTGATATATTCTACTACTGTGTAGAATTTTTCTAGAAATTTCACTCATCGAGGCTATTACTCATTTATTTATTTATTTTGTCTATAGGTAACCAAAATATGGCCAAATAAATAATAACAAAATCTCTCTCACACACAATGGAAATGAACATCCCACCTAATATTATGATAAAAATAATATTACTAGAAGCATACTTGCAAGGTAAGCCATATTTTCAAGAGTTAATACATCAAAATATTTAAATAAAGTGAGTCATATTTGTACAAAAATATCTGTTTAACTAGTCCAAATCATAAATTATTATTTATGATTTTATTGAGAGATCTCTTCTATCTTCTAAAATTAATTATTACAGATATTGTTGACTTAAAGTGGTTAATTTGATCACAAGCTTTTTCACACTACCAGAAAAAGGTTGATTACCAACAGACAAATTTTCTTGGTAATTATCAAATTTCTATTGGTAATACTGGATTATTAATAGAATTCAGTTCATTGGTCAAACGCTTATTGGAAATTATTACCATTATGATTTTCTTCAAGTCAGTTGGTAATTACCAATAGATTTCATAGTTGGCAACATTAAATTTTGGTTGGTAATAGTTTTTTGGAGTAAGTATTTTCTCTTGGTAATTTCGTTAAATTACTAACAAACCAACTAACTGGTTGGTAAAGTAGTTGGTAATTTTTCAATTAATTCTTTTGTTGGTAATTTAGTCGGCATTTTTTCCCAATTGGTTATTTAGTTGGTAATTTTCCAATAGTTCTTTAATTGGCATATTTGTTTTATTGGTAAATACTATAATTACCAACAGATGATTCAGTTAATATTTAGTTAGTAAATGTCTAAAGATATCATGTCAATTGATAGCTTACCAACTAAAACTCAGCTGGTAATATATTGTAGTACAAAAACGTTATATTGTTGATAAATACCAACAAATTTTTTGTTAGTACACATCTACAGATTTCTATTTGTAAGTACCAACACATTTTTGTTGGTAACTAAAATTACCAACCAATTTTTTATTGTTAACTAAAATTACATTATCACTATATAATCTATAATTCACATATTTGATAAAGCAATCCTATATAATATTAAAAGTATATCCATATAAAAAATCGTACATTCATATCAAAAGTACAACTATATCCATAGTTCATATATTTGAAACACTATCTAAACCAACCATCATCCAGAGTAGATTAAACTTGCTCATTAGGAGTGATGGGCCCAACTCGCTCATTGCGAGTAATTGACTTAGCTTGCTCATTACAAATCTTTGGCTGGACACTTTCGGCAAAATATCTACCATTCTAATCATTAATATAGGAGCATAAAATTAAACAATATCTAAACTACCTGTATTATTGCCAACAAAATTTGGAAAATAATAAAATACATGACAACATAAAAGAGCATTCCTAATAGAGATTTTGCTTATCAAAATTTTAAAATAAGATCACAATAATGGTAACCCCCCCTAAAAAACATTTTCAACAATCACTACTACTTGTTTTGATTTTTGAACAAATTTCAGAAGTAAATAAAATGAGATAAGGATAAATGCTCAATGTTGTCCATTATGTAGAATATCAAACAACCAAATAGCGCTTTAGTATTAGATCTAAATCAACAGATACAAAATAGAACAAAAAATGGCATTAGGAAGACCAGTCCACACCAATAAAAGCATAATAGAACATTACATTCAATAACAAAAACTAGATTCATGTTTAACAAATATACAATCCCATTTTGAATTATATACAAAAAAATTATTAGGATATGCATGAGACTGTAATACTGTAAATGAAATAAATATATAAGATACCATTTTTCTATTGTTAAAGTCCAAAAAGTAAAATGTGGATAGGATTAGAAATTCTTATCATTAGTTAGGAGAGAAAGTCAATATAATTCGTGTATTGGGAAATCATCTAGTAATACTATGTTTTCTCTCATAGCACACCAAATAATGAAAAAGAAAAGTAAGAAGCTTGAATTTATAGACCTCGTTTGCAATCATACCAACAAGAGTAACACAATGTAGATAGAAAGAAATTCCAATTTTATACAGTTAAAGTTTCTTTATTGAAAGGAATAATTTTTGTTTTGAAGTCCTAAAATAAATTTCGTCCTTTTGATAAAATAAATTGTGAACTTACAAGCTAGAATCAACATAGCCAACTTAGAAAACTTACATTGAATGAGTAAGCTTTCATAGGACAAGCATTCTCATTACAATCAACAAGAATAGATGATTTCAAACCATTAAGTACCCTACTTCTAGTAGAATTGACAAATCTGTTGTCACCTGAGTAAGGACAAGATGGAACTACATGAAAAATGATAAAAATTAACCACTTACGATCACAATCCAAAAAAGGGAAGAACTATTAGCATTGTCACATATCTAAAGAGCAAATGTTAAAAAAAAAAAAAAGAATTTAGTCAAAAAGTAAGGGACATATGAGAAGCAATAGTAGCAAAAATGCTTCAGCGCATCAGCAATTTTCTCTCCTACAGTACCTACAAATTTGTTTGCTGATGATCACAAGAGAAAAACAAAGCACCAATCTTTAAGCCAATACATTGTTCTCGTAAAACTATGTTCACTAGACCATTTTGTAGGTTTAAAGGCGACCAAATGAAACTTCAAACATGGAAGGATAAATGTAAATTAGTCACAAACTTTTGTTAATAGATCATTTCATCTTTCTTCAAACTTTTCTAACTATGATGGAAAATAGGAACCAAGGCTTGCACACTAATTGATATCCATAAAACAAGAGATAGAAATTTTCACTAGACTCACAAGCACCGAATCAAGCATCACATATCAAAACAAGAAAGGATCTTCAAATGGCCACACAACTTAATTTCTCCCCACTAACAGTTTCTCTTAACTTTTGCACCTTAATCACATAAGCAATTTGCCATCCTCCAGAGCTTATCAATGTGAACCAGAATACAAATAAATGGATATGCCATAAAAATCAAGGATTTTGTGGCAAGAAAACCTGAAATGCAAAGAAGTAATAAGCGATGTAATAGAAAGTTCACTGCATTTACATGCAAAGAAATGAAAGGAGAAGGGGGTAACAAATAATCTATAGAATAAACAATAGAGTAGGAGAACACCAAAATAACTCCGTTCGAAGAAAAGAAGGAAATTTTGGCTAAATATTGCAAAAAGATATAATGAATTTGCTGCTAATTCACTATAATGACTCAAAAATGCTAATGAATCATAAGCTACAAATTTAAGAGTGCTAAAACATCTTTTCTAGCAAGCTTCTTGGACACTAATTGCTGCCATCATTGACTTTCGTGGTTGCAAAAGTAAATTCATATTTGTAATTAGATAAAAAATGAAAAGTCTGCATAGAATAAATGGTAATTTCACGTCTCCATCAGAATAACTATGCCAAACTAAAATTACAGGGCAAGATCTATACATACAACAACACATGGTCTCTTGGCAACTCTATATCCATGCATCATACCAAGTAGTAGCTATAAAGTTTTTGTAGTAACTGTTGCAACTTTTGATACAAGTGATAATATGAAAATATTTATACCACCTACACATACTTGTTATATCTAAAATCACCGAAAGTAGAATAATGAAAACAAAAGTTGCATCAATGATCTACTATAGTATGCATCTACATTCTAATATACTAATAGAGCAAAATGTTACACGACAACATATTTATGATAAAAGATAACAAAGTATTAAACATTTATATATAGTTTGACCCTCTCAATTAATCTCATGAAACAGTTGCATAATTTAATGATGAAGTTCCAAAAATACTAAATTCAATTGTCCTTCAAAATTGGTTACAAGTTATGTTGGGAAAGAATAGGGTTTAGTTTCCATTAGTATTTTATGCATGTCAAAGAAGAGCACTTGAGGAATTTGTTAAGCAGAAGTGGATTTCCAAGCATTTAGATGAGAATTTTAAAGTTACTAAAAATAAAACATCTCTAATTAACTTCACTATGTCTACATAGCTATCCTGATTATTTGTGTTCCCTCTAGTAATGCAAATTATTATAAAGTGTGACTATTAGCCAAAAGCATAAACTTCTAAAGAACCCAGCAAAAAAAGTGCCAGCCGATCCCTATTAACAAATGCAATGGGCCAATTATTTCAAGAATTAACAAGTGACAGTTAGCTTCATAACAAAAGTCACAGTACCTTCATGTACTGCAAATCAAGTTCTTTTGCCCCTATATGTGCATTCATTTCAAAAAATTCCTAAAATTTGCCCACTTGGTTCAAGATTAGATGCACAGTTAAGGTTTGAAGGTAGAATTAGATGATAAGAAGGACCAGGAGTAAGCTTTCTATAAACAAAGCTCAAACCTTGAAAAATAGTACCTCGTCCATGTGTTTTAACTTGAACTCCCACCATTATCTCTATTAAAAATAAAACGACACTGGATTAGTTACTTCACTTGAATGATCATACACGATCATATTAGGAACCACACAATTCTAATACTAGGCCAAAGTGATAGCATTTAGTGAATTTGAGAATTTCTTTTCATTATAAAACTGTCAGATATCATATTACTGCATGAGTTACTAAAGTTTATCAGTCTATGCTCGAAGTTATGTCTGAAACTAAGTACACTAAATAGAACTAAACCAAAGCAAGTTGATTGAATTTAACTTCTCCATGTTAGATACAATGATCTCAGTTCAAAAAGCTAATGTATAAAAGAATGCTTTAATCTTATTGGAATTTAAGAGGCTTTGCTTTTTTGTATTTGTAATAGGACAAGTACAACTCCGCCTGTGAGTTCTGTGGGCTTTGTTTGCGGTGGTCATTACCGGTCTCAAGCCTGGATAAATGAGTGAAGTTGCGGTAAGGCTTGTGACGGCCAACGTAAAATATAGTCGCATCCATAACATGAACAAATCAATTGACTTCATGGAGGCATTCCCTACTCAGTAACGCACTGCACTTCCTAGATCCGGGTGTAGTGATAAATATGCGAGGGTTGCTAAGTCGTTGCCCAGAAGTAACGCGCTATGTCGGTCCGGGATACGGTGTTAAATATGCATCGGGGTAGGATAAAAAAGATACTCCATAGTGATAGGATCCGTCTAGTTTTATGGAATATAGGATCTTTGACCAGTAGATTCACATAATTAGTTGAGGTTATATAGAGAAGAAAGATTATCATTCTATGTCTTTAAGAAACCAAATAGGTAGGTGAGAAGGTGAGAGTAGTAGTGCCTTGGGGTTATAAGATTTGGTATTGAGGTAGAGTTAGGAATAGAAATGGAGTCGGGAGTATTACTGACCGTAAGTTTATTAATGATGTGGTTGAAGTACAGAGAAAGAATGATAGGAATTTGAGCATCAAGATCATGAGTTGTGGCTAGATTACTACTCTTATTAGTGCGTATATGCCGCAAGTGGGACATGATGATTCAGTTAGGCAACAGTTTTGGGATGATTTAGATAAGATTGTACCGAATATACCGTGTGCAGAGAAGCTTTTCATTGGTGGTGATCTACACGGACATGTGGGTACTGATCAGAACGGGTTTGAGAGTGTTCATGAAGGTCAGGGTTTTGAAATTAGAAATGAAGCAAGAACTGCTATTATTGACTTTTCCTTGGCCTATGATTTGACTACAGCACACACCTAGTTTAAGAAGAGAGATTCATACTTAGTGACTTTTAGAAGTGGGTTAAATGCCAGTCAGATAGACTTCTTTATTATGAGGCGTAGGTTTTGTACTGGTTGTACAGATTGTAAAGTTGTTTCAGGCGAGAGTGTAGTTACACAACACAGGTTGTTGGTCCTCGATTTTAATTTTAGGAAAAAGGGTAATTAGCGGAATCATTGGGTTGACCCTAGGATCAAGTGGTGGAAGCTGCAAGGGGATGGAAGAATAGCCTTTGTCGATAAGGTAGTTCAAGCGGATGACTAGTTTTCTGATATCGATCAGAGCCAGATATCATGTGGAGAAAGATAGCTCAATGTATTAGGACCGTAGCTAAGGAAGTGCTTGGTGAATCTAAAGGAAGAGTACCACTAAACAAGGACGTATCGTGGTGGAACAATGAAGTGAAAGAAGCCGTAAGAAGTAAAAAAAGAGTGCTATAGAACTTAGAAAAGTGCAGAAGTGATAAGAATTTTGAGAAATACAAGGTAGCGAGAAGAAAAGCTAAAGAAGCTGTTAGAAAAGCAAGATCCACAGTTTACAAGGATTTATGTGAAAAGTTGGATACTAAAGATGAGAAGAAGAATATATATAGAATGGCGTGTTTTGGGGAGAAAAAGATGAGAAATATCGGTGTGGTGAAATGTGTGAAGGACAACAACCACAGAGTTTTGGTTAAAGACGAAGAATTCAAGGAGAGATGGAGGTCCTATTTTGATAACTTATTTAACGGGAGTCAAGTTCAAGTTCTGAGTATGGGTAGCCTTGCAATTTTGAACGAAGAGGTTAACCGTATATGTATTCATTGTATTCAGAAGTTTGAAGTTCAAGAGGCCCTTAAAAGGATGAGATAAAAAAGGTAGTGAGACTAGATGGTATTCCGATCGAGGTTTGGAAATGTTTAGACGAGATAGGTATTGCATGGTTGATAAGTCCGTTCAATAAGATATATAGAGTTAATAAGATGCCTATAGAGTGGAGGAAGAGGACTTTGATTCCACTATACAAGAAAAAAAGGGGATGTTCAAGATTGTGCTAATTACCGTGGGATTAAACTCATAAATCATACTATGAAGCTTTGGGAGAGAGTGATTGAACAGAGGTTAAGGGCATTATACAGATTTCAGATAATCAAATTGGTTTTTTACCTGGGCGTTCCACTACGGAGGTAATTCATTTATTACGGCAGATGATTAAATATTATAGGGAAAGAGAGAAAGATTTATATATAGTTTTTATTGACCTGGAGAAAGCCTATGATAAGGTGCCTAGAGAAGTAGTTTGGTGGATGCTGGCCTAGAAAGATATCTTGTTAAAGTATATTACTCTTATTAGATATGTATGAGGAAGCATGTACAAGTGTAAGGAGTTGCGCCAGAGTGATTGCAGAGTTTTCTATTACTATCGGGGTGCATCAAGGATCAACGCTTAGCCTTTTCCTCTTTACGGCCATTATGGATGAGTTGACTTGCTCTATACAGGAGGCTGTGCCATGGTATATGTTGTTTGCTGATGATATTGTGTTGATTGATAAGACTAGAGCTAGTGTAAATGCTAAATTGGAGTTGTGGCAACAGATATTAGAATCCAAGGGCTTCAGAATTAGTAGTAGTACAATTGAGAATATGGAATGCAAGTTCAGTAGTAGCAGAAATGTTGCTCAGAGTGTAACTTTGGATGGTAGAGATATACTGGCAGATGATTGCTTCCGATATCTAGTATCTATTATTCAGAAAGACTGAGAGTTCGATATCGATGTTGTACACCGAGTTACGACGGGTTGGTTGAAATAAAGGAGTGCGACTGGTATTCTATGTGATCATAATATATCATTGAGCCTAAAGAGAAAGTTCTATAGAACAAATGTAAGACCTGCTTTGCTATATGTCATGGAATGTTAGGCAGTTAAAAGGTGTCATACTCAAAAATAAAAGTAGCTAAGATACGTATGTTATGGTAGATGTGTGGATTTACTAGAAAGGATAGAGTAAAAAAAATAAGACCATTAGGGAAAAGGTGGGAGTGGCATCTATTGAGAAGAAGGTGAGAGAAAGCCACTTGCGTTGGTTTGGACATGTACAGAGAAGACCAAGGAATGTGTTTGTTAGGAGGATTGAGGGAGAGAGGCAGGATAGGTTAGATAGAGGTAGAGGTAAGCCTAAAACGACATAGATAGAAGTGATTAGGAGAGATATGTCTTTATTAGATTTGGATGAAAGTATGACGGTCAATAGAAGGAAGTGGAGAAAGATGATTCATATGGATGACCACATGTAGTCTGGTATTGGTTCATGTAGCTGACCTTAAGTTTCTTAGGACTAAGGCTTAGTTTGTTATTATTGTAACAGGACAAGTAGAAAAGAGGATTTCTTCAGGCTTAAATTCAATTGGATCTAGCTTAAGATAAAATCAATGAAAATCATAAGGTCATTACGAAAGAGGATTTTTTTTTTTTTTCATTTGTTGGGTTTTTACCTAATATTTTTCCTCCATTTCTATTTTCACATCATATTGTCCTTTATTCATAATTTCCCTCTTTTATTGTAAGTTTCTATTTCTGAAGATAAGTACAAATTATCATATTGCTCCCATAAAAACGACCAAATTCCCTGCTACTAACCCCCAAGTGCAAGTAGCTCAAATTGTCACTATCCTACGTGTTCTTAGTGATAGTTTATACTCTCTACTTAGTTTGAGGAAAAAAAGATAGGTATCATAGAATGATGAAACACTTCTACAACAATACTGCCATCTAATAACCAAACAAGCATTTTATTCGTTATCTTACATGTTATAAGCACCACAAGTCTACAAGTGTGCAAACACATAATACCCCAGCATCAAAGCTTGCATTTAGCTCCAAATAGAGAAAAAAGAAAAAGAAAAAGAAAAGATAAGAAACGAAAAGAAAAGGGACTAGATGCACATATTCAATTTCATTAAGAAAATTTTCTGATGAAACCATTTTTACCTGTCATAAGTGCAAATAAACTATTACTACATTGTTTCCAACTCTTAAATCCCCCATTCAGTACTTCCTCACTTTATAAGATATTTTATGTTATTAAATTATTTGCAAGATTTAATATTTTTCACCTCACATCACTCAAAGTGCAAATTTTTCCTCAGTAGAACACTTGAACAGGTAGTAAATTCCCCTTCACCAAAAAAAAAAAAAATAATAATAATAAAAAAAAAAGAAAAAAGAAAAAGAAAACAAACTTTTCTATTTTTCTCAACCTTCTAAAATAAAATCTCCCACCAAAGATAAATTGGAAAAAGAGGATGCACATATGAAATCAGTTTTCTTTCCCTATGAGAAGGTCCCTGATTATATGTAATAAAAAAAAACTAAAATTCTCAAACATTGCTCTTCTTCTTTTTTTTAAATGCAAAGAAATATTATTATCTCAAACTCAGTAACTTTAAAAACCAAATTTTAAACCAAGAAAAAAGTACGTCTCTAGGATGAATAGTATAAGGATGCCTAGCATATCTAGAAGCTTCCAAAGCTTTTCGAGGTCAAGCTAACTGACAACGTCTCTGTTGATGCAATTGCTAATAATAAGGCAAGCATACAACTTATATGTATTTCTTTCTTTTTTTTTTTTTAACGATACATAGTGCACTAAGGTTCAAAGTAAAAAAAAAAAAAAATAAATCACACTTAATATTGTATGCATATAAGACACACACATACACACACATATATATTACACTAAGGCTTAAGAAAAATACTAATAATACATTTTATATTTTATATGCATATATCAATAATAATAAAAATATTTTATGCATATAATATATATAATTAGACTTTTTAATATATATATGTATATGTGTGTGTATATTTAACACATCGAAATGACGTAGTTTTAAGTTATTCTATTTTGTCCCTCCTTATTGTCTACACATTTTTTTTACATTGAAAAAATTGGTATAACTTATGAAATCTTTTTAAAAAAATTAATTTTGAGGATCCCATAAATGCAATTGGTGTATTTTACTTTTGTTGCCCTGTAATTCTTTATTACTAAGTTTATTAATTTTGTAATTTATGATATAAATATAACCACATGAATATATCTTTTTAAGATGATATAAAGATAACCAATTGGACATACTAGTTTTAGAATAATATACAATGTCATTCTTTGTTTTGATAAGTCATAATCTAATATAATTATTAGTCTCAATATGGGAATCCTTTCAATTCCAATAAATTTAATTTTAATTTATAGAATTTTGAAGCTATTCCCAAATATAGTCTCGATATTTTTATATAAATAAAACGTACTAAGTTATTATTTAGTTATAATGATTGAATTTCACTTTGAACATGTTAATTAATAGGCATACCAAATGAATTAATATTGGACTCTTATTTAGAGATTATGCTAGATCATGTGATAAAATATATTCGATAAACTTCAAATTTGGTCATGATACTTTTTTAACAATATTAATAAATCTAACAATTGGATCATTAATTTAATATGCTTATATTTAGAAATGCATTAGGTTTTTGGCTATTATATATAGAGATTATGTGGTAAAAATATATACAATTATTTTCAAATATAGGCATGATACTTCTTTTGGCAATATTAAAAAATATAACAGTTAGATTATTAATTTGATAGGCTTATCTGTATAAATGCACTAGGCTTCGTGCTGTTTTATAGAGATTATACTAGATCATGTAGCAAAATATATCCGATTACCTTTAAATTTTGTCATGATACTTTTTTTTATATCAATTTTAATATATCTTAATGGTTGGATAATTAATTTGACATGCGTTAGGTTTTGAGCTATTATATAGAGATTATGTTAGATCATGTAGAAAATATATATCTGATTACCTTTAAATTTAATCATGATATTTTTTTTTTGGGTCAATATTAACAAATCTAACGGTTGGATCATTAATTCGATATGCTTATCTTTACAAATGCGTTAACTTTGAGCGATTATATAGAGATTATGCTAAATCATGTGCTAAAATATATCCGACTACATTAAAATTTGGTCATGATACTTTTTTTAGTAATATTAAAAAATATAATGGTTAGATCATTAATTTGATATTCTTATCTTTATAAATGCGTTAGGTTTTAGGCTGTTATATAGAGATTATACTAGATCATATGGTAAAATATATCTGATTAACTTTAAATCAGGTCTCGAAACTTTTTTTTAAAAGAAAAATTAATAAATGTAATGGTTGAATCATTAATTTGATACTTATCTTTAGAAATACATTTGGTTTTAGGCTATTATATAGAGATTATGTGGCAAAATATATACGATTATATTCAAATTTGGTCATGATACTTTTTTTTTTGCAATATTAACTAATTTAATGGTTAAATCATTAATTTGACATACTTATCTTTATAAATGTATTAGGTTTTGGGCAGTTATATAGAGATTATACAAGATTATGTTGTGGAATCTATCCAATTATCTTCAAATTTGATCATGATATTTTCTTTTAGCAATTTAAACAAAAATATAACACTAAAGGCTATTTTTCTTCTAGTTTAACTTATACCAACTACCCACTTTAGTTGGTAATTCGTTGGAAAATTGGCAAGAAAAACATTCCCTTCCCCTATTATCAATAGATTACCATAAGATATAGTTACCAACTACTAGTATTTTATTGGTAATCTGTTGGTATATATTTTTTCACCTATTCACCAAAATATTATCAATAGATTACCAACACGAATATCAACAACCTGATACGTACAGTTGGTAATTCTATTGATAGTTTATTGTACATTGATATACTATATTTCCAATGGATATTTCAGTTGGTAATTCTATTGCCAAAAAATTGATCATCACATTACCAACTATATTGCCAACTAAAATATCTACCAACTACCTATTTCAATGGGTATTCTGTTGGTAAATTAGAGGGAACAACATTCCCTTCCTATTACCAACAGATTACCATTAGAAATAGTTACCAACTACTTGTATTTTGGTGGTAATCAGTTGGTAATCAGTTGGTAAATTGGTAAAAAAATATTTATCAACCGATTACCAACAAAAAAATATCCAACATAATACACACAACTGATAATTTGTTGATAAGTAACTGATATGCAATACATTCCACACTTGTTGGACATCTAGCGGTAATTTATTGGTAATTACCAACCAAACTTGGTTTGTTGCTAATGGTATGTTAGTAATAAGCCTTTTTCTAATATCACACTTTATTTTTCAACTTTGAGCCACTTATCTTACTTATTTCTTACTAGGTAAAAGTTTGAAGTTCTATTTACATCATTTTCAAATACACAAAAAACACAAATAGAAATGAAATTTGAGAAATTTCAATTAGCCAGCATACAGGGAAAAAATGGCATTCTATTTCACAATAACCCTTTAGCCTTTTGAAGCAAACTGGTCTTAGAATTAATGCCAATCTAGTAAAGTGTGCTCTAGAGAATTGTACTCTTTTCTTTAAAAAATTAAAAGCTATATGTACAGAATAACCTCAATTCTTGTCAAGTTGAGGAGATTTCTAAAAATCGGAGCTAAGACAACCAAAATATACAATCTTTGGGGTAAAATAAAAATAGGAGCCAAATTGAAAAAAAAAGTAATGTGATATTCACTTGTCTGGAAAATAAAGAAAAATGAGAAGGTATAAATTACCTTTACTTTGGGTCCTTGAATTTACTTCGGCTATAGGAATCCGTGGGCTTGAAAATATGAGCTGGGGTAGAGCGAAGGCAAAGCTACCGTATGTAATTTGGCATTTCAAATTGAAGTCTAAAATGCAAAAGCCTTTAAGATATGGAGAGAAGTAGAGCGACAACGATGAGGTGGAGATCAGAGAAGAAGGGTGGTAACTGGCTTGGAACGGTGACGCATGTCAATGCTAGGGTGAATGACAATGGTGGCAGCGGCAGGGCTATGGGTGGGAGATAAGGAGAGGAGTATGAAGAACACATATCGGGTTGCCGGTGGTGGTCGTAGGCCATGAGTGTTAGGTTTTTGGAGAGAACTTTGGTAGAAATGATCTTGTAAGGCTTTTATGATTTTGGGGAAGATGATGGACATGTTAACCTTTTTTTGTGAGTGTTTGAAATACGACCGCTAATAGACCGTTAGTTGCTATTTGATTAGCGACCAACAATAAGAAAAATACTTGTATTTTTTATACAGTCACTAATCTGAGTTTAATTACCGACATATGAGCGACCGAAGTATTTAAAAAACTAAATAAATCATTTTTTACATCAAACAACGATCAAATTGCGACAGAAAAGGTGGTCTCTATCCAGTAATGGAATTGCGACTGAAACATGAAAATAAAATTGGAAAACTTTTCTAGAACCATTGCAATTAGAGATGGATCTATGACGGAAAATACTAAATTTTGTGTTTTATATTTTTTTCCTGAACTGACCCCAAGAAGAACATACGAGCCATACCCATCACTATATATATATATATACCTATAATTTTTTCTCATGCAAAAGAAGTCTCCAAAAATTTATAGCTCCGATTATAATTCGAGGCAACCCTTTAAATTTGAGGTATCTCAAGAAACATATCTACATATGTAAATGCAACACAGAATGTCGTAAGAATCCAAATTCAAATAGATATATATATAATCTACCAAACTATACCACATTACTTATATTTATAAATAATTAAGAGATGTATTGAAATGTATGTATACATACAATAAGACATAGCAATCATAATACACATTCAATTTTATAGATCAACATTTCTTTAAATATTGATCACCAAAGAGAATATTTGTGGCTAGTCTTTTATTTCAAAGGCAAAATTTCAATTAAAATGACTTAAAGTTAGTTGAAATATGAAATTATAAAAAACTATTGTAAAACCTTCTCAAATTTCGATGACTTTGTGATAATAGGAAATTTATTTTAAAAATACATTGCAAAACCCTCGACAAGAGAGACGGCTTTGCGACATAGCATATTTTGGTAAATCCAATATGTAGGAAATGAAATTTTCAAAACCATCATTGAACGCTCATAAAATAATGAGAGTTTTCTGGCAACTGTCTAGTGTCAAACCCTAAACCCTTATTCGTCGCAAAATCGTGGAACTATTGTGATGGCCTTGCGAGAGTTTAACTTATTAATTTTTTATTTTTTTCTTCAAAAATGAGTTTCCGTCGCAAACCAATTGTAGATTTGTGAATGTTTTGCGAATTCCCATCGCAACGCTGTAACAACTTTTTGTGATGGAATAGTGAGTGTTTCCTTTACAAATTTCTCTACTTACTTTTTTGAAATATAACAAGCCATAAAAAATCCATTGCAAATTTATGAGTATTAGCTAGAGTTTCGGTACAAATTTTCCTTTATATACTTTTTTTTAATTATGATATTCCGTCGCACAGCTCTTGCTAATTTGTGAGAATTTTGCGAGAAATATTTTATAACTGTTACAAAGCTATAGAAAAATATTGCGACGGAATAGCAAGGGATTTTTAACTCCAATTTCCTTCTATTTTTTAAAAATAATAAAAGGTCGTTGTTAAATTCTCACTAATATTTTGAGGAAACTATGCCATATCTAATGTCTTGCAAATTTGTGACGGATATGCAATTGGTCAACATGTTTCCACATATGTTTCCCATCGGGGTGCCATTGCCAATTGGCGACGGCATTTTTGTCATCACAAATTTCTGTCACTATATGCGATTTCTCTTGTAATGCCTTGGAGAATCTGGCTATTCATTTATTTGCAAAACTAATATTATTTCCATTGCTTTAGCTCTAAGTCAGGCCTTTACACTTGATGATGCTACTACTCAATTAACAAGAACTAGTGTTGCTCCGATTTGCATTGAACTTATTCTTCTCAAGACTTTACCTAAATGAAAATGGATTGGAAATGGTTATGAAGGTTTTTGTCTGACGATCACCTATGAAAATCTTCTTTTATATTGTAGAGATTGTAGGTGGATTGGACATTCAGCCTCAAAATGTGGATCATCTTATGATGATTCCACTAGGACCAAAACAAATTTCCTTGAACATAAACACAAGGCTCTTCAAAGATGGATTGTGAAGGACAAATAGAATGGAAAGAAGGCGGCTAGGGCTCTTGAGCATAATCTAAGTGCTTTAGATACACTGAATGACACACAAACTAGAACAGAGACTATCAGGGTTGCTGTGCAAAACCTAAATAATTCAAATGTTTTTAATGCAGAGCAAACTAAATAGGATACGACTAGGGTTTTTGGGCAAAACCTAAATTCTTCAAACATACATATCATGTGACATTTTGTTTGTGGGAGTCAGATTACATCTTAAAAGGAACCAGAGAATTAGACAGTTACTATTGTTTTGCAGATTGAGTAGGACACAATTAGGACCTCGATGGCAACATCCCATTCACCGAGGGAAACCAACTTGGAAAATTAAAATAATTTAGAAGAAGAGAAGAACCCGACGATCACCTTTACTCTAATAAATCAAATTATTGCTACTGATGAATAGGTTTATTTTGAGAAGTAATGTACAGAGGTTTTTGATGATGATATTGTTGATTAGGAAATAGTAGCAGCACCATCTGCACCTAAGATTCATCAGAAGACCAGACGTTCCCATTCATCTCCATCTTTGGTGCAAGTCTATGACCAATCATCATTTGACGTGACTAACAAAGATGTATTAGATGTGAATGAAGATTCTTAGACCATGGTGTTTTCTAATCTGCTACTTGATGTAATGATTCCCTCAGACACTGATGGTCATATTTTGCAAGCAAACTTCTAAAGTTGTTCGAGAATATTGGTCCGACTTTGATAGCCCCAAATCTGCAAAGACTTCTCAATATATGTTAAAGAGGTGTATAAAAAAAAAAAAAAAGAAACGGAGAGAAAAATGCAGATGACTTTAGCAATAGCTTTGGAATCTCGAAAAATTTTAACTAGAAGGCAGGTCTAAAAAGACTAATCACCATTTTTTTATTCATTAACATGTATACATTATTTTAGACCATTAGTAGGATTGCTGATAATATTTCAAGAAGACATTTGAAGAAACTTATTAAGAAATATAATTTAAATTTTTTGACCATTTTGGAGCCTTTGGTGGATTATTCTCAGTTAATGGCCTATGTGCATAAGTTAGAATTTCATCATGGTTTTGTGAATGTGAATGAAAATATTTGGACCATATGGAAGGATTTTGTGCTAGGTACAGTTATCAAAGACTACTCGTAGTTTATACATATTAATGTTTAGATTGCTATGGGTGTCTCTATTTTTTTTTTTTTATTTTTAGTTTGGTTTATGAATCTTTCCAAGCGGTGGGCACCTTAAATTATTGGAGCATATGATGAGAATATCATTTGATATGAGGAGTCCTTGCTTAATTACAGGGACATAAATATAATGGTTGAAGGCTTTGAATACCTAGGCACAACAATGCCAAATTTATATACTATAGATGATTTTTGTAATTTTATCAGTATGTGTGCTCTTCGCAATCCTCCTTTTACAAGTAGCAAGTGTACTTGGGAAAGAACAAATGCTAGGCCTTATTTTGATAGGCTTGATTATTACCTCTTGAATCAAAGCTACGATAAATTCTTTCACAATTCAAAGGCTCATCATTTTAGGAGGAGTGGCTGGGACCATTCAACTTTGTTATTTGATGTTGATTTTTGCCCTCCAACAACTACTCCAAAGCCGTTTCGGCTTCATAAAATGTGGACTAGGCATTCTGGTTCTATGGAGGTGGTTCATTATGCTTGGGTAGTAGCATATCAAGGCAAAATACTGTTGGGAAAATACGAACAAACAAAGTAGGGGAACTAGCAAGCGGAACAAAGACATAAGCTAAAATTCAACAACAAATCAAACCAAGTTTTAAAACAATCTTACAAACCCTACTCCTTTTCAACCCCACACTTGAATGAAAAATAGAAGTCCCAAGAAAACGAAAAAGGGCAACAATAAAGATAAAAACACAACCAAGCACAAAAATAAGACACAAATTTTTTATGTGAAAAACCTCTCAAATATGAAGAGGAAAAATCATGGGACAGTTCGGTCCATGCCAAAAGCTCCACTAATAAGCAAAGAGGAATACAAGAGAGAGTTCCATAATATACAATTGAAAGTATAGCTACAATAACGCTACAACTTCATCTAAATCAAATGAACGACTTGAAAAATTGGAGAAAAAGCACCAGAATTTTGCTATTGTTCATCGGCAATATCTCTAAATCCTGCTATCAAAAATTGATCACCACCATTGAATGTAGATCTTCCTCTCCTCTGCAATATATCCAAAATTGAGCTAAATCGGAGCATATTTCATCATTCGATCATCCAGTAGAAGTAGACCGCCCAAACTTGATTTTTCCACAACTTCTCCCTATTTTCTCTTGTTGCTCGTCCAGTCCTTTTTTTATCTCTCTCCCTCATATCTGTCATAGTAGCTAACACTAGAAACAAAAAATCAACTTTGTTTACCTATAAAATGGCCTAAGATGGGCTCACAAAACTTGGTCCTTTTTAAACACATAGGAGGTAAATAAAAATAAAGCCTAACAAATCTCCCTATCCCGACTATGTGAAGAACACAATGGAATTACACACTTACCATCTTGGCAAGTGAACAACAAACCTCAAACTTCCATTTAGGCAATGCCTTTGTTATCATATCAGCCTTATTATCATCTGTGTTGACTTTTTCAAGTTCTACAAACTTTTCATTTAACACCTCATGTATCCAATGATATCTCACATCAATATATTTAGATCTGGAATGAAAAGTTGGATTCTTACCAAGATAAATAGCACTCTAGCTATCATAATATAGCACAAACTTCCCTTGAGAATGACCAATCTCCTTAAAAGACCTCTTTATCCAAACCAACTCTTTACAAGTTTTGTAGCTACAATGAGTTCAGTTTCTGTAGTAGACAGTGCAAAACATCTTTGCAATCGAGATTGCTATGACACAACTTCCCCTACAAAGGTAATCAAGTAACTGGAAGTAGACTTTCTTGAATCAATATCTTCGAGTAAATCTGAATCTGTATAGCCATTAAGAATGGGTTTCTTACTACCAAAACAGAGTCTCAAACTAGAAGTGCTACGGAGATATCTTAAATTTGCTTACAACATCCCAATGTTCTCTTCTTGTATTAGAAAGAAAATGACTAACAATAACAGCAACATGAGCTATATCAGGCCTTATATAAACCACAATATACATCCGGTTACCAATTGCTGAGATATAGGGAACTTTCTGTATATCTTATTTTTCTTCTTAAGTAGAAGGGCATCCTTTCACACTTAGTTTGAAGTGACTAGCAAGAGGAGCACTCACAGCTTTGGACTTATCCATCCTAAATCTTTGGATCACCTTTTGAATGTGGCTTTCTAGATATAACCCAAGCTTCTTGGCATTCCTATAATGGGAGATCTCCACTTCAAAAATTTCTTGGCTGGTCCTAAGTCCTCATAGAGAAGGACTTGCTCAACTCTTGCTTTAACCTATCAATCCTAAAAGCATTTTTGCCAACAATAAGCGTGTCATCAACATAAAGCAAAAGAATGATAAAATCATCATTAGAAAACTTTTTCACAAATATATAATGGTCTAAAGTAGTCTTTCTGTAGACTTACTTCCTCATAATAGATTCAAACTTCTTATACCACTATCTTGGTGCTTGTTTCAAGCTATACAAACTTTTCTTTAATCTGCAAACACGATCTTCTTTTTCTTTCACTCGAAATCCTTCTGGTTGTTCTATATATATTTTTTCCTCAAGATCACCATGAAGAAAAGTTATTTTAATATCAATATACTTAATCTCCAAGTTAAAACTAGTAGTAAAACTGAGCACAACTCTAATAGATGACATATTTAGTATAGAAGAAAATATCTTTGAGAAGGCTATACCTTTTATTTGACTAAAACCCTTACAACTAATCTTGCTTGGTACCTTGAGTGAAAAGAATATTCTTCCTACTTCAATCTAAAGGCCCATCTATTCTTCAAAGCCATTTTTTCCCTTAGGTAATTCCACTAAGTTAAAAGTGTGATTGCGAAGCAAAGACTTCATCTCATCTTTCATTGTAGTAAATCGCTGATCCTTCAGCTCACTTTCTATGGCTTCCTGATAACATTCTGGTTCTCTATCTCTAGTTAGAAGTATATACTCATTTGGAGAATACTTGGAAGAAGGTAATCTATCTCTGGTAGATCTTCTGAGTAGAGCATCTTGTGGTTCTTCTGGCAAATATGTAGTTGCTGGAATCTGAGCATTAGAAGCATTATCATCTGGAATGTCTAGATCAACAACACTATGTTCATCAGTCGAAAGATCATCCTGCTACACATCTGTCTATGTACTATTCTTTGCTATATAAGGCAAATGATGTTCAATCTCTGAATCTAAATCAACAATGTCATGTTAAACCTGTGACTCTGCTTGTAGAGCTTTTTCAATGTCATCAATGGTCTGATCCTTGAAGAATACCACATCTCTGCTTCTAACTAGCTTCTTTTCAACTAGATTATAAACTTTATTGTAGGAATTCTCCATACAAAATAGATTTGTGCAATGGATGAAAAATAGGAATTCTAGATAACGAGGATCACTTATATGCATTAAAATGGATCAAAACAGGTAAGAGAATACCTTTAGTGCCACCACTGAAAAATCAAAATTTTCTTCTTGCGATTTATGGCATGATCCAGTAACTCGAACAAATTCTTTTGTATTCGATCATAGTCAGGCACAACAACAATAACTAATTGAAGCCATTCACAGAACATAGTTTTTCGTCCCGTTCAATTCACTGAATCTCAGATAGAGATTCCTCTAATAGATATCCACACAAGTCTGATTGCTCAAGCAAAACCAACCCTCTGCTAGAAGGTACAATGGTGGCTAGGGTTGTTTTCGTGATGGAAGAGAGAAATTTCACAGAAAACACAACTCTTGGTTTTTAGGTTTTTCGCGCACAGTAAAAGGAATGATTTCCTTTTCCTTATAGATATTAGGACTTTCAATAGTTACAATTAAGTACTCCAAGTTTCATTAACTTCAATTTAGTCCTTGAAGTTCATATAATTGTAACTAAGTCCTTGAATTATAACGAACTTATAATTTGCCTATAAAGTTATCCTCTTCTCACAATTAATCCCCATAATATTATCAAACAATATATATTGAGCACTCAAGACTTTATTATGTCTGACCCATTAGGTTTCTCTGTGTATTGGCAGGAAATATGAATTAATCCAAATATCTATAGGATTAATAATCCTTGATAATTAAAATCAACTTATTAATTCTAATTAGGATTGGTTTATTAATTCACTAATTAATAAATCCATATTCAGCAAATCATGAGCGGTATCTAGCAATACATCATGACCACCTAAAAGTTCAGAAAGTCAAGTGGCTTGATATGAACCTTTCAATAGCAAACATTAGTGCAATAAACTCTTTTCACTATATCTCATTTGGTTTGGAATATGAAATTAGTGCCAATTGTCTCCAAAATATTAATTAATTCTGACTCGAATATTTTAGTACTTATTCGAGAATCTGCTACTTAATATGTGTATCAATTGGAATTATTTCTAATACACAATCACCTTGGCTAAGGACTTCTCGAGTAGTGATTCCTGCAAGTGGCCATGAGATATTTGCCCTTACTATTAGGAGTGGTGAGTCCATTATTCATCCACTCAACTACTTTTGTTTACTTCATGTTACATCCAATATCCATCCCATAGGCAGTCTTGTCAGGACTCTACAGATTGGAATCAAAGTACAACACTTAGCAAACAAAGTACCTTGGAGATCTCAAGTCTAAGAATACTTACATATTTGCCATGATGAGATTCTATCACTGGCACTAAATAGTTATCTATGTGATTATCTTATAGCTAGGTCATCCAATGTACTTGTTCTAGTAACAATCATCTATGTGTTAACTTTGAATATCACAATACTCACGGATGTGAGAACCACTGCCTGATCAAATTAGGAAGTATAACACGTGCTAGTCTTAACGCATTAATGATATCCTATCTTATTAATACTCTGACTAAGGATAATTTAAGTATGAACACTATTCTGTATAGTAGGAACCTCACATCATAATCTCTATCATGATTTTCATAACACAGTGTTGCACTTCAAACTTTATCTAATAGTTACTTTTACACGGAGCATAAATAAAATAAATTGAACGATAAAGAATGTCTTGTGTTATTAAATAAATGTGCAGTATGCAAAATACATGTGATTGCCTCTAAGGAATAACACTAACAAACTCCTATTTGCACTAGAGCCAATCATTCATGTATCTAATACCGAATGACTCAACATGTCTGTCATGTTTTTTTTTTTTTGGATAGTGTCTCAGTAAGTGGGTTAGCTATGTTCTTATCAGTGAAAATTCTCTCTATCTTTACATCTTATCTATTTATGATTTTCCTAATTAAATGAAAATGTCTGAGTTCATGCTTGGATCGCTGGTGAGACATTGGCTCCTTTGTTTGTGCAATAGCTCCATTGTTGTCACAATATAGAGATATTGGTTCAACAACACTGGAAACCACTTCAAGTTCTGTCTCAAACTTCTTGATCCAAATTGCTTTCTTAGCTGCTTTGGAAGCAACTATGTACTCAGCTTTAGTCATTGAGTCGACAATAGTATCTGAACTTTTCCAACTTATTACCCCATCACATAATGTAAAAACTTAATCAGATTATGATTTAAAATCATCTGTATCAAATTAAAAACTGGTATCAGTATACCATTTAATTTCAAATCACCTTCTCCATATACCAATAATACATCCTTAGTCCTTTGCAAGTTCTTAAGGATATTCTTCACAACTGCCCAGTGATCCTCACAAGGATCAGATTGATATTTGCTCGTCACACTGAGAGCACAAGAGACATTGGGCCTAGTACATATCATAGCACACATGATGGATCTAACTGCCGAAGTATATGGAATCCTACTCATGTGATCCCTTGCAACTCATGTCTTGGGAGATATCGACTTTGAAAGGCTTACCTCATGAGACATAGGTAAGAATCTTTTTTTGGATTGATTCATGTGAAACCCCACCTAAAGCCAACCCTAGAGTAAGGGGGTCGGGAATGCATATTATATTATTTTGTATGAATATATATATTTTTGAATGATTTTATGTGCTTTAGAATCGTGGATTATAGGTTTAAATGCTTAGTTATACTTATTGAGTAGGAGGGGTAAAATGGTAATTTTGCTTGAGGTTAGAATAGGAAGATAACTTGAGGAGTAGATAAGAAAAATATGTGGGTGAGAAAATAAGAATAAGAGTTGTTGTGGTTCAGTGGTTAGAGTCTTGGAATTAATCTCTAAGGTCATGAGTTCAAATCCCATCATTTAAGCTTTTATCATGATTATCTTAATTAAGTTTGAATTTTTATTTTCTTGCATTCCATGAAAATAGGAATGATTGTCTTAAGGGAGACATGAAGAGAATGTCCTAATCTTATCCTCATGTCCTAAAAGAAATCTAGAAGAATTCTTGTCCAACTTATTACCTCTAGCTTTGTCCTAGCATTTTCATAATTCAAATAAACTAAAATCCATTAAATCTTTTTCTTTGAATTCCAAAAAAAAAAAAAAAAAAAATTATGTGATGATTTCTTCCCCTTGAATTTCGAAAATCAGTTTTGGGGAAGGGAGGTTGACCGAAAAATAGGAGGGGAAATAGGAAGGGTTCCAAGAGAAAATCAATCACCATGGAAGGACCTTCAAAACTATCTTCAAGATGTTCATGCTTTAGTGGTAGGAAATCTGGAAATTTTCCAGATTTTTGCAGCCCTTCTCTTCGAAAATTCAGGCTATAAACCCAACCATTTGCTGCCAAGAAAATGGTCATTTCAAGTGGCTTGGAAGCTGGAAAAATTGTGCAATTTTCGGACTGCACAAAACAGCACCAAACCAGAAATTTTTCTGGGCAATTCGCAGCTCTTCATCAAGGAAATGAAGCTGTTTTTAGTTCATCTTCAAGCCAGCAACTTCTCTGTATTAGTCCAGGAATGAGGCTGAAAAACCACCGTTGGAAGACCCTCAAACAACCCTGAAGAACCTCTGAAAAATCGAGCTAAGAAGGTGCGAAAATCCTGTACCAAAATTCTGCAAATTTTCGGAAAAGCCATGAACACTTGAGAGCAGAATTTTTCCAGCCTTGTTCCTTTCTAGCCTAGGACCGAAAGTCACCTTCAATCTCTGTAGAATTGAGCCTTGCTCAGCCATACTCTGAACACCATTAAACCCACACTTACCTTGAAGCATAAGGACTCCGTGGCTGCACCACAAAACACTCCTAAGATCACTCTATTCAAACTCCATTTGAACTTCAAATAATTCCAGCATTTAACTCCCATAAATCACTCTTGCATTAAGCTGAAATAATCAGAATTTTCTCTACCTTTAAGGACTGAATTTCAGCCAGCCTTGAGCAACAATAACCCTCAACCATTTCAGCAAAACATGCTTGTTCCAGCCGACACCATTAAAGCTCCTAGACACCTCTCTTGATCAAACACCATAGCTGATCTTTTACCTTAAACATCTCCACCATTTCCTCCATTTAAATTTCAAATAAAATCTGATTTCTCTCTCTCACAAAGCAGAAAACCAAAACCCTCAATCACACCCTACCATTCGGCCAGCCTTCTAGCAGAAATCGTGCAGCACTTCTTCTAGTTTCTTTCCATTTTCACCTAAAACACCAAGAACACCAAGAACACACACTAAACTTCTTCAAGCCTAAACCAACTCCAAACACCACCAATCACTCTCAAATACTCCCAATCATCTCTACTTAATCCCTAGACTTCATTTCTGCCATTTATAACACAAAATCTCGCAAGCAAGAATTTTCAACCGGATCAAAAAATCAGGGTTTCTTGAAGACCTCAAGAACATCAACAAGGTAAAACAAGAACAATCTTCTTGTTCATCTTCTTCCATTCAATTCTTAATACCCCTATCTAATGCTCTCTTTCTTTTTTTTTTCTCTCTCTCTCTCTCTCACCCTCTTCTAACCGAAATGGTTGATCAAACCATCAACCATGAACGTTGTTTCATTGGACCATTCAAGTCATTCCATCGCACGTGGACCTTCTTTTGTCTTCATCAAAGGACTCGGCAATCAAGTATTCATTCTTAAATTTCTCTTATTAAATTCGGAAATCATGTCTCCTAGTTGATGATAGAGAAATGGATTATAATTGGGAGATTGAATATATGCATGTGGATTAGGGGATGAAGTTATGACTTGATAATGGTTGTATTTGACTAGGATGTATGTGTTTTTCTTTCGAATCAATTTATGTTCTTCATGCTTAATGAATTTAATGGATGTTGAAGCATGATTATATATTATGACACCAAAGGTGATTATGCTTTTATGATCTTATTTTCCCATGGAAATCATGTTTGATGATTATGCTTAGTAGACTTTTGGCCATGTGATAGTATGAGATAGTTCAAGTGTTGGTGCATGAATGGATTAATTTCTTGTTTGATGATGGAGAATGGGAGCATGAATCTTTTTTTTAGGAATAGGAAGACCATGATGTAAGATTATTTTCTTGTAAATTCTAAGCTATATTCATTAGCAAATTTTATTACATATATTAAAATTACTACTATATTTTTCTTCAAAAATTCGAAACACTAGGGGATTTGTATTAGAATATTAAATCAAACTATAAATATTTTTATTAAACAAAAATTTAAAATAATCTATTAATAAATTTTAATTATTATTTATTTATTATCTCTTCGAAATTAATTACAAATTAATATTTATTTAATTTATTATTTATTTATAATAAAGCTATTTTAAATTACCATTTCTTAATATTAAATAGGACTTAATAATATTTAAAATTCAAACCTTAGTTTATTTATTAGTAATAACACTCAAGAGTTATTTGAGTCTATAATTTATTAACAATTATTTTAGAACCCCTAGTTATTTCAATCTATCAAACTAGACTTAGTTTGTAAAATTCTTCAACATCTAGCCTTAAAGCTAGGACATTAAGATCATGGTTAGTCATGGATGTAGCTAGTTAAGCTAAGAATTATTTATGTAAGGCAGGTATAGCTTGAATGTGACCCTATGTTTTGTGTTTACCCCAGGCAGGGGTTAGGTCAGCCTTGGAAGGCTTTTGAGTAGAGCAAGCAAAGAAGCAGGTAAGCTCCTGCATGGAGTTTTGTGAAGACCAAAAGTTATTGTGGCAAGCAAATGCAATGTATATGGACAATTATTTGTAAATGCAATTAAGGACTGTTTTCCCTTTTTATTTCAGTCAAGCAAATCATTTGAAAATTGAACAAGCAGTTTTACAAAAATCTAAACTTTTTCTAAAACCCAACTTGACTAGACTTTTGGAAACCCTTAATTGCTATTTTCAAATAAAGCAAAGTTTGATCAATTTTCTCCCAAGGGAAAACAATCAACGTTGAGTACTCAATAAGGGTAGACCACCAGGACTAGTCTTTGAAAGGTTAGAGTAAGTCTCTCAATAGGTGGCCACCTCTGAGTGGTGAGTCCTTCCTGGATAGGACGCCAGCCCGGTAGGTCATACCGGTCCGAGCTAGCAAGTTTCAGTTATATGGACTGTGTGTTCCGGAGTGGACGACCGGTAAGTTTGGGTGTAGAGATGGAGGAGTATCTCACCCGATAGGCTGTACACCTACCTTTTGTCAGCATTGCACAAAGTGTGGCATTCTGACTGTTATTGGTCATGGGGCCCAACGTGTGGTAACCCATGACTACCCATTTGAGTGGTTGTATTTATTGTGCACATGTATGATTTGAAAAGTGAAACACCACTCTTTATTTTCAATACTTATTTATTGCTTGCCAGCACTTTTCCCTATGAAACTTTTACAACTTGCATACATGAATTATTTTACCTGAAACACTTAAAGCACACACGGGCTTACTGAGATTTTTATCTCACCACCTTTTATGCCATATTTTCAGGAAGATCCTACTGTGGAGATCATTAGCTAGAATGTTGCCTTGCTTGAAAACTCTTGATATTTACTTTAAGTATTGTTTGAGAGATTGTTGCAAACAATTTATTTTGGATTTGTGCCAGTATTCATCTTTTGGGTTGTAATAAATTTAATTTTAAAGTCTTTTGTTTTATTCTATTTTCATGTAACCTAGTTATAAAGACCCCTTGTCCTTTGGACGGGGCGACATCCTCGGCCCTGATGGGCCTAGGTAGTGGGGTGTTACAATTCATGCTAAACCTCTTTAGCAATATGTCTATGTATGTAGACTGTGAAAGACCTAGCAACATTTTTGATCTATCTCTATAGATCCTAATTATAAGATTATAGGTTGCTTCTCCAAGGTCTTTCATAGAGAATTTCTTGGACAACTAAACTTTTACCGTTTGAATAACATGTACATCATTTCCTATGAGTAATATGTCATGTACATAAAGCAACAAGAAAACGACTGCACTCCCACTAACCTTCTTGTATACACAAGGTTTATCCATGTTTTGAAGGAAACTAAACTCACTGATTGTTTCATCAAAATGGATATTCCAATTTATAGAAGCATGCTTAAGTCCATAAATGGACCTTTGCAGCTTGCACATTTTTATGCTATCGTTGGATGTGAAACTTTCAGGTTGTGTCATATACCTTTTTTCAGTCAGGTTTCTGTTTAGGAATGCTATTTTTACATTCATTTGCTGGACTTCATAGTTATAATGAGTGGTAAGTGTTAGGAGTATCCTTATGGATTTTAGCATAGGAACTGGTGAGAAGTTTTTATCATAGTTAATACCATGTTGTTAATGATAATCCTTAGCAACTAGTCGTTCCTTATAGGTAACTACATTACCATCTATCGGTTTTCTTCTTGAAAACCCATTTTCACCTAATAGGTTTGAGTCCTTTGGGTGGATCAACTGAAGTTCATACTTAGTTGTTGTACATGGAATATATCTCTGACATCATGGCTTCAAGCTATTTGTCAGATTTTGAACTATTTAAAACATCCTTGTAAGTAGCAGGCTCATCTTCACCTATGAGTAATACATCATTGTGGTCACCAATGAGAAATCCATATTTCTAAGTTGCCCTATGTATCCTACTTGACCTATGAGGTTCTTGTGTAGATGAAAATTCATCTATTTTTTCAATAGATATGAGATCAAACGATTGATCTTTGTTTGTTTATTTTTCTTGAACTTCACTAAGTTTAATTTTACTCCTACTATCCCATTTGAACAAGTGCTCCTTTTCTAAGAAGACGGCATGCTTTGAAACAAACACTTTATTTTCAGAAGAAAAGTAGAAGTAAAATCAAAAGATTCTTTCAAATATCTCACAAACAAATACTTGTCAGACTTACTGTCAAGTTTAGCTAACTATGGCCTTTTAACAAAGGCAAGGTAACCCCAGACTCTTAAGTGAAATAACTTTGGTTTTTTACCAAAGAATATTGATGCATAAATTTTGGGTGTTTAAAAATTATTAAATTTAAATCAATCTCTTAGTCAAGTTTTAATTAAAACATTAATCCCTAATTACACATACGAGCAAGTATAGTATAGGGAATTTATGAGTATCGATTCTCAAAGGAATAAGTACATACTAATAATTTTTCATTCATTGTTTAACTGACTAAATAAAGTGATAAGATAATAAAACAAAAAAAAAGGAAAATATATACAACTTAAAGATGTAAAAATATGTAGTTTAGACAAATACTTTTGAAAACACGACAATGAATTACTTAGCAAATATCACAATCAATTAATTATCGTCTTGGTCTTATGAAGGATTTAAAATAGACCCACTTCATTTGCAATCCATGGAATCACTATCTTTTAGTAAAATTAGTGAACATATTTTGTCTCAACCAATATATCCAAAAGATGCATTAAAAACAATCCTCATTTAAACCCCTATATTTTAGGTGATTCAAAGCATGAAATTAGTCAATGAATCTATGTTCTAGTAATCATCAACTAACATTTGATTACCCAAGTTCTTGACAATTAATCCCAGCAAGTTAAAGGATAACAAATATGAAATTAATTAATTGAAGTCATTATCAACCAATTTTTCAAGCAAGTTAATAACAAGAACCCATCAATTAACTTCATAAGAAAAATAAGTAATCAAATCCCAAGATAAATAATTAATTGATCAAAAGTCTAAATTAATTCAAGAAATCAAGAATCCAAAAATAAAAAAAAAGTCAAATCATAATGAAAACATTAATTACATCATTATTCCAGAAAAAAAAACAAAGTTAAAAGAAAGAACTCATAAAAAAGCCCTCATTCTTCTATTTGAAAACTTTCTTGAATAATGCACCTTGAATGATGAATCTTCTCATTTTTTGTGTAATTGGCAACTTTTATTCTTGGATTCACCCATTTGTCTTGTGTTTTTCTTGTTTAAATAGGCTCCCAAGAGGCCAAAATTTGTTCCTAAAGAGTTCTAGGCTGAGTAGGGATTGGAAAATACTAAAACTCTTGGGAAATTACCAAATCTGCACATGATTGGAAATGTTCGCCGACACAGGATAGTTTAAGGGCAGCACCGGCTCTGGCCGTCCAATTGTGCTTTGCTTTTTTGATGATGAAATCCTCTATTTTTCCAGATTAGGGCTGGGGCCGGCACTAGCTTCATGGGTCATGGCCGGTGCCGGCCGTGCTCTAACGGCAACAGATTTTTTATTTTTCTATCATTTTCTGCAATAAAAAGCCAAAACACCTTTCCAAGGGTAAAAATATCAAATATGAAGGAATATGCATAGTTATTGCACTAAATGTATCACAAAACATCCTCAAATAACTAGAAAAATATCGATGAATTTTGCCCCTATTACATTTCCCCACACTTAAACTTTTGCTTGTCTTCAAGCAAAGCCCTTTAAAACAAAGAAAAACAAGACTATCTTTCAAAAAGTTCACTTAAAACAATGCTACAATTGCCTTTGAAACCTTAGACATGTCCTTGCTATTCTTTTAACCCTTTGAAAACATTCACAAAATAAAGTACTAAACATGATATATCAAGGTTCTCAAAGTCGAATTTAAAAAGTTTATACACTAGTCTAAGAATATTATTTCACCCTTCAAGCAAAAACATAGATACCACGAATCCTACAAGTTAAGCTATCTACCAATTCAAATATTATAAATCTAAAAAATTGCACAACTCAAGTTATAATTCAAGGAAAACACTTCAATTTTTTTCTCTCAACTTTTTCAATGACTTAGGAAATTGATAGCCTCAACTGAATGGATTTCTCTTCATGCACTGTAGTTGGCCCCCTTATAGTCATCGCTCATCAATCTTTCAACAATCTTTCTTTCTTTCCTTTGCTTTCGGGAATTAATAGCCTCAAGAAAGTAGATTTCTCTTCACTAACCATATTAGCCCCCATAAACATGCACAAGTATTTTCTCACCTTCAAAGATGAAATAAGTTTTCTAAAATCATTTTTTTTTCTCAATTTTTAACTCACAATTAGTTTTTTTTTTTTTTCACAATCTTTCCACTCAAAGATTTTGTCTCCTCACATTTCTTATCACAACTCAAAGTTAAGTAAAGTTTAAACCCATAATACAAGAGTTAATCAACAACTTTCCCAACATTCATCACATTATCCACATTCCAACTAGATTAATCAAATAATACTCAAACACTAATGCATAAACAAGTTTAACCCAAATTCTCAAGTCTTAATATATCCCATCTAATACACTATATATATTTTTAATAAAAATCCATCATATGAATGACAAAACTCATATCCAAGTGAGAAAGATAATTACAACATTGCTAAAGTAATGAAAACCCCAAAATTTTGAAAAATTTTGGGCTCAAAATATGTATAAATGGAAAATATCTTCAATGCAAAACTCTCCCCCATATTTAAACTAGACATTGTCCTTAATGGCAAAAAATATAACAATGAAAGCAAAGCCAAGGGACCAAAAAAAATAAAGATGAAGAATAGATAAAAGAAAATAATTCTATTATAGATTAGTTCCAATACATTTGAATCCACCGCAATGAGTCATTGGGGAAATTGTACCTAGATAAAAACACAAGAAACAAAAACAGAAAATATAACTCTAGAAAAGGAAAAGAAAATCAAAATAAAAGAAATGACAAGAAAATCACTAAAAAGAAATCCCAAGAAAAGTCATAAAATGTGGAGAAAGATATCTACATGATCCAAAATATCAAAAGTCTCACCAAAATAATGTTTCACCTTATTTCCATTGACTTTGAAAGTACCATTAACTGGGTGAGAAACTTCAAGAGTACCAAAAAGAAAAACCTTGTTCACCAAATACGGCCTCGACTATCTTGATTTCTGAAAAACCTTAGAGGGGGGGTGAATAAGGTTTTTGACAAACTAAAAATTTTCCAATCGTCTAATGTACAGAATAATGATGATCATCACGTTTCTTGGACCAACTTTATAGCGACAAAGAAAGCTATCCAAGAACACTTTGAGATATATCCAGATTTAGACTAAGTAAGAAATATAATGTAGTCAATGATGCATCCAATGAAATAAGACACAGAACGTATAGTGGTTCAATCTACCAAGATCTACGTCCACTACCTTAAGCTCATACTTAAGGATTTTCAATCAGATTTCATTTACTCAACTGAATGAAATCAAACTATACCATATACAAGAGAGGATCACCATACTTGGTTTTCGAAAACCTCTCAATCAAACAATCAAATTAAGGTTCACCCCATATGGGTTTTACACAATAACCTTGTACTATTAAGGAGATTGAATATCAATAGAATAGTAAAAGCTCACTTGTTTGAGTAGATGTTCACTAAGATATGAAGCATGAACACTTTTACCTTTTTGACACAATATGAATTCACTTTGAATAACTTGATATAAGGAGATATTTGTATTCTATTGAGTAATAGTATTTTTTAGAAGAATGCCACAAAAATCTTATGTCTAATCTTGTTTAGAGACTTTCTATAGAGCCATAAAGTGAAGTACCAATGGCTATAAAATGACTATAATTTTTCTGTTAAATCTACCTGTGTTTTGGACTCAAGTTTCAGACAACGATGCATCCAAAAGGTAAATCCAAAATGGTATTTTTTCAGGCAGCAATAATTCAATACTGTTTACAGGATTTTGGACGAATCTTTTGGATGCAAAATCATCCAAACTACTCAATCTAAAATTCTGAGATTTTCAAAACTTTGAAATCTTTTTCTTTGTGTGTTTCAAGGTAAAAATCAATTGAATCAAAATGTAAAGAAACATAGGAATTAATAAGAAATACCTTAATAATATTTCCTAGTCTAAAGTTCTTCTATAAGGACTCCTTGGTATACACCTCATAAACTTTAAATTTCATTTGATCTCCCATTTTTGAATTCGTTGCTCAAGAGTTTCATAATAATTAGATTTGAATGCATTAGAAGAACAAAGGTCAAACGTGTCCTATAACATATAGATTATACAAGTTAGTTCACATCAATGTTTGTTGATAAGGCCTAAATTAGTCATATATTTCCTAGTTATTTGAGGCCATTTTGTGATACATTATGTGTAATAACTGGTCATATTCCTTCATATTTGAGATTTTACCCTTGAAAAGGTATTTTGTGCATTATTTTAAATTTTAGATGTAAAATAAGGTAAAATCATTGCTAAATAGACTAGAGCTGGAGCCGGTTAGGAGCCTAGAGGTGGCGCCGGTTGCGACTTGGAAGAATTTAGCATGGAAATTGAGAAAAATCGGTGAATGGACAGAGAGACAGAATGCAACCGGCGTCGGCTGTGCACTGGTACAGAGGCGGTGCCTTAATTTTCGTGTGTGTTTTTGGCAATTTTTAGAATTTTGGTATTTTCCTACTTCTATTCGGCCAGAAACCCTAGAGGGACGAATTTAGGCACTTCTAAAGCCTATAAATAGAGGAAAAATACAAGTCAAGGGCATGAATTCAAGGAGCAAAACACAATATCACTCAAGTTTAAGGAAGAATTCATCAAATCAAGGGGGATTGTACAAGCGAGCCTACGAAGGAAGAAGAAGGAGGCTTGTCCATGGGTGCTTTCTTTTAACTTTGTTTTCATTTCTTGAATAATGATGTATTAATTGTTTTATAGTAATTTGACATTATTTTCGGTATTCATGATTTTTAGAGTTACTTTGATCTTTTGATTAATTGATTGTTATTCTTGATGTTTAATTATTTATGCTGATTACGAGATTAATTTGTTATTTCTTTCTATTAACTTGCTTGGAAAAGGGATTGATGGTGGTCTCAATTCATATTTATTGTCTATTAACTTGCTTAGAAAATAGGTTAATTGTTAAGAACTGGGTAATTAAAGGTTAATTGATATCTGACAGGATATGGATTCATTGGTTAATTTCATGTTTTAAGTTTGTCAGGATATGGGGATTTAATCAAGGATTGTGTTTAATGATCTTTTGGGTGAATTAGTTGAGACATGATATGTAATGCTAATTGGTCTAGAAGATAGTGATTTTATGGATTGGAAAAGAAGTGAATCTATCTTAATCCTTCATGATGACAAGAGAATGATTAGTTATGATAATGATTGGGTACTTTAAGGCCATGTTTGTTAAAATAATGATTTGAGTTACATAATTCTCCTTCATTGACATGCATATATTCTTTTATTTTGTTTTATTTTCCTTTTTATTCTTTTTCACTTTATTGAGTTGGTTAAACAATGAAAGAAAAGTGATTAATGCATACTTGTTCCTTGAGGATCGATATTCGTTTTAAACCCTATGCTATGCTTAATGATGAGTATGCTTGCTCATATATGTAATTTGGAATTAACGTTTTAATTTAAACTTGATTGGGAATGTGCTCTTTTTTATATGATTTTTATTCCCAAATTCATACACATCAAGTTTTTGGTGCTGTTACCGAGGAACAATATCATGAAAGCTTGGATTTTCTTAGTTTAACCATGTAAATATGTAAATATGTAAATTTGTACAATTGTTCTTTTTGCAAAAAGGTGCCATCTTTTGTATCTTGTGTATCTTTGTAATTTAATTTACTAACTTTGACTGATGTTTAATTGACTAATTTTTTCTTCTAATTTTATTTAAATTGTGAATTCCATTATCTAACTATCTTCTACGTTTAGGTGAAATGACGAATTGGAACTAGAGGATGCTTAATGAGGGGTAGTTCCCCCATTACTCTTCTGAGATAACAGTCAAAGCACCTGAATCAGCAGAGCTAGAGACAGTGATTGGAAAATTTGCTGTCCATGTCACAAAACGCTTCCAAGAAAAAGATTCCATATTTGAGAAGTTTGAGAAGATGATCCGCAATATGGAATGACAAATCTAGTTTTTGACTGACATGGTGTTGAAGTCTCAAGAACTAACACTAATAGATAAAGAGGAAATAGTTGTTGTCACATTACGGAGTGGAAAGGAGTTGCTAGACATTGCAAACTGCAACTGGTGCCAGTTGGAGGAAGGGAACCGGCGCCAGCTGCCTTGTACACCCGAGAACAAAGAGTCTAGCTTGCAACCGGGGCCGGCCGAAAGAGGGGAACCCGTGCCGGCTGCACCCCGCCCTTTTCCCAGAAATCTCACTAGAAATTCAACTTTTCAACTTGAAATTCCTTATCCTACCCGTATACACAAAGCCCGAAAAGATGCCCAATTTGACAAATTCCTTGAGATATTCAAACAGCTACACATAAACATCCCACTAGTGAAGCTTTAATCCACATGCCCAAATATGCCAAGTTTCTCAAAAGCATGGTCGTAAGCAAAAAATGATTGGAAGAATTGTCCACAGTGGTGCAAAATGAAGAATTTTCAGCTATATTGTAGGATAAATAGAATTTGCCACACAAAGAGAATGATCCAGGGAGTGTCTCTATTCCATGTTTAATTGGCACTTTTAATTTCTGTAATGCATTAGTTGACTTGGGTACTAGCATTAATTTATTGCCATATAAAACATTTAAAAAGTTAGGCCTAAGAGAACCCCAACCCACTAGGATGAGTATTCAATTCGCAGATAGATCTATCAAATATCCTAGGGGTATAATAGAAGATGTGCTTGTAAAAGGTGACAAATTCATATTTTCAGTGGGTTTTAATATTCTTGACATGGATGAAGATTCCAAAGGACCTTTAATCTTAGATAGACCCTTCCTAGCTACAGCAAAGGTGTTAATTGATGTTTATAGGGGGAGGTTAACACTTAGGGTTAGGGGTGAGGAAGTAGTTATTCAAATCCACAAAAGCATGCAACATCCTTTGTCTTCTGATGATTCTTGTTTAAGAATTGATATTCTTGACGGACATATTTTGGATTTTATGAAGGAATCATTTGAGGAGGAGTTGGTGAAAACTTCAGTAGCATATTTGGAGGACTCCATCGATGAGGAAGGGATGAAGAGCTTTGAAAAAATTGAGAAAAGAAGTTTGGGGAGAATGAAATCATCCATAGAGGATCCTGTAGGATTGGATCTAAAAGACCTACCCAAGAACTTGGAATATGTGTTCTTGGCTGTAGGACATAAATTGCATGTGATTATTGCCAAAGATCTTACTTCAGAACAAAAGACCAAATTGATAAGTGTGTTGGGGAAATATAAGGGAGTAATAGCATGGAAGATCATAGATATAAAGGGAATTAGTCTATCCTTTTGCACTCATAAGATTTTGATGGAAGAAGGTGCAAAGCCCGTAGTGCAACCCCAACGTAGGATGAGCCCACATATGAGTGATGTGGTAAAAGGTGAGATGATTAAGCTTCTAAATTCAGGCATCGTTTCCCCTATTTCTGATAGTATTTGGTTGAGTCCTACTCAAGTGGTACCAAAGAAAGGAAGAATGACGGTAAGCCCCAATGATAAAAATGAGCTAGTCCCTATGAGATTGGTCGCAAGTTGTGTAACACCCCACTACCTAGGCCCGACAGGGCCAGGGATGTTGCCCCGTCCAAAGGACAATGGGTCTTTATAATTAGGTCACACAATTAAAATAATAGAATAAAAATAATACTTTAAACTTAAAACTTATTACAATCAAAGAATTAAAAAACAAATCCAAAATAGAAATTATTCATTCTCAACTCCCAAAGCATTACATAAAAATAAATAACAGAAAATCTTCCAAGGCAGGCAACAACTAGCTACTCATCCCCCAGCATAATCGATCTGAAATCATGGTAAAAAGGGTGATGAGATAAAAATCTCAGTAGGTCTGTGTGTGCTTTGAGTGTCTAGTGAAAACAGTTCACGAATGCAAAGTGTAAAATCCTCATAAGAGAAATACTGGCAAGCAATAAACAATAGTCAAACTTAAGAGTGGTGTTTTGGCTTTTCTAACCATACATGTACAATAAAATCAACCACTCAAAAAGGTGGTCATGGGTTACCACACGTTGGGCCCCATAACAATACAACGGTCAGAATGCCATACTTTGTGCAGACTGGCAAAAGGTAGGTGATCGGCCTACCGGGCAAGATACTCCTCCTTCTCTATACCCAAACAAAACCAGTTGACTGAAAACTTCTAGCTCAGACCGGCACGACCTACTGGACTGACATCTTATTCGGGAAGGACTCACCCCTCAAAAGTGGCCACCTACTGAGAGATTTACCCTAACCCTTCAAAGACTAGTCCTAGCAGTCCACCCTTATTGAGTACTCAACATAATTTATCCCACTTGGGAAAATGAATAAAACATATCTTTACTTAAAAATGGCAATTAAGGATTTCCAAAGTTTGAGACAAAGCTGGTTTTGGAAAGGGTTTAGAGGTTGAGTAAATTTGCTTATTGATTTTCAAATAATTTGTTTGACTAAAATGAGAAAGGAGACAATCTTCAATTTCCTTTACAGAAATGAGTGACCACACACTCCATGATTGGCTTGCCATAGAACCATTTTGCATCAATCAGGTTTTATGCAGGAGCTTACCTGATCCTTACTCAAAGTAAAGGTTTCCAACAGCTGACCTAACCCTGCCTGGGTTAAACATGAGCTATAATCAAACTTAAGCCAAAGATACACTTTCACAAATAAAACTAGCTCAACTTACTACCATCATGTCCCTAGTGTCCCAAGCTTTAAGGCTAGATAACAAATAAAAGGGTTTATAAAATAAATCTAGTTTGATATTAAATTAACTAGGGTTTAGAAAATAGGTATTATAAGTTTAAGGTTTAAATCTTGCTAAAAATAAATTAGGGTTTATTTGATGAAGGGTCCTAGGACCTAGACGTAATTATTTAAAATAATAATAATCTATTGATAATTAATTGTTAGAAAATAATTGGTAACTAAAATTAGTTGTAAGTAAATTTTAATAGGTTTTGATAAATGAGTTTTAATAGTATTTATGAATATAATGTTGGGAATATGCCCTAGAGTCAATTTGTACTTATACTATTGTCATTATGTTTTATATAATAATATGAGGCTTTCCTTTCCATGAATAGTGAGTTTTGTTTTATTGGTCATCAAGTACGTGACTTGATAGTAAAACCCTACAATGAATACAATGACTATTCTAAAACTGTCCCTGATCGATTATTATTATTGGAATAATAATAAATTAAGAATAGTATGTTTGTGACTTGATGGCTATGTTTTACTGGCCATGGATATTTGTGATATCGAGTTAAGACATAAATAAATGTTAGAGAACATTGTATTAGACATGACCCACTGTGAGAGTACTTCATGGAATATGTCATAAGTACTTTCTAGCCATAATAATATTGAAAGTCCTTCGACCTAAATTCATCATAGTTTCCTACTTGATAAATTCTATATTTTGACATTGTCTAAAGTTGTCTTTAACCAGATAATAAATTAGACTACTGTTGGATATAGAATAAATCAAGGAGAGGAATATGATTGATTGTGAAGGAATTTGTCCCTCTCAGTTATGGGAGAGATATCCATGGGCCCTTTGATAAGTTAGACTGTTAAAAATGCATGGCCGTGCTCAAATATATCAATCTAAGATATTGATATCATTTGTTTGAAAAGTCTACTATGAAATCAAGAAATAATTGATTAAGCTTAATAAGGATGACATCTCCGTGCCTTATGCATAATCTGGATATCGTGTGACAAAAGGACTAAATATAAAATTATGGTTTGGTTCAAAGAGATCACCGATCTTCATTTAACCTGGATAGTTATAATGTTTTGCTAGAAACCGCTTATAACTTGTGGGCCATTTAAATATGATTTAGGCACACTGCCAGTGTTAAATGAACCTATAGGGTCACACAATAAGCGAACTTGTTAGGTTATTTTTCTGGTGACCAGGTTCGATGAATCTGGAAATATGTCTAAGTTAATTGTACTTAGAAAATTTACCAGATACAATGAATCTGGAAATATGTCCACATTCGATGTATCTGGATGATGTCCAGATTATAAGAATTTGACTCGGTAAATTAATTAGTTAAATTACCGAGATAATGGCAGAATCTTATCATATCAGTTTTAATTTAATTTGAATTTAAATTAGAATATGATAAGATATTATTAGGGTTGGACTCTAAGAGGTTCGGGGGGTTTTTAAGAAAACCCTAGCTGTCTTTTCAATAGTCCAATTTTTCGGTTGAGAACATTCGTGCCATTCTCTACCAGAAAAGAAAAAAAAAACCCTCTCAAACCCTAGGCGCTAGCACTCTCCGGGTATCGAGTGAGTTCGCGGTGTGTATCCGATAGAGGACATTCGCATACTGCAGCGTCTGGTGATTGTTCGGGTTGAACGTACAACAGCGCAACCAGAATCGAAGGATTTCGATTACAGCAACCAGAGGTAATTCTTAAACCTTAGATCATCTTAATCGTTTACTTGGGTCCTCGGGAGGGATTCGTGGATGTTTTCCGCGTTTAGGAGTCCACGAATTCTAACATATAAGACTTACAAAATTAATATTTCACTTATTATGATTACTTATATAAAAGGCTTTATTTGATATTATTATTTTATATAATATGTAATACCCCACCCAAAACTACCTTTGACTATGGGGAAAAGTCATGCATTGCATAGTATTTTGCATTTTATGTGGTAGCTTAGAACTATTTTATTTGCATGGATGCATGTGAATTTTTCCATTGGTCTTGCATTTGAATTAATTGAGGTGAAATAGTGTGTTGTTAGAGATTTGGTTAAGGGAGGTTTGGTCGAAGATTTGGAAGGATGAGTATTGGGGTGGTAAGATCTTCTTGTAGGAAGAATTAGTATTGGAATTAATTTGGAATAGCGGGGAGGATGGTGATT